>CM042571.1:4247500-4630000 GCA_023630585.1 Cranoglanis bouderius
ACACACACACCATAATCACATGATGTATCCTCTGTCCCTGTCTTCCATCATAAATCTGTTGTTCCACGAGACTCTATGAAACTCTACTCACACAGATACAGTAAGGGCCGTAATGCCACATTTCACCCCGAAACAAAAGCACAACACAAATTACACAAATAATAACTACAAACACCACAAGTGCCATAGCAAGAACCACAGATATTACAAAATAGACAAACACAATCAAAACTCCCAACACAACTCCAGCTACAAGACCGAACACAGCAATAGCGACTGGTGGAAGGATGTTCTCCATTGTGCTCTGAGCATCTCTCTCTCTCTCTCTCTCTCTCTCTCTCTCTCTCTCTCTCTCTCTCTCTCTCTCTCTCTCTGTGTGTGTGAGGAAGAATAAAGCCAGCTCTCTGTTCACTCTGACAATGTGTTCAATGTTAATATGAAACAATGCAGACAGTGAATAGAGCTCGGCCTCGGCCTCGTATCAGCCCTGCCCTTCTTCTTGTCCTGCTTCTGGAGAAAAAATGTGCATCAACTTGTTCACACTCAGTGCTAACAATGGCACATCGAATCAAAATATAAAATGGTCAGGGGGGTTGAACTCTCAGTTTGTTAGATGGTTTCCAAAGACAAGACACACTCAAAGCAATTGAGGGTTGAGTGCTTTCTTTACGAGCTCACAAGTGGCTGTCTGGCGGTGATGGGATGCAAACTCACCATTTTCTTAAAACAAATTCCTTAAACACGAGCAATCTGGCTCAAATTATTACTTGCAGCAAAGCCAACACCAATATTCTAAGCACTAAAGAACTAAGCACTAAGACTAAGATATATATCATATAAGAAAATCCCAAATAACAAGCAGTAATTTTGCATAAAATTACACGTAGTGCAAATTAAGGGAGAAAACTAAATGCAATTAATAAGTCATGCTGATTAAAAATAGTAGGAAAAGCTTGATAAAATGTGACATGAATGCAAATTATAAAAGTTTACATATGAGTAGGTGTCCGTTCATTAAGGAATAATCAACCTCTTGTAGGAAAATAACCAACGACTGAGTAATGTGACTGCCAAATGTTTTAGCCCCAAGGTATTTTGCTCCTCTTATACCACAGAAATTTGCCAAGGCTAAGAATTGTTTATTTAGAGAACGACACGTCACACTTTTTAATCCATTCATAGTTACATTTAAGGTTGGAGGACATCCAAAATCCAAGTCATTTCCTGTTAGCACTTACGTTATAGCAGCTATAAATATTCCTGTCCACCACCCTGTCTTTTTCTTTTCTCTCTTGAAGCTTGTCATGTTACTGAGAAGCCACAAAGACCTGAAGACAATTTTCTAAAACAACTTCACCACTGTAATATAACAATTTCTCTTTCTTCAATTTATTCATTTATTACCTGCCCTTCAGTTGTATTAATTTGCATGCAATCAATTTTTTTTTTTTTTGCTGATGTGAAAGACACAATTCTCCAAAGACACACTGTGTTGTAAATCATAGGCTGAGCCGAACTGGAGGCGGAGTTTATTCCAGGCCCGGAAAAATATTAACAAAAGCCAAGACTCACTGCATGGCAATACTATGAATAACAATATTTTTTAATTAAATAATTATCACAGGTCTAATAACACTTTTAAACATTACAAACTGCATTTTGAGCTGCAATGAAGACATATTATTATTATTATTATTATTATTATTATTATTATTATTATTATTATTATTATTAACGGCATCCCCTACCTGCGCTGTCCACACTGTGGATGATTACACTGCACCACGCCTTGATGCCAGCTGTGCCTGCGGTGGCACGTGGTCCGAATCATGTGACCAGCAAGCGGCAGACTCATCAGCAACTTCTTCATGCGGGGAGACGGAGAAGTTCGGGGCATGCTGGGTGATCGGGGTGAGACGGGTGGCGGTCCTGGGGAGGGCAAAAAGCATCCAGGAGACATAGCTGGGTCCGAGACACGGATACGGTGGTGTTGTGGGGTGCTGATCATCTATAAAGTATGCAAAGACATTTAGGCATAAGAAGGAAAAAATACTATGTTTGATACATTTAAATTAAAAAGAAAAGAAAAGAAAAGAGAAGGAAAACAGGGTGATATTTTCTAGATTGGAGAAATCAGCAGGTCCGGTCAATCTCCAAAAATACGTTATTGCGTTAATAAGGTACATTTCTTGCATAGTGTGAGTGTTAACACTGTACAGAGGGTCAGAAAAAGTATTTCATAAATTTAAAAAATTGTAACCGTTGGCAAACTGCTGTGGTATAAGAGGAATAAAACACTTCAGGATGTGCTGTATTAGGAAAATAATCAACCTCAAGGCCAGATGACACCACCCTGTCATTGATTATTTTCCTATAACAGCACTCCCGCAAGTGTTTTATTCCTTAATTAACAGCTTATTAGTGCTTTATTGAGTGTTCTCATCTTTTTACATTATATCGTATATGTTACCTGCTTCTTCTTCTTAACTCTGAAAAATGTGTAGTGTAGTGAATGTTAAATTATTAATAAAATTATTAATACAATTAGTAAAATAGCATAATCAATAGTAAGTATAATATTCCGTAGATACCTCATTAATTAATGTGACTGTACAGTTACTGTTACTGTATGTCAGGTAAAAAGATCAACTCAAAACTGAATAGTGACAGTTTTGTGTAATAAATAAAGCAATACCCAAAAAACAAGTGTTTCCATATCAGCAATCAAAGTTTGTTAAAATAAATGTCTCACTACTTATACACTATACAAATAATCGGTAAATGCAGCATCACATACCATGTACATCAATGCACGTTTAAATTCCAGGCTGATTACTGGACAAAAATGTGTTTGAGTCTTTCTGCCCTCTAGTGACCAACGGGGCTCGCAAAGTTTTCATGAAGTGAATGGAGGCTCCTAGAGGAAAGCAAAAGAGCAAAAGAAGAAAGATTTATAAGAGAGGTGTGGATTTACAATCATGCAAACATGCTAAAGAGCTGTTATTATCTTAAAAAGCAATCGTGTAGCTCAGCCTACTGGAGCCTGGAGCATTTAGTACTATTTGCAAAACGTAAACAGGAAGGTTGTATTGCTAAAATGTGGATACCTTGAGGGTGGATGGAACTTATAATACTTGCGGCGATAAAATACTTCATTTGTTTTTACTGATTGAAAAGAAGTCGATTTCCATTCAACGAATGGAATGGAACGCCAGTGTACATACAAGAAAGGGTTCATTCCTAGCTATGTCACTGATGCACCCAATTATGTTTTTAAAAATAATTTACTGCACATGAAAGTGACAGCAGTGACAGAACCAAACTGTAATTATTCAGATAAAGTATGCAGTTAAACATAATGATATTGGGAGCCTGAAATGTGCTTTGCAGTATATCAGGTTCTATAATCTGGTGTCTGCATTTGAGACACACATATCTTTCAATGGTTAAATTAGTGTACCTGACTTCATACAGTAAATTAGTTTGCGTCTTGATAATCAAAACGCAGTCCAAACTGGACTGACTACTAAAAAACTTCCACACACCTTCTACTACTACACAACAAGTAAAGAGACAGGAAAAGTAAATCACAGTAAATCAAAATACAAACTTTTTTACTTTGCTTAGTTGCTTATGGCAATTTAATAGACTAGCATGTACAGATATTAAGAAGTATTTTGTGGATTTATGTTCAATGAGACAACTTTGATATCGTTAGTTTGTACAGAAATGAGGTTCCGCCATTTTTGTTAAAGTGATATAAGGTGAAAATAATAAAGTGAAAGTGATGAAGTGAGAAGTTCGTAACCTGACAAAAGATATTACGCAAAACGTTAAACATTTCAATTCCATGGAACTATTTTATCTTTAAAAAGGTGTCCAGATCAGAAAATTCTGAAATATTAATTGATGTGAATTATATATATAAAAAAATCTATTTAATTTAACAAAGTATAAGTAAAAAGTGAATAAAAAAAATGCTACAATGCACTCACTATTGACCCTAATTGGATTCATTATTTTTATTATTAATTTATCATTAGTTATTTTCAAGTACATTTTGCAGTCTATATGTAATGAGACTGACAAATAGCATTATAGAATGAGGCAGTGCTCACATGCTTGTTTGTTGCAGTCATCTTGTTTTGTTTCCCTTTTCCCACCAGACCGTAATACTCCACAGAGGACACTGTTCTGGGTAATGATGTGTGAGCCGGGGCTGTAACAGCAGGATGCTGTACATGGTACACAGTGTTAGCATGAACGTCAGGAGTAACAGGAGTAAACCTCATATTAGCACTGCTGACGAAACACCTCACAATTTTTATAGTGAATTGTGAATTGTGGCTGTGAAAAAAATATCGCAGGCATGTACTAATCACAAACTAATGAAGAGCAAACCTTAACGACGACGTGAGTTTTATGAATCCATGCGTGAATAACAAAGTACATGTTAGTACATGTTTGTTAGTTAACGTATTCATTAACACGTAGGGGTAAACTAAAACAAACATGCTCTATAAGAAAGAAAACACTGGAAAATAATCTTATAGAACACTGGTTTTAAATGTTAATAGATCATAGCGTCTGCTAAATGAATAAATGTTACTGTATTAATTTCACCCTTGTAGGTAAAGGAGCAGTGTCCCAGGCCCTCGCCACCCAGAGCATGTACTGATACTACAGTGGGATGTGAAGAGAAATGGATGGAGAATGAAAGAAACAGGTTGAGATGAAGTTCTTGGTGTTTGTTATTAGTTCGTCTTTCTATGTTCGATAATGAGTAAATTATGAAAATAATCCAGCGCCATCCAATGATGTTGATGTACGCAGCTGCATGTGGCACATCATATAATCGATTTCAAATGATGCAGGTTTAATCCATATTCTTTCTTATAGAGCAGGTTTGATTTAGTTTACCCCTACATGATGATTAACTAACAAACATGTACGAACATGTACTTCGTTATTCACACGTGAATTCATAAGACTCACCTCGTAGTTAAGGTTAGCTCTTCATTAGTTCGTGATTAGTACATGCCTTAACTCATCATTAGCTCATATTTAAGTAAATATTAATTCAGGTATTAGTGCATGATTATTCATGTACTGTTATTGTAAATTTGTCTTACCCCTTTCTTTAAAAAATACTGAGAATGGTTGCTGATTCACAGTATTTTATGCAAGAGGATATTGTGTACATATTTGGCCAAGCTATTCTTTTAAGGTATTTTACTTTCATAAACAGCATTGAAAGTATTGGTTTTTTGTTTTTGTTTTTGTTTTGTTTTTTTCAAAAAGTGAAGGTTTCTTGCACAGATGAGGAAATGTGAAATGAATAGGTGGCTCTTTTCTAAAAACCACATTGTTCCATGTCATGTATTTATCATGCTGATTCTACAAACCCTCACCCAGAGTGTGTTACAGTTCATTAGAGCAGTAGAACTGAGGCAAATCTGATAGAGACTCATATAGAAAAGTGTGTGTGCATGTGTGTGTGTGTGTGTGTGTGTGTGTATAATAGCACACACTGAAGTGTTTTATTGCTCTTACACCACAACAGTGTGCCAGCGATTACAGCCTTTTATTCATTAAACGACATCGCATTCTACTTTTTATCCGTTTATAGTTACATTTAATATTGTGGAAACAAGTTTATAGTTACATTTAATAACCTTTCGAAACAAGTTAGTTCCTGTTATCACTTACATTATAGCAGCTATAAATAACCTAGCTCTTGTTCTCTCTCTTTTGAAGTTAATAAGACACAAATGCAGCTTGTCATGTTACCAGGAAAACCCCAAAGCACAATGTTCTCCGTCTTGAAAATGTTGGAAAGCTTTATAGGTTACAGCTTTACTACTGGAGACTAATCGAGTTGTTTCTCCTCACCAAAAACTTCACCATAAATCAATGGTTACACAGTTTTATTTAATTTGTTAATTTTAATATATGTTAATATGTTATATTAATATAATCCTGTGATTTGGCTTTTTAACCTACACTACTGTCAGTGCTGCTGTTATAGAAAATTAATCAACACCTTCTGACCAATCAGATTTAAGAATGCTGTAGTGTACAATAATGTAAATAATCTCCAATTCTGCAGCTTCAGATTTGACTCGGTGTGTATAGGGAGTCAGTATGTAGGTCAAACACATAACACCAAATGATTTAGGCCATTACAATCCTATAAGCGATGAGATATAATTAAGTAGATGAAAGGGCCGTGAGAGCAGTGTCAGGTGTCACGCCTGTCTCCGTTTGACCTCTTATGTGTATTGAGTTCCTGCAATACACCCTCAGAGCAAAGCAGGTCTATCTGCTATCATGCTGATCTATGAAGATTCCCCTGTCCTGCTCCATACAGTGTGTGAAAGTATTTTTTTTCTCGAATGTAAAGGTCAGCCCTTTCAGCAATGCAGGTCAGCCTTTCTGCTTTTACAGAAACCTTTATTTTTGCAGCATTGACACTAAGAGATCTCTTCCAGTATAAAACTAATTTAGAATAATTTACAGAAATGAGGGGAGGGCAGAGATATCATATCACGATTCTGGATGCCATTTCTACAATACACAACATGTATAATTGATATACAGGGTTGCTAAGTAACTTCAAGCTAAGCTGTAGTGTTACCTTTAAAAATCCTGTGAAACTCGTGTGAGTTTTTTTGTAATGTCTACATTAAATTACAACAAATTACTATGACAACTTTGATATGTATTAATAGTAGTCTCCGGTGCCTTCATGTCATTAAGAAAGAGAGAAAAAAAAAAAATAGAGGTAGAACACTAAAGGTTCTTGGTAAGACTTTTCAATAACAGTACATGAATAATCAGGCACTAATACCCGAATTAATATTTACTTAAATATGAACTAATGATGAGTTAAGGCATGTACTAATCACAAACTAATGAAGAACTAACCTTAACTATGACATGAGTCTGAATTCATGCGTGAATAACGACCACCTTAAGCACGTTAATACATGTTTGTTAGTTAATGTATTAATTAACACACAGGGGTAAACTAAATCAAACAAGCTCTATAAGAAAGAATATGATTTAAACCTGCATCATTTCAAATTGAGAACCGTGCTATTTAGTCTATAAACTCTTATTTTTTGTAGTAGCAATTACCACAGCTGAAAGATAAACATGCACCTTTTTACTCTATAAGTGAGCAACAAAGATGGCAGATAAAAACTAATCTGTTTACAAGATGATAGCAAGAAATGCACCAGATGGAACACTAAACATATCTGATATTTCTGCATGCTGACAAACTAGGGCGTACTATTTTAGTTTCACAAAGTACTCAAAGTTATGAATTTCTTTCTGCTGATTAGATGCCATGTTTAATAGTGTTGAACACAGGTAAAACCGCATAGCTGTTAGGATTCCTACTATAGGTGCATCTCAAAAAATTTGAATATCGTGGAAAAGTTCGTTTTTTTCCGTAATTTAATTCAAAAAGTGTAACTTTCATATATTCTAGATTCATAACACATAAAGTGAAATATTTCAAGCCTTTTTTGTTTTAATCTTGATGATTACAGCTTATAGCTCATGGAAATCAAAAATCCAGTATCTCAAAATTGTTAGAATAAACAATTTATAATATAATAACCTTTTGAAAAGTATGTTCATTTATGCACTCAATACTTGGTCGGGGCTCCTTTTGCACGGATTACTGCATCAATGCGGCTTGGCATGGAGGCAATCAGCCTGTGGCACTGCTGAGGTGTTATGGAAGCCCAGGTTGCTTTGATAGCGGCCTTCAGCTCGTCTGTATTGTCGGGTCTGGTGTCTCTCATCTTCCTCTTGACAAAATTCAGATCAGGCAAGTTGGCTGGCCAGTCAAGCACAGTAATACCATGGTCAGCAAACCAGTTACTAGTAATTTTGGCATTGTGGGCAGGTGCCAAGTCCTGCTGGAAAAGGAAATCAGCATCTCCATAAAGCTTGTCAGCAGATGGAAGCATGAAGTGCTCTAAAATCTCCTGGTAGACGCTGCATTGAATCTCGACTTGAGAAACACAGTGGACCAACACCAGCAGATGACATGGCACCCAAAATCATCACTGACTGTGGAAACTTCACACTGGACTTCAAGCAACTTGGATTCTGTGCCTCTCCACTCTTCCTCCAGACTCTGTGACCTTGATTTCCAGATGAAATGCAAAATTTACTTTCATCTGAAAAGAGGACTTTGGACCACTGAGCAACGGTGGTCTGAGTAAAAAGGTGTTTTGAGTTAATTAGCTGATTAGAGCTCTTCTCAGGTCGACATTGCTGTATTATAAATTGTTTATTCTAATATTTTTGAGATACCTGATATTTCCATGAGCTGTAAGCCGTAATCATCAAGATTAAAACAAAAAAAGGCTTGAAATATTTCACTTTATGTGTAATGAATATAGAATACATGAAAGTTCCACTTTTTGAATTAAATTATGGAAAAAATGAACTTTTCCACGATATTCTAATTTTTTGAGATGCACCTGTATACATAAGAGTTAGGGATGGGACAATGTATTGATATGACTATATGATATAGTGAAATACAGTGATAAAATGATCTGAAATAGTTATCATCACTCTCTACTCATATAAATGACTTCACAAAATATTTTAAAGCTGACATCTCAGTCGAAATACAATATAAGATTCGAAGAACAACCTTGCCAGGTGAAAATCAGACAAAATGGTATTTCTATTGCTGTGATACTGAAAGCAATTGTGATATTTGTAACAAAATATAGCTCCTGTATATAGTTTATTGCAAATGTCCCATTTTGTATTTGGGGTGGTGTTAGAAAAGACTGAAAAATCAGTCTTTGCTGATTCCACAAACCCTCATATGGGGTGTGTCATGCTTCATTAGAGGAGTAGAGCTGAAGCAGATCTGATAGAGACTCACACGCAAATGTTTGTGCAATAGAAACTTCCTGGTCCACATGAATGCAAACATAATGTGTGCTAATACTACAGTAGAGTTGTGTGTACGTTCAGTTTTGCTAAATTGTGAATAGAGCACATTTATTTGTTTATCTGTGTGTATTGTAATAATGTAAAAATAATGCAAATCTACAACTGTGCAGATTTTACTAGGTTTGTATAGGGGAAACCTAAATCATTTGGTGAACAGAGAACATTTTCAGATATTACAGTCTTATAAATGACGAGGCCCAGTTAAGAAGTTGAAAGGGCCGTGAAAATGTCAGTGAGTCACATCACAGCCAGTACAGCAAATAACCATCAACTCCATATTTCTCTGTCAGCCCATTCACTACAAACCATGTCACCTGACCATTTATATTGATGGCATTTGGCAGACACCCTTATCCAAGAGCGACTTTATCTCATTTATACAACTGAGCAGTTGAGGGTTAAGGGCCTTGCTCAAAGGCCCAGCGGTGCCAGCTTGGGGGTGCTAGGATTTGAACCTTTTGATCAGTAGTCCAATGACTTAACTGCTTAGCTACCACTGACCCAACCAGTCACATGACCCCTATCTCTGTTCACAGTCCCCTGATTAATAATCATGCACAGTATTCATGTCTCTCATTCACAAACTCCATGAAATAAAACAGACTATTACACAAACGTTGTCAAGCAGTCTTGCATGTGAGCACTTGACTTCTGTTACTGTTACTGTTATTCATTGTAATGGTTCCTTCAAGCTGATCAAACAAATCAAAGAAGTAATTTACTGACATTTAACACTCCTCACCTCAAACCCATGGTATCAGTTCAATTGTCAAAAGGAACCTCTGCTGACCCCCTACCCCCACTCTCCCTTGACATAGAAGGATAACCTGCCTACCTTGTCAAAAAAATGCACTCCAGACATCGAGGTGGTAAATCGCAGTACCTCGTGGACTGGGGCGAAGCCCTGTTACATTCCAGGGGAGAGAATCGCATGACCCCTATCTCCATTCACAGGCCCCTGATTACTAATCACCCACACCTGTCTGCCATTCACAAACTCCCTGAAATAAGCCGTACTTTAACACATACACTCTGCAAAGTCTCACTAAAGCAGTCTTGCCTGAGTGATTCCAAGCGTTTGATCTCTGTTAATGCTATTCATGTTCTTTGACCACGGCCCATTCAAGTTTTTGAGTATTGTCTCGTTTGTTTGAAGATTGCCTACCTGACCATTTGCCTGGTCTTGATTACTATTTTGGATTTGCCCTTGTTTGCTTGACTGCCTCACAGTTTTCAATAAACACTCGCGCCCAGCTATCCGCCTCCTATCTGAAAATTAGACTTAGAAAGATGTTATGTTAATAGTTATTAAGGGGTTTGCAAACCTTACTTGGCAAACCATGTTTTAATTAATAAACTCTTCCTGGTTGTGGTAGAACTTACACTCACTCAAAGATAGTAAACGTGTAAATTGTCACTCTGTAAATCACCACCAAAGACAGCAGATAAAAACTGATTTATTTCTAAAATGGTAGTGAGAAATGCACAAGGAAGAAGCACAAATGTATCTGATTTTCTGCACATTTACACGATTAATACCGACAAACTAGGGCTTACTGTTTAGACCAATATTATTGGACAATATATTATTACCAATGTTATTTACTGGGAACAACTGTGTTTCTCTGACTCAAAGGACAACAATGGATTTCTTTTTGCTGATTAGATGTCAGGTCTGATAAGTTTAAACTACTAAAGCTATCAGTATGACTGTAGATGTTACAGATGAATTGTTGTAGCAAAGCCATTTTTAAGCATACACATGCTACACTGGAAATGCACTGAGATTTGAAGAACACGGTGAAAACTGGATAAAATGCCATTTAAGTATTGCAGTGATATTGAAATTGAATAGCGATGCATTTACAAAGTTTGTTTAACAAAATGTAGCGCTGCTCCTACTCCTACATATATGATATATGGAACATGGTATACATGTCCCATTTTAAGGTTATACAACAGAAAACAATCCTATTGGTTTGAAATTGGGTTTAGGCTTACTATACTGTGAACTTGTTCCATATATACAGTATATATGTACCTTGATTTCTAGCATGAATATGAACAACTGACCTGAAACAAATGATTAGAGGACATAGCCAGAGGCGTGGAGGGACGGATTTGTCTGTCTGCATGCTGTATGAAAGCTGTTTTGACACAAAATGACAGGTATGCAGGAAGTGCACTACTGGATAGTCCTCTTTTCCACCCAGCTCCTTTTGTCCTCTCAAAACCTGACCTTTTGCTTTGCCTCACGAAAATGTGCGTCCACGATTGTTTTCCAGTCGTGGGCGAAAAAGTCATATCTAATTCACAACTTATGAATCACCAATTTTGAACATGTGCCAACAATCTGATCTTTAGTCGTTCTAGCCATTGTTCTCGTACATAAAGCGTGTTAATTGGGGCATGGCTTGGCCCAAAAGCAAACACTGCAAGCAAATGAACACATCCTTAATATTCCGGTTCTCAAGGATCCGGTGATATGGCAGATGATATGGCAAAAACAGAGGCAGGTCGTGCTTTAGTTGGATGTATTCGAGGCCATATTGATGAGTTATATCATGTGTCGACGACTTTTATAATTCAGAACTGAAATTAAAACCACCTTAAGGTATCAGTAGACCTATCATTTGATTAGCGTATTATTGTAATGTCAAGACGTGACAGTCCGAGAGTGCAAATAATGCTTTGACCATTTCGATCACATCCATCTGACAAGTTTATTTAATGACCTGCCTATTTAAAGTCTGGGTGGAGACCAGAGGAAAACAAAAACAAAACAAACAAACAAACAAAAACAAACAAAAAAAAAAAACAGAACAAAAACAAAACCCCAGCTTATTAGTATATTAAATAATGATATGTCATCATGTTGATACTTCTGGGACGTCAGTTCAAATGTATTTTATTTTAAATGTCAACATGTAAACATTATTAATTAAGGGATATTCTTTGCTGCAGGACTTTCCCAGTTTATCAGAGTAAAGTACCAACAGTTCCGAGGATGTGCTGCTTGACAAACGGGTTTAGTAGTGAGTAGTAACCACAAACAGTTCAGATATCTCACCAGGGAATGGAGTCACCCAAGCAGAGGTGCCTGGAGCTGTATTCTGACTCACCTGAGCTCAGTGTCGGTGCACCTGTACGGCGTCCTGCGCGGGACACGCAACACTTGGAAGAAGAAGAAGAAGAAAAAAAAAACATATATATAAAAAGCGCTACAAGAAAAAAAAAGCCTTGTCTCCTCGAGTTTATTCCGTTCAGCCAGGATATTCAGCATCAACATCTAATCCAGAGTTTATTTGACCCATCAAACTTGCGACCGTCGCGGACACCGGGTTGACTGAAACGGTTTGTCTTCAGGTGTCTGCGTCTGCGTCTGCGTCATCCGCGCTCTCTCCGCCCCACCTCAACTGCCTCACGCGCTTCCTTTTAAATCATGTTCTCGCGAGTCGCATCCATTACTCAGGATTGCTCATGTTATTCAGTTAATCATGTTATGTCGAGTAATATCACTAACCCGACCCCGTGCTCGGTTCAGTCTAAAGCCACTGGCTTCCTCTTTTGCGCACACACGTCATATTTTGCACCAAATAGGTTATGTAGAGTCCTGACTCTCTCTATGAGCACGCATACAGCCTATATAGACTCTCAAGCAATTGTTTGCACTTATTTCCACATTAGAACGAGGCGTTAATGCATTCATTTTCACATGCAATGCCCTTAAATTGCCCATGTGTGTTAACGTAAACACATGAAACGTAAAACCGCATGGGGTACAGGTGGAAAAATAAAACCCAACGTATGACTTTTCCATAAGGGATGTACATATATACACACACACACACAAAAAAACCCTGTATTAATAAAGTCGGATTATAAAATAAACAATTAACAGACAAATAAGACGAGGCTGAACAAAGACAAAGGGAATTCACTTCATTTTTTGATTCGGTTACGTGTCACCTTGATATTACACATCTTCATCCCATCTCTGTGAGGCCTGTGACTTAATGAATCATCTCATCATCCAGCTCATGTGTAAAAATCATATGAGAAAATAAATGAATCACTGGAAAAAAAAAATCACATGTGAAAAAGAAATGAATAATTGAAAAAAAAAATAAATAAATAAAATCACATGTGTATGATTCATTGGCTCCAGGGTCCAAGGTTCAAGCTTGAGCTCAGGTTACTGTCTGTTTGGAGTTTCATATCTACATATCGGCTTCCTCTGTGTTCTCCGATTTCCTTCCTCTCACCTCCTAAAAACATGTAGGCTGATCATTCATGGTTCCGGATGAATGAACGAACAAAAATAGCAAAATCATTAAAAACAATCATGACTCATGAATCATGTGATTGCTCACCTGTGAAGTTCGTGTGACTCTTCTGGAAAGACGAGACAGCATTCAGTATTTATTACAGATGGAAATGCCTAGGCCTGTTTATCATGAGAATAACTATTTGTTCATCACGCCTAATTTAATTAGCAAATTATAAAAAAAAATAATTGAAAACCGATACCAATACAAACATCCTATTTTAAGCTGAAAGTCCTCCCACGCAGGATAGTCCGTTCCATTATTCCTTTATAACTCAACCACAGAACAATGTGGAGCGTGGACACGGATAGGAATTTAGCATGAAAAGTTTCTTTATTTTGCTTCCTACATCTCTTTCGGAAGAAATGCTGAGTCCATCAGTAGCTGATAATGTAGGCTCCATTTCCAGACATTACACTTTCACTTCAGATACTGCCAAACTGTAGAATATTTCTGTCACTGTTCTCCAGTTGCATCACAAAAGGCGAGAATTAAAATGAGGGTTCGAGTGTTCACAAAACATTTGAGCTCCTGGAACTTTGGAAAAGGATAGACACAAACCAATCTTTTAATAGTATTCTTTCTTAAGAAATGTTGTATAGTAAATCTTTTTAAATTCAAATGTGTATGACATGTTTAGTGATTCTGCTGCTAATAAAGGACAACAGTCAGGTTTCACTGTTGCTCCTAAAAAAAAAAAACAACAACAAAAGAATGAGAGCTTCTTTTCTCACTCACCATTTTCCAGCGATGTGTAACGTCATGCGAATGAGAAATCCAACATAGACATAGTGGAGACCTTTGGAAATGTCTTGACTCAAAGCTCCAGAATGCAATGCAGCTAATGCAAAGTCAAGGCCGAGTCTTAAGGGGGTCGAGGCCAAGTCAAGATAGAGATTGAAAAACCATCAAGTAACTTTTAAAGGCCAAGCCTTTAGTTCAGTTTCATGGCTGATCAAATCTGCAAATTTTCTTGGGAACATTACAGAATCATTCAGGATTTAGGCACATAAATAAGTTACTACTACTAGTTTTATTGGCTTGTACATGCAAGTTACTGATAGCCTATTTAGATCATATTTTGTGAGATCAAACACCCAGGACCAAGACAAATCCAAGTAAAAAAAAAATACAATAAGTCTGAGACAAGTCAATACAGAAAACATCTCAGGACTGGACTCTAGTCCTACAGTCCTCATATACTACAGGGCAAAGGTTCGTGGACACCAGACTACTCATATGTGGTTCTTCCTCAAACTGTTGCCACAAAGTTTGAAGCACACACTTGTCTTTCTATGCTGTAGCATTACAATTTCCCTTCACGGGAACTAAGAGGCCCAAACCTGTTCCAGCATGACAATACCCCTGTCCACAAAGCCAGCTCCATGAAGACATGGTTTGCCAATATTGGAGTGGAAGATCTCGAGTGTCTTTCACAGAGTCCTGACCTCAACCCCACTAAACACCTTTGGGATGAACTGGAACACTGACTGCACCAGAGACCTCCTCATCCAACATCAGTATCTGACTTCACTAATGTTCTTATAGCTGAATGAGCGCAAATCCCCACAGCCACGCTCCAAAATCTAGTGAAAAGCCTTCCCAGAAGAGTGGAGCTTATTATAACAGCAAAGAGGGACTAAATCTGGAATGGGGTGTTCAACAAGCACATGATGAGATGGTCAGGTGTCCACAAACCTTTGCCCATACAGTGTATCTGTGTGTGATTAGAGGAATGACAATTAAATAGTATCTTTAAAAAAACATTTTTTTTTTAAAATTAAATTTGAGGTTTTGTGTAGAAAGTTTGTAAAGATATCGCAGAAACATGCTGCATTGAGAATGGCAAATAATCATAATAGAGAGCAAGAGAAATCAGGATAATGGTTAATGCTAAATTACAGTAATGGTAGAGGCGATTTATGTCTTTTAAGTCCTTAAAAACCACCTTAAATTGACTGTCCATAATTGTGGACATTGTGCATGAAAGAGATAATTATTATAATTTTAAAAAATTATATATTGTTGATAATTATACACTGAATAGTGTCTGAGACTTCTTTCAGAAAGTTCTGCATCACTCGGCCTCCAGATGGAGCATTTGTCCGTTTTCCTGCTCAGCGTTTCCACTGTAACTCGTGTCCTTTTACAGAATGTGGCTGATATTTCAGAAATTTTGACTGGGTTATCCACATTATCAAATGGACTTTAGGCACAGCATATTATTTTCAACAACATTTCAGTATCACATACGTAAAAACACATAGCAGTAATGTTGTACAGCTTTGACTATTAAGCTCAGACTCAGCTTAAAGTTTTATTTTTTACGTGATGGTACAAAAAAAGCATTTTAAAATTTTAAACATTTCAAACACTAAAAGCGTCACATTTCTTCTAATTCAGTAAAGTTCTTTAAAAACTGCAAGACATTCCCATTTCATCCCACAATGAAATGAATAAGAGGTCATGTATATTATAATAGAGTTGAAAATGCAGTTAACAGTTAATATATCACTTTCAAACCTAGATTTGCAATCATTCGATTGATAGCCACTTGTTTGTGTTGCATGCAGCATTTCTTGGATGTCGTCCCTGAGCTCGGGGCAACTTTCGTCCTTTCATGAGCTAACATACGGTTTTGAATTTCATTATTTATAGACAGATTGTTTGCAAACAAACCAGCCTTGTCTCTTCAGGTTACTGAATAATGGCTTTTAAAAATTTAAATCAAAGGGCGCATAGACCATTGAGTTTTACGGAAAATCAGCGGGCAAAGTGTTTCCTTTGTGCTGAGGAGATTGTGTGTCAGTGTAGCCCATTTGTCATGCGAACACAAGATTTTCGGCTCAGGGCTAGTGTCGTGTTTGACAGTCTAGGTTTAGAATCAGTGTTATTATTATTGAAATGTAAGATTTTCAGAGGCTTAATCTGAACACACGGGTGTTTAAAGTGTAAAAGCAAATCTTATTAGAAAGGTCAGACAGATGTTATTACATCATAAACTATGAGAGCCAATCAGATTCCAATATGCAAATGTTACCAAGAGTACCAAGAGTTACCAAGCAGTGTACAGTCTAATTAGCTTATTCCCAGACTCTGGATTTTCCGAGACATCTGAAGCAAACAAAACAGAGCTTTTCGACCTGCTGAATCACAGGGCAGTGTAACACACCTAGAGGAAAGCGATATCCCATACATGTGCTGACAGACGCCCAAGACTGGCGAGTGTCATTTTCATTGACAAGGAGAGAGGGTACTAAATCTCTCCCACCCTGAGAACATGGCCAATTTCGCACCCTTGGCTCCCGCCCACTGATGGCTCAGGCTTCCTAGGGATTCGAACGTGCGATCTGCTGATGACAGGGCGAACGCTTTTCTGAATACCAGAAAAATGCTGTTTAATGATTGTTAGTGGAACAACTACAACAAGCAATTTATTTAATGAATATAGAATCAATTTAAAAGTAAAATATGTTTTGTGGCACATTTAGGGCCCTGCAGTGAATTTACTGTGTACTGGACAGCTGTGTCTTTAAGGATGTGTCTAAGGAAGCACCATTTAGGAGAATAACAAAATCGCAAATGTTTTATATGATACATAAAAAAAAAATAAATAAAAATATTCCTTAGTTGATACACAGCTGTAAACTTGGCTCAAATATAACCTAATAATCTAATAATCGATGCTCTAAACTACAAGGCAGGGTGTGCTTCATTTGTGATGAAGAACCTATCTTTAATTATTCCGTATTTTCACAAAAAACACACCAAACCTCAATCGTGGCATAATACTAACTAAGATAACCGAGACGTGTAAAGATGGCCGTCAGTCTTTTTTAACTCACGCTCTGTCTTGGACTGAAAGCAATCTTAAAGCTACTAGGCTTTTGTGGAATTCACATGTAACCATGGTACTCCGACAGTTTGTATTTAACAGCTTATCCTCTTGAATGAATAATTTTCCTTTAAAATATGCTTTAAAAAAAAACCAAAAAACATAAAAATTAAATGTAAACCAAAGACACTTCAAAACAGACTTCATAAGGCTATTCATGTATGACACTGGTTCATATTCATCCCTACAAAAGGGTATTTACAGTGCTGTGTGTGCCGAAACCCTCACACATCAATGTGCGCACAAAAACATAAAAAAAAAAAAAAAAAAACTGTTCACAGAAATTGTGTAATGATATTTGCACATATGGCTGCCATACGCACTGTAACACTCATTCAAAACACATCCGTATAATAAAGGTCAAACTGTGCATAAAGTGAACTCTGAAATAAACAAGAGTGCACGACTGGAGAGCTCCGGGGTTACTGCGTGACACTGTGATACGTTTCCTCTGAGGAGAGAGACGCGGGAAAAGATGGAGGCGAGGTTCAGGAGTTGCTGCTCAGTCTGCGGCGGATGAGAGAGGCCGGCTTCGTCTCCGTGTCCTCCTGGTCGCTCTCGCAACTTCTCTGGAGGACGAAGAACGAACACAAGGTTATAGAGTAATACTCATTATCATCATCATCATCATCATCATCATCTTTAATCAGATCATTAAACAATGACCTGAAATGAATAAAAACTGTAATAAAACCAGTATGTCACTGTAAATAACAATGAACAGAAAGTACTGTACTAGGCACCTTAAAATTTTAATATAAAACATGTATTGTCTTACATGCCTATTTTTTTTGTCACTGCATTAGTGTCACTAGAAATAAAAACAACAGATTTTCAAACATCACCTTTTCTCTCCAAGAAATTTAATTCGATATTTTGTCTTTTGGATTTGTAAAAAAAAAAAAAAAAAAAAAGGAAATTCAAGATGTTTATATATATATATATATATATATATATATATATATATATATATATATATATATATATATATAAAACATCTTGAATTTCCATTTTTTTGTGCATTGTACATAAGTTACCTTCTTTCCAATTTTCCCTCGCAGAAATCATGGACAATAAAAACATTTGCACTTTACTATATTAACTCACTGAGGTTGCATTGTTTTTAGTCATTTCTAAAAACTGACATCTCATTACAATCTTTTTTTTTTTTTTGAAGAAGAAGAAATGTGACATAGAGAGATTCTTGTATTTCTTTAAGAGGACCATGATAGTTAATGGATACTTTTGTTTTGCTATTATTAGATAATATATTTTTGGTTTTTAAATGATTTATTTTGTACCTTTACATTTTTTATTTTAGGTTTTTAATTATTTTTATTATTATGTAATGGATTTATTTCTTTATTATTAGGTATTAGATTTTTTTGTAGTTTTTATTATTAGGTAAGAGATTTAAAGTGGATTATTAAAAACATTACATTATAAGGTAATATAGTAATTTCTATATTGGAGTGAGTGCAAAGTCTTTAAGTAAAGTGGCTGTGAATGAACTGAAATTAGAAACAGCTGTGTGATCAAAATGAGGGTGACTGTGAACGTGGGAGTGTGGGAGTGTCATGGGAAGTGCAGGCTGGGAAGTGGAGTGAATGTGAATGTGAAAGTCTGTGCGTGGTGTGGGAGGTAGAGTTCGCGGCGGCCATGTTTGCCGGCCGCTGTGAATGCTGGGAAGTGGAGTCACGGTCGCGGCGCGACCTAACAGAGGTGGTGGTGTGTTGGTCGGGTGATCAGTGGCAAGGATACCTGGGTTTACCGGCTTGAGGAGTGACACGTGGAATGGGATGCGCCAGGTGTTGGGGAAGGGCTAGCTTATAAGTGACATCATTTATACATTTTATGATCTTGAAGGGCCCGGTATATCTGGGGCAGAGCTTTTTGCAGGCCTGGCTGGGCCGTAAATGACGGGTGGAGAGCCACGCCCGGTCTCCTGGCTGGTACAGCGGCGTGGCTCGACGGTGGCGGTCAGCTTGCAATTTGGATTAGTTGGCCGCATGTCGAAGTCGCTGATGAGTAGCGGCCCAGACTTGTTCGCTGTGCTTGAACCAGTCGTTCATGGCTGGTGAGTCTGTGGACGTGGCGTTCCAGGGGAACAGGGGGGGTTGGTACCCCAGAGCACACTGGAATGGCGTGAGTTTCGTGGTGGAGTGGTGAAGGGAATTCTGAGCGTACTCAGCCCAGGGTAGGAACCGTACCCAATCAGAGGGGTTCTTCCCACAAAATGAACGGAGCATCCGTCCCACCTCTTGGTTGGCCCGTCTCACTTGGCCATTAGATTCAGGGTGATAGCCTGAGGTGAGGCTGATGTTCACGCCCAGTTTTTCCATGAACCCAGCCCATACCCATGAGGTGAACTGGGGGCCCCGGTCACTAACAATGTCTTCGGGGATCCTGAAGTAGCGGAAGTCATGGGTGAAAAGGAGTTCTGCCGTATAGAAGGCGGATGGGAGACTAGGGAGAGGAATAAGGCGTAGGGACTTGAAAAACCTGTCGACTATGATCAAGATGATGGTGTTACCTAATGAATTGGGGAGGTCCATGACAAAATCTATGGCGATATGTGACCAGCGGTGCTGGGGCGTGGGCAATGGCATGAGCTTGCCTACCGGGAGAGCTCTGGGGACCTTAGACTGAGCACAGATGCTGCATGACATGACGGCCTGCTGAATGTCTCGCAGCATTCGGGGCCACCAGTACTTAGTTTTTAGCAGGTGATATGTGCGTTGGATGCCTGGGTGACCTGTGCCGGGAGCAGTGTGAGCCCACTTTAAAAGGTGGTCACGTCGGGCTCGTGGGACGAATAATTTGCCTGGTGGACAGGCCGTGGGAATTTGGCTGTGAGGGACCCGGGCTAGGAGATGGTCCAACTCCCACTGTATGGCACTGACGATAAAAGATGGGGGCAGTATGGGATCCGAGTGAAGTGGTTGCGGCTCACCAAAATGTATCCGGGACAGTGCATCCGCCTTAAGATTCTTGGAACCAGGATGATAAGAGAGGATGAAACGAAATCTGGGGAAGAATAAGGACCAGCAGGCTTGGTGAGGGTTAAGGCATTTGGCGGTGCGTAAATACTCGAGGTTCTTGTGATCAGTAAAAATGAAAAAGGGATGCTCTGCCCCCTCCAGCCAATGTCTCCATTCTTCCAAGGCTAGCTTCACGGCCAACAACTCCCAATCTCCCACATCGTAGTTCCTCTCTGCTGGGGATAGCTTTTTGGAGAAAAAGGCCACGGGATGGAATTTTGGCCTCTCCCTGAATCGCTGGGACAGGACGGCCCCTACTCCTGTCTTGGAGACATCAACCTCCACCATGAAGGGACGAGAGGGATCGGGGTGTTTAAGCTGAAGCCCCGGATGAATCGCCGGTAGAAATTAGCAAAGCCTAGAAAACGTTGTAGCCTCTAATGGAAGTGGGCATGGGCCATTGCATGACAGCGGTAACCTTGGCCTTGTCCATAGCGACCCCTTCGGAGTCAGTTGGTTACAGTTGGTTAGCGAGGAGCCGTTTCAAGACTTGTTGCACATGGTTCACGTGGGTCTCATAGTCAGGGGAATATACCAGGATGTCGTCGATGTAGGCGATGACGAACCTTCCCAGCATGTCATGCAGCACGTCATTTATCAGACACTGGAAGACTGAAGGAGCGTTAGTAAGCCCATACGGCATAACCAAGTATTCATAGTGGCCTGTGGCTGTGCTGAAGGCTGTCTTCCACTCGTCGCCCTCTCGTACGTGTACCAGACTATACGCACTGCGTAGGTCGAGTTTGGTGAAGTACCTAGCTTCACGCAGCTGTTCCAGGGCTGAGGGGACGAGTGGAAGCGGGTAGGGGTACTTGACAGAGGCCTGGTTCAGACCTCTGTAATCTATGCAGGGTTGGAGGCCTCCTCCTTTCTTAGTGACAACGAAGAAGCTGGCGGCCGCCGGGGATGTGGAGTGACGGATATACCCCTGTTGAAGGGCCTCTTGGATATATTCCGTCATGGCCCTGTGCTCAGCCTGTGATGGGGATAGATGCGCCCCCGGGGTAGGGTCATGCCTGGAAGCAGATCAATGGCACAGTCGTAGGGACGATGAGGAGGTAGACCGCTAGCTTTGGCCTTGCTAAATACCTCGCGGAGCTCGTGGTACTCGGGAGGTATACTGACATTCACAGCAGGCTTGGGGCTTTCTATGGTTGTGGCAGATAAGACCAGTGTGGGTGCGTGAAGTCAGTGCTGCCTGCAGTACGACGACCAGCCCGTGATTTGTCTGTCCGCCCAGGAGATTTGTGGATCGTGCCGCTCCATCCAGGGTAGCCCCAAGACGATGGGGTGTTGGGCGGAGGTGGTGACCCAGAGCTGGATTTCCTCATGATGGAGAGTGCTGACCTGGAGCCACAAGGATTGGGTGCAGTGCGTGATAAGACCGCCGCCTATGGGAGCACCGTCGATGGCTTGAATTTTAAGCAGACGTGACAGTGGATTGGTGGGGAGACCAAGCTGACGCACGGTTTCCTCATCTATGAAACTGCCCACCGCCCCGGAGTCGAGCAGTGCTGTAAGCATAAGAGAGGCGCCTGAGTGTTCAGTGAGGACAGGTATAGTGAAAGCATGAGAGACAGAATCATGGTTATGACTCACCGGCAGTGAGCGGGAGCAGTGGCCGCCCCTCACTGGCGCGTTGCTCGAGGGGCGGACCGACCACCGGGCAGTGGTGGACAAGGTGGTCAGCTTGGCCGCAGTAGAAGCAGTGGTTTTCTCGGTGCCTCCTCTCGTGCTCCCCCTCATTAAGCTTAGCGTGGCCGAGTTGCATGGGTTTGGCGGGAGCGGGCGGGGTGGATGACTCTGGGAGACCTCGGTGAAAACTGCGGCTATAGAGCAGATGGTCGAGACGGATGGCGAGGTCGATAAGAGCGTCCAGTGAGAGGGGCTCGTCACGGCAGACCATTTCGGTGAGAATCGTGGAATCTAAGCCTTGGCGAAAAGCGGCTTTGAGCGCGGTGTCATTCCAGCCGCTGCCTGCCGCAATCGTGCGAAACTCCAATGCGAACTCAGACACATGGAGGGAACCTTGGCGTAGCGTGAGCAAATGTTCACCCACCTCCTGCTCGTTGGGCAAGTGGTCAAACACGCGCCGAAACATGGTGGTGAACTGGTTGTAAGAGGTTAGCGATTCTCCGCCCCGCTCACATACGGCCACAGCCCATTTCAAGGCTTTGTCCGTTAATAAAGTCATGAAGCGTGCAATCTTTTTAGCGTCGGATATTTCCCCGAGACAGGCAAAATATAAGGAACATTGGAGCAAGAATACCAGTGATGGGTCGCCGGCATATTTCTCCAGCGTAGGCATGGGCAAGCGAGACATAGTCGAGGGAGCTGGCACGGTGGGCAGCGTCCCCAGGGTGACCGCTTGAGAGAGGCGGTGCAGGCTCTTGTCACCTCTCCCAAGCGCCGTTGTTGTTTGCTGAGGAGCTGCCCGTGAGCGGAGATAGCCTGACGAATTTCCCCCACTGTATCCATGGTGGGCGAAGTATTCTGTTAGGTCACAGAATGAAGGCTGGATACAGGTGTGGAACAAACCGTCACTTTATTAGAAACATTCAGAATATTAGGAACAGTTCAAGGTCAGAAAACAGGCAGGAGCAAACAGATATAAAAGGGCAAGGCAGTAATCCAAAAACCAGAAAACGTTAGCGAATGTCCAAAAACCTGAAACAGTGATAACAAGGGCAAGGCTATAATTCAAAATCCGAGAAGCATTAGCAAGTATCCAAAACCAGAATAAACAGTCCATAGAAATCAGCTTGGTAATTTGTAGAAACAAGGTGAGTGTACAAATACTTCACGTGGAGTGAGTGCAAACAAAGTCCTTAAGTAAAATGGCTGTGAATGAACTGAAATTAGAAACAGCTGTGTGATCAAAACGAGGGTGACTGTGAACGTGGGAGTGTCATGGGAAGTGTAGTCCGTGGCAGCCATGTTTGTGGGCCGCTGTGCAGGCTGGGAAGTGGAGTCAGTGTCGTGGTATGAACGTGAATGTGAAAGTCTGTGCGTGGTGTGGGAGGTAGAGTTCGCGACGGCCATGTTTGTCGGCTGCTGTGAATGCTGAGAAGTGGAGTCACGGTCGCGGCGCGACCTAACACAGTGTACCTAAGTGAAATTTAAAATGCATCTTTAATTTATTTAATTTCTACAGGATGGATACTTTGATACCTATTAATTTGATAAAAAATAAATAAATAAATAAATAAATATACACACACACACCTAAACATACTAAGAACTATTTGCATACTATTTCTAAACTACAACGTAAAGTATAATGTGATAAGCTTTTGTAAGCTTTTGATCTTACTATGCAAACTGAAATTATGTATGTTTTTAATGCACATCACTTACTACATGATAAAAACAACAAAACATTTGATAAGCTTTTAAACATCGAATTTTAAAGTGACTATACTATATCAGTTTCAAGTGTATGAAGAGCTGAAGCATAAGATAAGGATGGATCCTGCCTCATAACCATAAAAACGATTTTTTAATGTAATCCTTACCAGCTGCTCGTCCTCTCTGGCTTTCTTGCAGAGCAGCTGCAGACGACAAAGTCTGTTACACGCCCACACCATGTTATAGGACATCTGAATACAAGAGGATCAGGGTTACCACAAAGGTCATGTCTTGGGGCTACTATTAAAAATTTATTAGATGAAATATTGGCTTTTGACTGATATTAAATGTGTGTACAGCTCAGTGAAATTGTTTCTCAAGCATATGCTTGTAATATTGAAGTTGACAGGCAGATGGCAGTGTGATTCCAGTTTATACACACACACACACACACACACACACACACACACACACACACACACACACACCTTCCACTTTCTCCTGGCGTTGAACTTCTTGAAGTTCTTCATGTTGATGGACGAGCGACTCCTGTTAGCTGCCTGCGTACGTGTCAGGGGCTGAGAGAGAGAGAGAGAAAGAGAGAAAAAGAGAGAGAGAGAGGATATGGAGCATGGGGAGAGAGGAAAAGAAACAATGAAATGGACAGAAAGAAGACATCATACTTATCACTAAGAGCAGGGGTTCCCAGGCTAGGGGTCACCTGATTTACAAATGGGGTCGAGAGAATCTCACAATCTCCTCTTTTGCTTTACTGAAATGAATAAAATGATTGTTTGTGTTATTTTATTTTTAGTCTTTTTCGCTATCCTGACACACAGCACTAGCCTAAGAGTTCAGCAATAAAGATTATCACATTTCTCCATCTGTCTAATTCCCAGCATCTCTTTTCTCTCTCTCTTTTGACGTTAATAAGACAAAAAAAGCAGCTTGTCATGTTTCCTAGACACCATCCTAAAGATGTCAGAAGACTTAAAAGTTACAGCTTTACATACATGGCTGTTACAAAGTGCTGACACTGGAGACTCCTTCCAAAAAATGCTAAATAAACATCTCCTCACAGAAAAGTCACCATTTCAATAATTTCATACACTTTTATTTAATCGCTTATATACAGTATCCGTGTGTGAAAAGCTGTTAATATAGAAAAGATAATTAGGTATTAGGTATAATGAGCGCACTAATATAAACCTTGCGACCAATCAGATTCAAGAATACACCAGCACTGTGGTATATGTTATTTTAATATTAACTAGATATTAAGATCTGTAAGTGATAGAAAAATGATTTGTATTAATTGCTATACTAATTATGATCACTTCATCAGCTCCATTTATTTAACCAACACTCTCTGTGACTTCTCTTAAAGCAGTTCGTCCACCAATGAAATCCCATAATGGAATTTTCACCTTTACTCAAGACGCTGCTTACACAATTTACTTTCATTACAACAGCTGAAACTATTATTGCCACAATTTTATTTCCTTGTGACAGTTTCGAATGTCGTGAAATACTAGTTCATAATATCCTGGAGCCAGACTCATCTGTTATTTGATGACGTAAACTGGATGCATCAAGCCAAAATGAATGCTCGGGCATGACAGAGAAACCTGAAATATTTCTTTACAGACACTGCTGAATTGTGCCGACCCTCCACTGATATTATACATTTTACACAAAACCATCATTTATCCTACTGAAAAATAGAATTATTACATATATTTTGACAAAAACATCAAAAGTCACATCGTACCGTTATCCAGGGGTGCAGTAAACATTCCTCAGCTGTCATTCTCTCACTGTGTAGAGACAAACACAGGCTCTAACACCAGCACTCATAAGAAATTACTTCCATGTTATCATGAACTCACCTCTGATCTTTTACGAACAGTTTCTCAATAAAATCTTTGGCCATGTCGCTCGTTTGGCTAAAGTAATGCTCGTCAAAGTCATACTTCATATCCACAATGTTCCTTAGTGTCTCCTCGTCCGTTTCTCCTTGGAAAGGTGATATACCGCTTAATCTGAATGGAAGACAATGTTCAAGGAGCAGTTTGTCATTTTTAGTGCCCTCTATTAAAGGTGAATTGCAATCGAAATGGAAAAACAAAACATAAAAACATTGTCAAGATGTCAGTTTGCTGTGGTATCTGGCACCAAGATGTTAGACGTCATTTGAAGGACTATGAGAACTTTAGGAATATCTATTAAAGCCACTCCTCAGAGAGGGAGGAAGGAAGGAAGAAAGGAACTAAACATGTTGTGTAATTTTTTTCAGTATGTAAATAGGCAAGTAAATATACAGGTAAGTGAGCACATAAGGAAATAAGAAAATAGGTACATAAAAATAGGTACACACTAACAAATGCTAGTATGTACAGTTGAGGTCATAAGTTTACATATGCGTTGCAGAATCTGCAAAATGTTAATAATTACACACAAAAAAAAGTAAGAGAGATCATAAAAATTGCTTTTATGATCAAAGATTAGTTTTTTATTTAGTACTGCCCTCAATAAGCTATTTCACATAACAGATGTTTACATATAGTCCACAAGACACAATAATAACTGTATATACTGTGTGTTGTTATCTGGATGATCAACGACTGTTTTTATTTTTGTTATAGTTGTTCATGAGTCCCTTGTTTGTCCTGAGCAGTTAAAATGCCCATATGGTATATTTTTTAAAGCACAAGGTATATATTAAAGAAATTATTGAATAAATCAGGATGTTAAGGTCAAGCAGTCAAACGTATAATCCAGTCATGTATAATCAATGTATAAGATATAAGAGAGTATTCATGTATATTAATCAAAGAGACCAGGACAAGCGGATGTAACTCCAGCTTGTGGGAAATCATTGAGGACCCATTTCTCACTCGCAGTTTGTACCTTTTTCTTCCTAGCTCCCTAATTCGTTATCTGTAGCGTGTATCCACTATTATTGCCAAAGCTTTATGAGCGGGCCATTGTTCAAACTGAAGAAGTTAGAATGTTCTGATAAGGCCACCTGTGTTAGAGAAGATACACCAATGTTCAAGGATATGTGTGTGTGTGTGTTAGTATGGTACATTTTCAAAGAGCAAATGGTACATCCATGAAATATCTATTCATGTGTGACCAATATGTGAGATCATAAGAGAGAATGTGTTAATCAAAGAAGCTAAAATCAAAATAGTCTTTTTTTTTTTTTTCTAGGCTTGCTCTGTTATTTCCCAGAAAAGTCACCCTCTGCACCTGCATAAAAGCACTGAGTTTGTACTCTGTCATTTTAAGTCTTTATCTTTAAAGACAGTTTGATGTTAGGGATTTCTTAAGATGTATTGTTGAAATCCATGACGAAAGTCAGTAAATTAAAAAACTTCTTAAAAAATAAGCTGACCAAACTTTCCACAACACTCACTGTTCTTCAGAAAAATCCCCCAGGTCCTGCACATTCTTTCTTTTCCAGCATCTTCTGCATATTTGACCCCTTTCGAGAATTGGCTATATGATTTTGAGATCCATCATTTCACACTGAGGACAGCTGAGGGACTCGTACACAACTATTACAAAAGGTGCAAACATTCACTGATGCTCAAGGGGGTGTCTGTGTGTGTGTGTGTGTGGGGGGGGGGGTGTTGGTTGGGGGTCAGGGTTAGGAATACAAAGTGCACTTATAGTAAAGAACTTACAGTATGTAGGTAATAACACCGATACTCCTGTGAACAAAACAAAACAACACATGCTGATGAGAAACGACAGGAAAAAAAACCCTTTACAACAGGAAACACTGTGTGTCTTCATATAAGCTGTGTGCTGCTTACCACATGTCAGTGGCTACGCTCAGTGGCTCATAGTTTATCACCTCAGGAGCTGCGAGAACGAAAACAAAAGAAGGTGAAAGAAAGAGAGACAGAGGTTAGGGGAAGACATACAGAAAGCACAAAGGAACTTAAGCCAGTAGAGTATAAAGATGAAACAAAAGACAAAAGCACTGTTAAATCGTCCGATTTAATTCTCAATTTCAATTCAGGGGAAATTACAGAGCTGTCATCACTGAAGTGAGCTGCTGTCACAACTTCCTAGTCAGAGCTGCAACTGTCACATCACATCACTTCTTATTAGTGGGACAAATTCTGAACATTGTGCCACCATGATGTAATATTACAGAAAACGTCACCATATCAACGAGCTGACGTGTTTGTAATCCATTTATGTGAAGCATCCACCACACAAGTCCCAGTGTAAGTTGTTACTATAGAAATGACTATGTATAAGAACAAGCTTTTTAATATAAACCTGTCAGCTCTGCTATTATAATATATATATATATATATATATATATATATATATATATATATATATATATATATATATATATACACACACACACACACACAGAATCTCACAAAACTGAGTACACCCCTCACATTTTTGTAAATATTTTATTATATCTTTTCATGGGACAACACTGATGAAATGACACTTTGCTACAATGTAAAATAGTGAGTGTACAGTGTACCCAATTTAGACATTTTCACTTAGGGGTGTACTCACTTTTGTTGCCAGCAGTTTAGACATTAATGGCTGTGCGTTGAGTTATTTTGAGGGGACAGCAAATTTACACTGTTATACAAGCTGTACACTCACTACTTTACATTGTAGCAAAGTGTCATTTCGTCAGTGTTGTCCCATGAAAAGTTATAATAAAATATTTACAAAAATGTGAGGGGTGTACTCACTTTTGTGAGATACTATATATATATATATATATATATATATATATATATATATATATATATATATATATATATATATATATATATATATATATATATTATAATAGCAGAGCTGACAGGTTTATATTAAAAAGCTTGTTCTTACATACATATATAAGGAATTTTATAAGGAAATGAGCTTTTTTAAGTTTTTGTCTGAAAAGTGTCTCTTACGTAATATGCTGCTTTCTCTAATGAAATACAAACATTTTTCTGTAACATTTAATTTTGTGCTAGAAAAGTAATGTTTGGGAATCTAAAATGTCATAAAATAAAAAATCTATAAAGTTTGTACTAAAAAAAGTAGGGTGCCTAAAACTTTTGCACAGTACTGTGTGTATATATATATATATATATATATATATATATATATATAAATATATATATATATATATATATATATATATATATATATATATATGTGTGTGTGTGTGTGTATATATATATATATATATATATATATATATATATATATATATATATATATATATATATATATATATATATATATATATATATATATATGTGTGTGTGTGTGTGTGTGTATATATATATATATATATATATATATATATATATATATGTGTGTGTGTGTGTGTGTGTGTGTGTGTGTGTGTGTGTGTGTGTATACACATATATATATACATATATATATATATATATATATATATATATATATATATATATATATATATATATATATATATATCTACAGTGTGTGTACCATTTTGTTTTCTGATTATGAGTACAGAGGCACAGAACGTACGTGTATGCTGGCAGTTAGCTCTCGACTTCGTGTTGGAGTGCAACTTTTCACACAAGATGTGATGCAGCCATGAGTCAGCTGTGAGGCTGATTTTCTGCACACCAAGTCGAGTGTCAAGGCCCGAGCAGAAAATTAATGTTGAAAAAAACTGTATTCACTATTGAAGCTGAATTATACTTGTTTGTAAGGATGTCTAGACAAAATGGCTGCCATGTGTATTCTGTGGTCGTTTAGAGTTTAGAGAAATTAACGCTACTCATCTACAATGTAAATAGTGGCGGCAGTATAGCACCATGTCCGCTATACTTATGTACTCTTCTTCACAGTTAGTGTTTGAACTTTAAAAAAACCTCTCACGTAGCCTTCAAGCCTACTGAAAGGTCTGTCCTGCGTACCAGTCTTCTGGATTTTCTTGATTAACATATTTAAGATGCAGCTCATGACAACAATCAAGACGACAGTGGGCAGGTTTAGAGGGACAGATCGTCAGTGTTTTTTTTAACAGCACTCTGCATTAAATCACTGAACATTTTACAGTTCGAGTTGATATCTAAACGGACAGGAATGTTTTGGCTCTGATGTTCCATCTAGTGGACACGCTTTTAATCCTCCAGGTGTACACAAGAGAGCGACAACACAATATCGTATACCATCCAGAATATTATTGCACACTTTTGAATCACGAGCTTTTGAATATTTTACAAAATAAATCTGTACAGAGGGCTTCAGTGTATTTTTTTTTTTAAACAGATCCATGGCTACAAAAGATTTGAAAGCCCAATGCACTACAGGACAGCAAGAAAAGTATGAGGACAAACCAGAAGTCATGCTGACTGTGTGTAAAGCTGCATATGAAGGTGTAGCAGAACACAATAGATTCTGAGGGCTTTGAGATCTCCAACACCTCATTACCACCCCAACTTTGCTCTGATTCTGCTCTTCATGTCCTAAACCACTACCTGTTTGCTAGTTTCAAAAAGCTTAAAATACACACACACACACACATCCATGAACTAAAGGGAGCTGCTTTACGTCCAGCATGATTAAGATATGCTTAGTGTGAAAGCGAGACAGAGCAACATCAGATGTATAACTTGATAGAGCAGGAGTTTGATTGATTACATATAAATACAGTATACTATAAAAAAAAAAAGCTAAAGACATTTTTATGACATTTAGACTTGATTCTTTTAATGAATTTGTTTCTTTCGAACAGTTTTTTATGCCTTTTGTTTTTATTTTATTACAAACTCTGTTAAGTGTTTTTTTTTTTTTTTAAATTTACTCTAATTCTTACTTTCCCTTTACAAACTTTATGTTTATGACTTCTGTTTTAAATTTTTTATTCTTTCAAAGTCTATTTGTATGATTTCTTCTGTTTTTCTCAGGGCACAAGTCAGGGGACACCCTGGCAGGGTGCCAACCCATTACAAAACAATCGCACACTACTGGCAATTTGGAAATGCCAATCAGCCTACAATGCATGTCTTTGGACTGGGGGAGGAAACCAGAGTACATGGAGGAAACCCCTGAAGCACGGGGAGAGCATACAAGCTCCACGCACACAGGGCAGAGGCAGGATTTGAACCCCCAACCCCAGAGGTGTGAGGCAAACATACTAACCACTAAGCCACCAAGCCCCCTTCTTCTGTTTTTATTTACTCAAATTCTTGTATTTCTTTACAAACTCTATTTTTTGATTATTCACTTTGTTATTCCTTAATAACTGTTTTGATTTTACAACCTTTATTTTTAGGATTTCTATTGTTTATTTTCTTTCAAACACTATTTTAACGATTTCTTCTGTTTTTATTTACTCTAATTCTTGTTTTTCTTTTACAAACTTTATTTTTAACGATTTCTCCTGTTTTACTTTTTCTTGTTCAAACTCTGGGTTTAAGATTTCGTCCATTTTTTGTTTACTTTAATTATTGTTTTTCTTTTGTAAGCTCCAATTTTATGATTTCTTCTGTTTTTATTCACTTTTATTCTTAATCTCATGTTGTTTCTTGATGATTTCTATCTATCTATCTATCTATCTATCTATCTATCTATCTATCTATCTATCTATCTATCTGTCTGTCTGTCTGTCTGTCTATTATTATTATTATTATTATTATTATTATTATTGCTCATATTTGTTTCTTGATCTCTTTCATTTCCTCATGAAGCACTCTGAGCTGCATTCTGTGTATGAAAAGTGTCAAAAAAAACACCACCACGGGGGTTTTCCGTTGGACTTCTTTAGCTATTACCGCTGTGGCTAGATTTAATCTTTGACTTTATAAACCAAAAGGAAATCCTTTAGGCCTTTGATGAAAATCATTTTGTTGGTAGATGCCAGCAAAGTGGCCCTATGAAGGCATTTTCCTGTCATTAACAACAAACACACACACACACACACTATCTCTCACCTATGTACTGAGGAGTGCCACACAGACTCTTGTACTCCTCTCCCGGGTTGAAGCGGTGGGCGAGTCCGAAATCAATGATCTTGATCTCGGGATGCTCTGCGTTCTTATCCGACAACATGATGTTCTCAGGCTGGATAATAATAATAATAATTTTTTTAAAAAATATTTGGAATGTAACCCTATGTCCACATAGACATTTTCCAGATATGCACAAATTCTCCACATAACATTCCGTTCAGGTCATAGGTCAAGAAATAAATTATGTCTATACTTATACATATAAGGAGCCTATAAATATTTTTGTCATTTTTGATGTGTGAATGTGGGTAATGCAATTCATTACTGTAATAAATAAAAGTACAGTTTAAGCTACTAATCATGTTTGTTTCACATTTGATCACATCTGTAAGATGCAATTTCCTGCCCTGTCACTGATTAAGGGACTTAAGTAAGTCCTTATTTTTGTGAAGATAACGCACTAAAATAAAAGCATACTACTGTAATTATTCCCGGTATTTTTGTGGAGAAAGCGTCTCGTTGTAAAAAGGGGCAGGGTTAGAATGAACATACTATTTATTTAAGGATAAATTTAAATGTTATATCCGGACTCCTGGAAAGCGGGTTTGTGACAATTTCCAATGTTAAAAGCGCTATACGTATAAAACTGAATTGTAATAGAACTGAATTTAGAGGAGCGATATCCAATCAAATCAGCTCCTCTTTGATTCGATACGTCTGCGTATCAAACAATAAAATTAAAAAGCTGATACAGAGGTTTTAAAAAAAAAGGTTCTCTTAAGCATGCGGTTTTCACAAGCTAATATGCTACTGGAACTGGAATTTATTACGAATAAAATAATTCAGTCAGCTGTATTTAGAAACCCATCTGCTCTGTAGTGGAGTGACATTAATAGTGAACATCCACAAGGGAAGGACTTTTAATCCAGAAGTCAGGAAAAAACAACGTGTCATTGCGTGTGAGCTCAGTGGGTCTCGGTATGTGGTAAAGCTAATGTTTTAATGCAAAAGTGGGCTCAAAAGTACCACTTTATGACACGAGATTTCCATTTTCACCGCTCACGCTGGTGCTTTTGTTTCTGACCACAAAAATAAAATTAGAGAAGTTAGCATACGCCCAACCCAAATTAGCAACAACCCACACTTGCGCTCGCACTGAAGTAGAGCCTTTAGATGTTAGAAAATAAAGGTGTCAGTATCTGTGAGCCAGAAGCAGACTGTTTACTCCCTCACCTTCAGATCAAAGTGGGCGATTTGGTTGCTGTGCATGAAGCCAGCTCCTTTCAGGATCTGCTTCAGGAAGTCGATGGCCTCGTTCTCCGTCACGTTCTCCTTCGCTGCGATGAAGTCAAAAAGCTCACCACCACGGATACTAAACCACAGACAGACACAATTATTAGTATTATTATTGTTATTATTATTATTATTATATATTATATAATAATAATAATAATATTATATATTATCACTGCTCCGGGTGTGTCACGGTTTGTAGTGTGTGTGTTCACTACTCACAACTCCTAATGTGTGTGCACTAACTTGGATGGGTTAAATGCAGAGGACAAATTCCAAGCTTGGGTTACCATACATTGGTCTTCACATGTCACTTATACTTACTTATACTTATATAATAATAATAAAAACTTATACTCTGAAATGGTGTAAAAGCTTTCTGTAATAAGATTTATTAACGTAACAAAAAAAAAAAAAAAAGCCATGTCATGTGACCAGGAACTGCTGTTTGCAATTACATGTACGGGCTCTCAAAATGTGATTAATTTCTCAATATTTAGGCAAAAATACTTAAAGGAAAAAAATTGCAACACTATCTGAGAGAAGTTTACATTTATTTTTTGTCATTTAAACAAGTTTATATATTTTGAGTATTCTGTCAAATGGTAAAATGTAATTGTTGGCAGGCCAACATAGCAAAAAATACACTAGGCTTCTCTAATAGTATATTTACATTTTTTCACATTCAAAGTAAGAAACACTGTTGTAATTTCAGACATTTTACAATTGTAAACATTTTCCTTGTTTTCTAAATTTTATGTTTCAAGAGAAATAATTAGAATTCAAGAGAAAGAATTTAAAAAGATACTTCACTCAAAACATGTTTGGATCTCATTTTTGTATGTATTTTCAGTGACTAAATCCATCCACATACTTTTTACAACTGTAATTCCTTTCTAGATGATATAACTTTTACATGCTTACTAGCACTGGCAAATAAAACTGCGATAACCCAGTAATTCCAATGTTAATCTCATACATTTTGTGTTATTTTTCACTATATATTACTTTCCACCATTGCACATTGTTGCCAGACGGCAACAATTTACCAACTACCAAATTTTTTAAATATATTTTTATTACTTGAACTATTTCAGATTTTTTAAAAGTGTAAATGTAATAATCCATGCAGTAGAGGGTTAAGGAAGGAGTCTCCAGTGTCAGCGCTTTGTAAGTTTCCAGTTTCCTGTTCCTGTAACATTGACAAGCTGCATTTTTTGTGAACTAACTTTCATTGCATTGCAGATGTTCCAGAACATTTCATGTAACTATAAACAGATAAAATGTACCAGGTGTCGTCCATTAATAAACAAAACACTGTAACTGTTGGTAAATTGCTGTGGCATAAAAGGAATAAAACACTTCAGGACCTGCTGTTATTGGGTGGTAACAGTAACTCTGCTTCGCATTGGGACGCATCACACCGCCCCGTCGCAGATTCGGTTTCTATAACAGCACGCCCTTAAGTGTTTTATTCTTTACATCATAACGTGTTTTAATTTTTTGTCATATGATATTTATACATATTAAAGGTTTTCTGTAGCCATGGGACACATGTACCATCATTCTCCTACATACAAATAAGACCTATCTGTGAAAAACTGTTTTTCCTTTAGCCTGTTTTTTAAAACCCAAAATTCCCTGGAAAAAAAAAAAAAAGCCCCAAAGAGTAAAGCCCAACAGAGCCATTAATCTTTCTTTAATCTTTGATGTTACTTTGGGAATATAAATGGCAAAACATCTGAAAATAAAAGCATTTCTTTTCTCAGTCTTCTCAGACATCCCAGTCCCCTTGAGATACAGTACATTTCGGGGCTGAGACGTCCGTAAATCCTCAGGGACACCATAGATGGTTTAGACTCTGATTGTCATCGACGGCTTTAAACCGCTTACAAATAAGGACATAGAAAGCTGTTACAAGCAAAGGCAAACAGTGTCCAGGTGCACTCGCAGACTAGTAACTGCGTAAAGACGGTGCGCGCTAAAACATCTGCATCAACGCTTGTTGCTATACAGTATATCACACACAAGCATCAATCCTTTGTCTTTAAATACGCAGCCTCATCAATGCCTTTATCTTGCTTACATTATGTGTGAGCATGCGAAAGCCACAGCGAAAGGTTCTCCAGTGGAAAATTCGAGCCTACACACCTCCCATCGCTGCGAGTGTGTGTGTGTGTGTGTGTGTGTGTTCTTGTGTGTTCCTCGGCAACCCTCGCAGAGGCAGCAGTATTCCCCGTGCTATCTGATCCCCCCATTTTTTCCCGATGCTAATCTGCTAAATTAGTCTGATCGAAATACAAGCTGCCTATATGACAAAAAGCAGGCACTAAAAATATAAACGTCGCCGCGTGACGCTCTTCAGATTTAATCCGTTTAATACCACTCAGATTCTCTTACCACCCTTTAAACCCTCATGCTCCAAAGTTGTTTGTGGTTTCTCTGTAACATAACAAACTGCGATTTTTGATTATAAACTTCAAACGAGAGAAAAAAAAAAGGATGCTGATTGACGGACTGACGGTTTCTAGCTGTTATAACATGAGTAATAACAAGGACTAGCTTGTTTCCCGGACATTAAATGTAACTATAAACTATAATTAGTTAAAAAAAATGGAAGCTGTGGCAAATTGCTGGCGATTAAGAAGAAATAAAACACTTCACGACTCGTTGCTGTTGAAACATAATATGCTTCAGATGTGTCGGGCTACATCATACCACCCCGTCGTTGATTATTTTCCTATTACAGCACACCCCTACATGGTTTATTGTTTACGTATATGAAGTAAAAATGTGCTACTCACAGCTCCACGACTAGGACGATCTCGGCCCGGCTCTCGAACACGTCGCGCAAGGCCATGATGTTGACGTGCTGCAGGCTCTGCAGGATCTCCACCTCGTGCTCCACGCTCTTCCTCTCCATGCCCAGACGGCTGCTCACGCTCCGGCGGAGCTTCACAAACTTCCCCGCCCAGCAGGTGCCGCCGGTTCTCTCTCTCAGCTCCCGCACCTGCCCGAAGTGTCCACTGCCAACAAATTTCCATAAATCTTCAGAAGCAAAACACCAGCCTCAAATTTCTTATTGAGTTTAAGTGCTGAAATTCTAGCTGCAAACTTCTTAAATGCCTGTTTGCGTATTTTCTGTATAGTGCTGCTAATTCCTGCATTTACTCCGTCAATTGTTATATTAGACGTGACAGTTTGTCGGGTTCATTTGTAAAAGAACATTTTATTTATTTATTTATTTATTTGCACGCACCTGCCCAGTAAGTCTCCGATCTCATAGAAGTCATCCACGTTCTGCAGCCTAAACTGAGCCATGGCACACGGGTGACCTTCTGTCCACTCTTCTCAGGACGAAATGCGCTAGTCCTGCATCTTTTACAACTACATAACACACACACACACACACACACACACACACACACACACACACGATTAATAAACTACAGACGATCCATTGATTCCACCATGTTTTCTTACTGACACGCCCCCAACTCGGTAACTTGGAGCTCAAAGAAAATCCCAAGCTTCCAACTCGTAATTACAACACTGTGGTGGCGTTCATGTGCGTTCAGCCCGTAAATATGATCCTTCCGACATGACTCGAACAAACCATATACCAGGGAACTTGGGGCACAAGGCAGGGGACACCCTGGACAAGGTGCTGACCCATCGCAGGGAACAATCACACACAGATTCCCACACTCTGGACAATTTGGAAATGCCAATCAGCCTACAACGCATGTCTTTGGACTGGGGGAGGAAACTGGAGTACCTGGAGGAAACCGCTGAAGCACGGGGAGAACGTGCAAGCTCAGCTCAGCACACACAGGGCGGAGGTGGGATTCCAACCCCCAACCCCAGAGGTGCGAGGCTTAACCACTAAGTCACCGTGTTCCCCTATTCCTGATTAATCCCCGAGTTCACCAATAGTGACAAAATTCCATGTTAACAATACCATCATAACATGCCGAACTTTTGGTATAACTGATAACTCCTGAATGGATGCAGTCTTGACATCCAACCCACAGAAAGCACAAAAAGAACGCTCTCATGTAACTTATTAGCATCACTTTTTATACATTGAATATCAGCATAGCAGCATATTACGTAAGAGACACTTTTCAGACAAAAAAAACACAATGAAGGCTGCTGGGTTTCGCTGCAAAAATAAGAAGCGAGTGCGAAAGAAGAACTGTGGCTGGTTCTGCAAGATGCTCAATAAAACTTACCAGCTCATTTCCTTATACAACTGCACTAATTGTACTGGAGACTTCTATTTTTATCTTCATTTTTTTCTGTCACACCAAATATTGACTTTGTTTCATTTACTACTGTTTACTGCTCTTTACGGTATTTTTTTTTTTTTAAATGTAGAAACATTTAATTTCATTATTTTGAAGGCATCTTTGCTCTACAGCATTTCTTTGCATGTGTCTAAGACTTCTACACAGTACTGTAAAATTAGAAACTTCTCCCCTTCTCTGCAAATACAATGCAAGTTACATGGTAATCCGGTACAGTAACACCGGATGGTAACACGAGTATTTTCAAAATGCAGATCATTTTTTACGTTGTAAATTCTTCAGACTACTGACTATACAGAGTCCATCCTACTGCACTGGCATTTGCAAGAGACTTGCAAGCCCGATTGCTTTTGCAGACAAAAGGAGAAGTCCGGTAAGTCTAAAGTAAGTGGGTACGCTTAGCCATGGAAGGAAGGAAGGAAGGAAGGAAGGAAGGAAGCCTTTTTTAAAACTCTGAGCCAGCGCAATGCTCTTCATTAGACTTGAAATGGAACGCTTCCAGATCGTACTGCACCCAGGTTAGAGTTACAGTAAAGTCTTTTAATACGTTCTATCTATCCCTTGGCTAACAGCAACTTGGATAGAGTTAACAATAGGTCTCATTGTTAGCCGAGAAGGGGGGGGGGGATGCTGGTAAGAATAGCCAAAGGAATTTAGTATTTGTTTTTGCTTAAAGACACCACTAGGATTTTGCATTTTGTGAACCTTCTTGGCAGCAGATGTTCAAGCCTGCATTATCACTTCTCATAAAGACAGCACTGTTAGCAAATAAAGTGCAGTAATCATAAAGATGCAAAGAAATCAATGTAAAGGGGATTTATTTAAATTAGGAACTGTGAAACACATTTTATACCACAGCTCTCTGGAATTCTCAAACCTGACTGGTCAGAAGGTGCTGATTTTTCAATAATAGCTGCAATTCTATCAGAGCTGGAAGACACATCACAGGTTTATATCAATGTGTTCGTACCTACAGTATACGTTTGCATCTCTATAGTAACAACTCATTCAGCGGAAGATTTCTCTGCCGTTATTTTTTGGAAAGGGTCTCCAGTGTTAGTGTTTTGTAAAACCTGACATAAAGCTGAACTCTAGGATTTCAGGCACAAGTTTGCATTTTGAAGGAATCCTCTGTGAAGGGTCTGTATTTGGGGTCAGCGCGTGACGAATTTTTCAGGCAGGATGATGATCAAGTGGGTCACTCAAGCACTTTACAAATCATGGCTCCTCTTTCTCAAAACATCTTGTTCGTTAAACCCAAACAAATAACCCTGAAGTAAAGCTCTGACTCGAACCACTTTTACTCTTCCTCACTCTTCCTCATCCTCTTGCTCAAATGTGAGCGGCAGGTGCCAGTCTCATGAATATTTAATATGGTGTTATAGGCTCCACCAGTAATTAAAATGATAAATAATACTGTATATGATAATATGTTCAGTCCTACTTATACCACAGCATGCTTGAATTCTCTCTTTGTATAACTGCATGGCTTGGAAAGTTTTTCCGGCTGTAACATGAACAGTAGTTTTATATTAACACGCTCATTTTAATACGTTATTGTTTCTATAGTAACAGCTCATTCACAGATTCATAACAGTGTAACATAGAAAAACATATAATAGTTGATGGGGGATGTTTATTTAACGTTTATGGAATTAGTCTCAGGTGTCAGCCCTTTGTAACAGTCACGGTGCTTTCCAGAGTTTCTCAGTGTTGTAAAGTCTTTAGGACAGAGGAATTTATGTTTTCCGAGTTCTCAGTATAGTGACAAGCTGTCTTTTTATTTTGAGAGAGAGAGAGAGAGAGAGAGAGAGAGAGAGAGAGAGAGAGAGAGAGAGAGAGAGAGGGAATTAAAGGCTGGTCAGGGAAGGACTTTATCGCTGCTCTAATATAATGTTCCACAAAATTAGACCTTAACTATAAACTGTTAAAATGCATTAAACGTCATTCATTAATAAACTAAACATTGTAACCGTTGGCAAATCGCTGTGGTATAAGTGGAATAACACACTGCATATCATGAGGTTATGGAATCTCTGGTACTTTATCTCTGGAACTTCTTCTCTGGACCTTTGCCTCTGATACTTTGTCTCTGGTAAGTTTTCTCTGGACCTTCATCTCTGGTATTTTGTCTTTGAGAACTTCTTCTGGAACTTCTTCTCTGGACCTTTGCCTCTGGTACATTACCTCTGGATCTTCTCCTTCTTTGGACCTTCATCTCTGGTACTTTGTCTCTGGTACCTTTTCTCTGTAACTTATTTTCTGTAACTTCTCTGGACTTTTGTCTCTGGTACTTCATCTCTGGAACTTCTTCTTGAGAACTTCTCTGGAACTTTATCTCTGGAACTTTTCTGTATAACACTCACTACATACTCACCACTAATTTATTAGTCTTGGAATAAACGTTGTAATTTTTTATTTTAATACTCTGCTTTCCTCATTATTTACCCATCACGCTGTAATATTGCAAACTGTTTTTTGCATTGATAACTTCAAGAAAAAGAAACAAAGAGAATCTCCTGAGGGAATGAGTGCTTATAGCTGCTAGAACGTAAGTGATACCAGGAACCAACTTGTTTTTCCTTGATGTTACACAACATTAAATGTAACTGTAAACAGATAAAAATGTATGACGTTCTTGAGTAGATAAAACATTGTAATCATTGGCAAACTGATTTTTCTTTTTCGTGGTTGATTATTATTCTACGGCATGTCCCACTGTGTTTTATTCCTTTCTTAATAAATAGAGTCAACAATACGACAAAAAAAGAACAATATGACACATGCTGGACGAATTATAGATAGTCACATCATTAATTACAAAAAGACTTTTCTTTGTTTAATTACAAAACAAAATTCTTCAAGATGCTCTTCTTGTGTACTTTGCTTGTGATTGCTACGTTACGCACACGCGGAGGATTAAAATCGACATCCATTAGATGCCAAAACATCACTGGCCCTTTAGATTCAGTAAAATGTCGAACAGTAAAATGTTAGCGATGTCATGTTAAACAACGGACTTTGTTTCTCTTTAAAACTTTCCGCCGTCGTTGTGATTGTTGTCATGAGCTGCATTGCAGATCGTCTGGAAACTCTGCCCATACATTCAAATTACTCATCTTGTGAAATATTTCCTGGGTAATTAGTCATTCTGTATATTATCATTTCTTTGTATCCTTTCTTAATAATTAGTGCAAACAATAAATTCCACTTTTAACTCACTGTAAGTCATACATGCTCACATACGTGCTCACTTTTTCACAAGACATATAGTAGTACAGCATGGTACGGTGCTCTTAGGAGGTTATGTAGTGAGAACAAGTGATGACCATGATTAGTAAAATATTTCCTGAAAGTTCTAAAAAGATTTTCCTTAAAATTTGCTCACAATCTGAAACACATTGAATTAACACTGTGGGTTATCATTGTGAGAATGCAAACCATCATGCACCCACCCCTATAGTCATAATCAACCGGAACAGATGTTCGTGTGTGCGTGTGGGTGTGTGTGTGTGTGTGTGTGTGTGTATGTGTGTGTGTGCTGAATGATAAAACAAAAGAGAACATCGCTGCTGTTTCTGCTGGCTTCCCCACCAGGTTTGCGAGAGACAAGGCAGGATCTGTCACAATAAATATTTACAGAGACTGAGAGGAGAGCAGGACCAGACCACGTTTATCAGCAAACGCCCTGAAACCACTGTCACTAAACAGCGCACACACAATCAAACGCCTGGTCAGCCTCAAACTCTGTATGGAAGCCACATCTTCTGAGAAGACGTCCAAAAACAGAATGCTAGACATGGCAAGAGTGGACGAGTATCTTTTTTTCATAGGACCCACACAACCGTCTACTGTTAAATTTGTGTGAAATGCCGTGACTGAATTACAGTAGAGTTTAATCGGAGTATGACTGGACTGAAACGAGATGAGAGGGACTCTTTGTGAACGATGGAGGAGGGAAACGGAGAAGATTCTGTGCCAGAATCTGTGCGATCACAATCACCGGTGAAATAATGTGAAATGCAGTACACATACTATATTGCTTTTCTTTAGTGACATGCAGAAAACGTTCCACACTGAAAAGCATTCCACTTATGTCACTTGATCTCATGAAAGAAATCAGTAGGCGATTGCTTTTTTAAGAATTAGATGCTGAGTGTTTCGGAAGCTGATGTAATCCCTGTTTCACTGTCATCAGTGCGTTGAAGTCGGGACACACAGAAAAGCAATCGCTGTACAATCACAGGTCTAAATGCCGGTTTATACTTAACAAATGATATCATGCTCGTGTGCGAATGCGAATTCCATGGGTCACACATTCCCTTGTGTATCTTATGCACATCTGGAGGATTAAAATGGACATCCATTAGATGGCACGTCAGAGCCAAAACATCCCTGACCACATAGGTTCTAAGTCAAACTGTAAAATGTTTAGCATTTTCGAGCACAGCGATGTTAAACTAAATGAAGAGCTTTGTTTCTTTTTAAAAACTTTCCACTGTCGTCATGATTGTTGTCATGATCTGCGTCTCAAATCAAAAACTCTGACCTTACATTCAAAAGTATATACTAATCCTGAAAATCCAGAAGACTGGTACGCAAAACAGACCTTTCGGTAGGTTTGTAGGTGACATGAGAGGTTTTTAAAATACAAGCACTACACATATTAGGAAAACTGCTGAGTGTTAGTACTCAATAACGGTCGAATTTCGTAAATAAATACACAATTCATGACACAGTGCTAGTTTGTTTAGCCAGTTGCAGACACAGTGTCACATGGTGCTATACTGAGCCCACTATTTATGTTGGTATTACAACAAATGGACGCATAGTGTCCATTTACGACCCAGACAAGCCAAAGGCAGCCATCTTGAGTCCGCATTACCATCTATATAAAGGAACGCCCTTCATACATTTCTTACTGGCTCATTTTTTTTCATTTCTACTGCATCGATTGTTGAACCCTTAATCATCAAGCTTTTCAGAAAGACCAGTAAAACATGACAAATGTGTTAGTATGACTAAAAATATGTACAGCTCACAATCAAATTCCTTTTGCTTACATTCAGTGCGCAGTAGGATCAACATTTGACAATGAAATTCCTGTCATGTTTTAGGACAAATTCATGCCATAATTGAGAGATGAAGCTGGCATTTCCTGGATGGTTTCCCTCATCGCATAGGTATTTTATTTTTGGGTTTTGCAAGTAACAGATACAGGTGTATACTGTGCCAAATATGTGCAAGCAAATCCTTGAAAAACAAGCATGACAAGTTTTATGCAAACCAATGAAATGTGTCAAATGAAAACCATTTTTTTTTTTTGTTGAATCCAAACAGGTGTCACAATAGTGTATAATTGTTTCATTTTAAATAACTTGACCTTTAATTATTATTTTTATTATTATTATTATTATTATTTTTTTTTTTTACAATTGTATGGTTTTCAGTTGACTCACAGTCATTAAATACATAAACAGTTATAAAGTTCATAGAAGTTCATTCAAACTACAACAATTAAGTTTTACCAAAGCTTTTATATGGTGTTTTCTCCGGAGCAGTGAAAAGTAGTTCCAGTTTTGTTGTATTCATGCGCCAACACACCAATAACCAATACATAGCTAAATTGGTAATACGCAACCATATATTCATCCCTGTGAAAAAGAACTGTGCCAGATCTGACGGGACAAAAAACAAACAGATTAATAGACCCTAATTTTCAAATATCTCTGAGTGATATAGGAAAGTTGTGGAAACTAGTACCAAGTAATCTGTATGTGTTGAATTGAAGACAATTTCTCTCCTTAAAATCTGCTCCGCTCTACTCCTCATGTACTCAAACGTACATAGAGCACATCTTCAACAAGACACATATCTCACTAGTAAAGAATGTAACTCTGTAAAAGATCAACCATGACCTTTTTCCAACCTCTACTCCAAAACTGATGTAAGCTGTACAGTATCACTTCTGTAAGGAAATGGCATCAGGAAATGAGTATCGAAAGGACAGAAATGTTGCTTTTCCCACAGAATGTCATGTTCAGTCAAACAAACTGCCCTTCACCTGCACTTATATACAATCTCCCTGTATATGCTATATAATTATAACAGTGGACACAAAGAGCTATTCATGTCACACTGAATCAACACCACAAATGTCAAGGACCGACACTAATGATGGGATCGAGGTGACAACCCGAAGTGAGTAGACGCCATTCGTGTGCCTGTATTCAATTTTCATACTACGATAACTGCCAAACCATTCCACCTGGTTCATGATATAATTGTGATATTGTACGGAAATAAATTACGTCATACTGTACCTGTACTTGTTGGGTATAAAAAAAATAAAAATCCCAGCCAGCATCACAAAAACAGCCCCAAAAAAGTCACTTTTCAAGTTATTTTCAAACATTAATCTGTAGTATGATGACGTTTACGTTATAAGAATGTCCATCTTTTTAGGAGATCCTTAAAAGAATGAATTTTCGCCCACATCAACATCATGAATCGAAGACAGAAATTGTGAGTGAACACTATGACAAAAGTGGTTTTAAAAGTATGATCTCAAACATATGATATCTAGTATGATCCCAAACCCAAGGGATAATCAGATTTCGCTGATAGCACCTAAAAATGAACAAGCTTCTTTTCTCCCTCACCATTTCCCAGAAATGTTCAACATCATATTAATGGGAAATCCAGCAAAGAAGAAGTGGGGATGTTGTCTGACTCAGTGTTCCATAAGTCAATGCAGCTATGTGACATTACAGCAGAGACTCGGTTCGGCTGCTTGGCGATCTACGAGATGACGACGACGATGAGCGTGTTGACGACGGCGGTGTTAGCATGAAAGTTGAAGCCTTGGAAGCTGATCTGTTTGAGAAGAGTGTACAGATGAGGTAAGATGTGATCTCAGGTGTGAGGTCTGGACAGACAAAAGGACTGAACTGCCACTGCCGCTCTCTCTTTAGGTAGACATGAGGGTAAATCCTACCTCACCACTATCATTAGGTAGAAGAACTACATTGAGGGAAACTGTTAACCAAAGTCAAAATAGACCAACGTACTGATGAAAGACAACTCAGAATTTCATTACAAAACAAATCTTGGATGTCACATGTTAATTATATATATCATAATTAACATGCAAGTCATTCAGGGTGGAATTTTTCCACTCAGGCACTTCAAGAGACAACTTTATTTTTCCAGGGCAAGCTTGACATTTGTATAGAACTTTCCAAGAGCAAACTAAAAGCGAGCAAAGCAAAGATTTGAATCCAAAACGAGATTAAAGACAGAGGCAACATCTGGCAAGCATGACAAACATACAGCTGTTTGCCAGAGACAAACTAGAACTGAACGTACAGTACTTCAAGCAGCAGATCGTTAAAGTTGACTCACGTTGCGCATCAAAATTGTAGGAATCCAAACAAGCCATTATGCTGGATATCATATTAATAACATCATAAGAAAAGTTATAACCACTAACCCCGCCCATCAGCCTAACGAAGATGTAAGAAGTAACAAAGTTCAATTACTTTGTTGCTGTACCCATATTCCTGGCAGCCATTAAAGTAGTAAGGCTCTCCAACTTCCACATTTAATACCTGACCACCTCCGATAGATAGATAGATAGATAGATAGATAGATAGATAGATAGATAGACAGACAGACAGACAGACAGACAGACAGATAGATAGACTTCCTATTTAAGAGGATTCCAAGTAGAATCCTTCTAGGAAGCTAATAACCACTAACTATTCAAAGAATCATTAAGGAGCCCTTGAAATGTTTTTATCTATCTATCCATCCATCCATCCATCCATCCATTCAATCCATGGGTACACCAAAGGCTCTTTGGATATTTAAGGCTCTTCTGCGTCTTAATATGGTTTCCATCTAGCACTCTAAACAGTCAGTTCCTCTGGGTTGACCCCATAAAGGTTCCATAATAAATCCTACAACAGAGTGTTTTCTATTAGAGAGGGTTCCAGGTAAGTGCACTTAAGGAAGCAAAAAAGTCTTAAGTATCCGAAGAACCCTTGGGGCACGCATGAGATAGATAGACAGACAGACAGATAGAAAATAACACTCAAGAGTGCTTTAAGGGTTCTTTAGATGGTTAATGGTTATTGGCTCCCTAGAATGGTTCTCCTTAGAATCCTCTCTAATATGCATGTATATATTTATCTATCCATTCATCCATGCATCCATGCATTCACCAAAGGTTCTTTGGATAATATGGTTTCTATCTAGCACTCTATGAATGGTCGGTTTCTCTGGGTTGAAGTCTTAAGTATCCAAAGAACCCTTGGGGAACTCATGAGACAGGCAGTCAGACAGACAGATAGATAGATAGATAGTAACATTCATGGGATCTTTAAGGGTTCTTTAGATAGTTAGTGGTTATTGGCTTCCTAGAAGGGTTCATCTTAGATTCTTCTCTAATCTATCTATCTATCTATCTATCTATCTATCTATCATGGGTTCACCAAGGTTTTTTTGGATACTTATGAGTCTTTTGCTTGCTTAAGGTGTTTCCATCTAGCACCATAAAAATCTTAATTCAATAGAACTGATGTTTGTAAGAAAGAAAAGGTGTAAATAAACCTGAAACAAACCGCATTCCTGAAACAGAAAACAAACGACAACCAAAACACATGAAGAATAACGACACGTATGACAAAGAACAGCTTACCTCAATCCTAAAACCCTGACGAACAGCTAATCGTCCGCTTTCCTCGCCTTTCTCCTGTGTGTGTGTGCGCTCGCGCTCGCGCGTGTGTGCGTGCGTGTGTGTGTGTGTGCGCGCGCAGCTACAGGAATCCCGAGTCCCAGTGCTCGCACTGCTGTTAAAACTCCAGCGCGCGCACACAAACAGCATGCAAAATGGCATTAAATTCAAGCGACGTCATTTCACTTTCACAAAGTTAGACACAGTGTTTAGCTTCCCTCACTAGGGTGATTTCCTGATTAAAAGGAAGGGCTGCTAGACTGGTCCGACAACTTGCACATCTGTGTGTGTGTTTGTGTGTAGTCCTCTTATTGTCTCCTGAGAGATCACACTCCACACACAGGCTAATAATGTCTGATTCTGCCGCCTGTTAGATGAAGAAAGACATGGGTTCTGTCCCAAACCGCATATTGCCACACTAGTACTAGTACTGATGAGTATTATATTGGTATACTATTTAGTAGTATGTTATTTACATGTAATAGTGTATTAACATAGATCTTCTGAGTAGTATCTTCGCATAGGCATAGTATGAATATTACTTTAGTACACTATCTAGCGCTGTAGTATGCTGTTTGGGACAGAGCCCAATGCTGCGCGGGTAAGCAAGTGATAAACAGGAACCTCCACCAACAGTGGCGTGAACAGTGTTGTGAAACCCAGTTTCACTCACACTCACACACACACACACACACACACACACGTTTTGATATGCTACAGCTAAATCTAACCATAACCTTTGAACTCTTTTAGTTTTAGTTTCTTTTCTTTTTTTTTTAATAATAAAAAAGCTAAATGAAAAATAAATCAATGAAATAAAAAGCAGTTTTCCTCGTGGGGACCAGCCAAATGTTCCCACAAGGTCCAATCTGATATTCAGATATTCCTATGCTTGAACACACACACACACACACACACACACAGAGATTTCAGTTTGCTCAGGAAAAGTAGAAATGTTGTATTTTATTGAAACCTGTTAGTGCTGATTTGTATTTTTGTATATTTTAGCTTTAAAAGGATGATTTCACGTTAATAGTTTGAATTAAGAAGTTGGCAGGATGTGTAAGGTTTTTCAAGCACTCACAATGTGCATTTTCATACACTTCTGCATTTTTTATGCTGTCTAATAATATCTTTGGTGAAACCATCATGAAAAGCAGTTTATTATCCGTAACTTATTTGAAGGGGGGGATTTGCATTTGTCTCGCACCTCTGGGGTTGGGGGTTTCCTCCGGGTACTCCGGTTTCCTCCCCCAGTCCAAAGACATGAGTTGTAGGCTGATTGGCATATCTAAATTGTCCGTAGTGTGTGAATGGGTGAATGGGTGTGCGATTGTGCCCTCTGATGGGTTGGCACCCTGTCCAGGGTGTCCCCACCTCGTGCCCCGTGTTCCCTGGGATAGGCTCCAGGCTCTCCCGCAACCCTGTGTAGGATAAGTGGTATGGAAAAATGGATGGATGGATTGTTATTAAAAACAAAAAAATAGTATTTTAAAAATAGAAAAACATAGAAACTAAATACAGAAGAGGTTTATGGCCTTAGAAAGAAGTCTTTCGAATATATTTACCTGTGTGGTTTCGAACACCTGCAATATAAAAAGTAGGCTGTAGTGGCAGCAGTTTTTCATCTTGGAATATTTTGCTATTTTGTGAATCGACTGTAATCCACTGACTAAAAACCAAGAAGCAAGAAGACACTAAAGATGTCATGAGTGATCGACTGCATTTGAGTCAAATGTTGTAGAAATTTGATTTCTTTACATCTTAAATGAAATCATAACAATATAATCATGTATTCATTAACTACATCATTTGTCACACTATAATTCCTTGTAGTACTCTGTAATAGTCAATTCTCTATTGTGTTGAGTTTAATATTAATTTTGCACTCCTGATGCATTGCTGAATGTCACTTGTGGCAGTATGAAATTACATTTGGAACAAATTCTGGATAATAAATATAAACAGAAAATATAATTTACTATTATCATCTTAAGGAGATTTGAGAGGCTAAACAGGCTCACTGACAATATGTGAACCATCAGCCTTCCAATTTTCACAACAACCGTGTTTGCAGAGCTTCAGAGGAACGTTCTTACTCCAAGCCATTCCGTCATGTTTCAGTTCCACTATTTATATACAAAGCATTCTGGGCCTCTTTCCTCGGTTTACTGACTGGGTTGTGCATCCATCTGTAATTCTGAAGAGAAAATATATAACACCTCCAACATTTTATTTCAGATTTCAGATATTAACTTATGAGTTGGACGTGAAGTTACAGCAGTGGCTCTAGAAACCACATTAATTAATCAGAAATTAATAAGAAATTTTTACTTATTAATTTCTTTTTATGAGGTTTTACAAAAATGCTAAAAAGCTTTTAAAGTATGAACACTTGTTTGTTTTGGATGTAAAAAAGAACTCCCAGGCCTCTTCTTAGAATCACAATCTAGGCAATTACACTGGCATTCAGAGTTTCCAGACAATTATATTAGTCCATTACAAATGATGCCCCAGGAGATTCTGGTGTTAGATTAAAAGTTTTTTTTTTTTTTTTTAAATGTCCCATGTTTGTTTATTTTTGTTTTTAATTTTTTATCTTTGTTTGCTCACTTAGGATTCATGGTTAAAGATATTTTAATGACACAAAGCTAGTATATGCCGTAAGTTCAACCCTTTCATAAATTTTCTGTTCAGCTAACAGTTTTGGGCAACTCTACCTAGAAATTTCTCAAACCCCGTTTCCACATATTGGATGGTTACAGACCAGAAGTTCTGGTTGTTCTTAGAACAACATTAATATCTAATGGAACTCCAGCCAGTTGCTGGAAAACCAAGAAAAATTGAATATAAAGCACATTTATATACTACAGAAATTGACAAAAGTAAGGAGCCACTGAGGTGACACGGTGATTATATTTTAAATATAATCCCAAATTTAATATAGCCCCGAATTAATAATAATGTTAATACAGAAATGTAATTTGTGGCCTCATTACACCTCACCTCATCTAAAGCGAGCTATATATGTTAGAGTCTCCCTCTCACTACGCTGCTAGCAGAGGCTAGCGAGTAATGCACTTCCGCATTCCACGCTTCACGCTACTAGGAAGAGTAGCACGAGCTTTATTTACAAGAACGCTCTGGACTATATATTCATGGAGTCCCGTTTTGTTTACGTTGCCATGTGCTTTTGTTTTGGGTTTACGTCATGTCTCTGCCTCCTTTATGTTTATTGGTTCCCCGGTTTATGTTATGTCTCCGCCCCCGTTCTTTCAGTGGTTTTCTGTTTATTGTTTTATTATTAGTTCCAGGTGTTCTGAGTTTAACGTTGTTTGTCTTTAATTTGTTTGTGTATTTAAACCCCTTTTTGTGGCTGCTTCCTCGCAGAGTATTAGAGATGATTATAAATGAATACAAGTGAATACAAGTGAATATCGCTCAAAAAAGATAAGGAATTGTACACTCCTCCATGTTTTTTGTTAACCACGCGTTCCCTGGATTTTGGATTATTGCCCTGTGATTTATTGGATGATTACCTTGCCATTTTGGGATTACTGCCGTGTCAGTTCGTGGATTACTGCCTTGTTTATTTGTGGATTTATGCCTGAACACTCGTTGGATTTTTGTTTGACTGTTTGGTATATGTTCCTTTACTTTTGAGTGTTCCTTTATTTTTGAATATTCCCTTACTTTCGTATGTTCCTAATAAACTGCCTGTTTCCCCTGCGAGTGCATCCTGCCTCCCTCCGTCTGGTATCATAACAATATAACTTCTCATTACATATTAAGTCGTGGGATTAAGTTACACAATTCATCACCAAGAGATACTTATTTTTTGGTCTTGAAATATTAACCCAAGGCTTAAGTATGAAAAATCCATTTAATGTATTAGTGTACATAAATATGGAATAAAAGACAAAATACTGTAAGAATATTTAAAACAAAGACTGGCTTAGAAGAAGTAGTTTTGTCAAACAGCCAAAAAGTTGTGTCAGAGCTACAGAGCTAACAAAGCTAATAAATAATGAAATTCTTTTCCAATAACAACATGTTCTGATGTGTTTATTCCTCTTATACCACAACAGTTTGCTAACAATTACAATTTTAAAATTTTTTATTAATGAACAAGATACATACTTTCTAACAATTTCTAGTTACATTTAATGTTATGGGACATCAACGAGACAAGTTAGTTCTGGTTATTATGCAGAATGTCTGCTATAAAAGTCCCTGGGTAAAGTTGTTACTATAGAAATTATAAGAACGAGCGCATTAATATAAACCTCTAATCTGAATTACAGCTGGGACTATCATCAGAGCTGCTGTCCTTCAGAATGAATCAACGTCTTCCCTTCTGACCAATCAGATTCAAGAATTCAACAGTGAGTGTGGTTAATTTTATTATTATTATTATTATTATTATTATTATTATTATTAATAATAATAATTTTAAATTATAAAGTCTGGAAGCAGCTGATTTGATGTTATTGTTTTGTACGGTTTTAAATCTTAAAATTAAGATTTTTATGTATAGTATATACATAGACTTTTCTCTGTACATCTTCTTTAAGACTGGAAATAAAAGTGTCAGTATTTTACTTCAGGAAACAAAGTAAAACCGATCTGATACTATAATAATCAGACATAACATCTCGGTTAGTCATGTATTATATCATTGCATGTCATTGTGTGTTCTGAAGGGTGGGGTGTGTGAAAATCTGGAAAAAAAAAGTTGAGTGTTGTACCCTAAGGGCTAGAAAGAGTAATGGCAGCCATGCAGGTTCTGTTTGGTCTTGCTCAACCACTTTATTAACATCAGCTGAAGAATGCGTTGCCTGAATGTTTGCAGATGTTCACGTTGCAATCATAAATCTACTGGCTCCTGTTGTTTGTTCATGTTTTTGAGAGAACTGTGGAGTAGTATTTATTAACCCCATTTCCAGAAACGTTGGGATTTTTTCTAAAATGCAATAAAAACAAAAATCTGTGATTTGTCAAGTCTCTTGAAACTTTAATTAACTGACAAAAGTACAAAGAAAAGATATTCAGTGTTTTCACTCACCAACTTAATTGTATTTTGTAAATATAAACAAATTTTAGAATTTGATGCTTTCAACACTCAAAAAGTTGGGACAGAGGCATGTTTACCACTGTGTTACATCACCCTTCCTTTTAATTACACTTTTTAATCATTTGGGAACTGAGGATACTAATTGTTGCAGTTTTTCAAGTGGAATTTTTGCCCATTCTTGCTTGATACAAGACTTCAGCTGCTCAACAGTCCTTGGTCGCCATTGTCTGATTCTTCTCTTCATGATGCGCCATAGGAGACAGATCTGGACTGCTGGCAGGCCAGTCAAGCACACACAGTCTGTGTCTATGAAGCCACACTGTTGTAGCACATGCAGACTGAGGCCTGGCATTGTCCTGCTGAAATAACCATGGACTTGCTGGGAAAAGACGTTGCCTTGATGCATATGTCTCTCTAAAATGCCAGTATACTCTTCCGCGTCAATGGTACCTTCACACATATGCAAGTCACCCATGCCGTGGGCACTGATGCACCCCCTATCATCACAGATGGCTTTTCTACCTTTCGCTTATAACAGTCGTGTTGGTCTTTTTTGTCTTTGGCACAGAGAACTCGATGCCCGTTTTTCCTGAAAACAAGCTGAAACGTGGACTCATCTGACCACAGCACACGTTTCCACTGCCTTTCAGTCCATCTGAGATGAGCTCGGGCCCAGAGAACTCAGTGGCGTTTCTGCATAGAGTTGATGTGTGGCTTCCTCCTTGCGTAATAGAGTTTTGGGTTGCATTTCTGGATGCAGCGGCGGACTGTGTTGAGTGACAACGGTTTTCCGAAGTATTCCTGAGCCCATGTGGTTATAATTATCATAGTAGCATGACGATTTGTCAGGCAATGCCGCCTGAAGGCTCGAAGGTCATGCACATTCAACAGTTGTTTCCGGCCTTGCCCTTTATGCAATGAGATTTCTCCGAATTCAGTAAATCTTTTCACAATATTATGCACTGTAGATGGTGAAAGACCTAAATTCTTTGTAATTTTGCATTGAGCAGTGTTCTTTTTGAACTGACTCACAATTCTCTCATGAAGTTTGGCACAAAGTGGTGAGCCACGACCCATCCTTGCTTGCAAAGACTGAGCTTTTGGTGGATGCTCCTTTTATGCCCAATCCTGATACCCTTCCCTGTTATCAATTAACCTGATCCTCCAAAATGTTGTTACTTGAATATTTTATAAACCTTTCAGTCTTATTTTGCCTCTGTCCCAACTTTTTTTTTTTGAGTGTGTGGAAGGCATCAAATTCTAAATTTGTTTATATTTACAAAATACAGTTAAGTTGGTCAGTCCCAGAGCCTATCCCAGGGACACTGGTTGAGAGGTGTGGATACACCCTGGATGGAATGGCAGTCCATTGCACCATGCACACACACACAATTTAGAGTAGTCAAACCACCTACCACCAGACAGTAATCTGAGCTCAGGATCAAACCAGGGACCCTGGAGCTGTCCCTCAGTGTGCCTCTCAATCACACCCAGAGAAAAGCTTACACTGTGCAGATCCGTTCTACTTAATATTCACTGTTGTGTTACACTCATCCAGTCTCACTAGGACATTTTGGTTTTTGCTATTTATTGGGTTGCACTGTCTTGGTAGGCCATATGTTATCACATTGTGATATATGGTATACAGTATGTTGTATGTTTTTGGTTTGTTTTGTCATTCAAGTTTTTATTGTTATTTTCAGACATTGGTACAGCAAGATTTATGATGCATGATGCACAGTATAATAGAGTCAGACAGGAGGGTAACAAAACCTTGAAATGAATGTTCCTGGTTTGTAAAAAGGTCAAATGGAACATAATGTGCAGGAAACGGGCTCTCTTTCTGGATTTAGGAGATACAATGAAAAATACCATACATACCAGATGTATAGAAGTGTGGGGCAAAGTTCACATTGGTAAATGCACCTCTTTATCAAACACACATACATACACACACACACACACACACACACACACACACACACACACACACACAGACAAATCTCTATAGAGATCTACAGTAAATACAGTATTTAGTTACCATTTAGTCTCATGTATAAATTTAAACACCTTTTAAGAGGTGACCCAGATCATTAAATTGTCCCAGATTCCCATTAGCACAGGACATTTCCCTTTGATTCTGGTCGTCATTTTTTCATATGAGGCTGTTTCCAACATCAGCACCTTCCATTCCTTGAGCCTGGGTGATTTCCAGTGTTGCAATATTATTCTAGCTGCTGTAACAATTCCAACAATCATTACTGAGAGTTCTCTCTTGTTCACACTGGGTATTTCAGTTCTATCCCCTGCAGACAGATATAGACGTGGGGATATTGGCAGCAACAAGCCCAAGAATGTCAAAATTTCACACCAAAATGGCTGGACCATACAGCATTCATCCATGTAAGATGTAAAAAGCATTCATCCATGTAAGATGTACCAATTTCTTTTTGACACTTCCAGCACAAATTGCTACTAGTTATTCCTATTTCAAATTGCCTACATGGTGTCCAATAATATCTAATAATTTATACTGAATAAATTTCCCTTTTGTTTCCCTTGTGTGTTTGCTGTTATTGGCTATGGTCTGTTTCTACTTATTCTCATCAATTTCACAATCAGGGTTGCTCTGCCAGATTATCCTCAAGTTATCACATGTGGTACTAGTATGTGCATGTGTATTATTGTGATTATTATGATGTGAAATAAATGAATCAGATCTGCTCAACTTATCAATATGAGTTAGATATTTGGGCTGTTCATTCAGTTGCAATAGCAATATATATATATATATATATATATATATATATATATATATATATATATATATATATATATATATATATATATATAAATTTTTAGAACAAGCAGCAATGCAATCAAACCCTTGCATCCATGCTGCCTATGCTACATACAATTGGAGGTCAAAGATACATTAAAAAGACACACTTCTCATAATTGTTGCCAGATTTGTTGGGAAGATGTTTCACTGGATTATCTTTTGCACTGCATTGTTGAGACAAAACAGTTTTTTGGAAAGAGAATTAAAGATATTATGAACATTATTAGCTTATGAGAGACGAAAACGAAAGGTCAGTTTGTGGTAGTCATACGTATCAAAGAGAACTTGTATACTGTGTGTAAACAGAGATGTAATTGTATTGGAATCATGTTGCGAAGTACAAACTGAACAAAGGATGCTGAAGAAACAGAACGTTCACAATAATCCCTGCCCCTGTCCTGGAGAGGGAGAAATACTGAGGAAATGCTTTCATGTCTTGTGAAATGATACCTCCTTCAGGATAAAATGGGACCTGGTCAAAGACGTGGAAGGGCATTTAGAGGACTGCAATGTAGATTACTTCCAAAGAAAATCCAAAAAGGTTTGTGAAAGTTGAGTAAAGTTTTGATGGTTGTTTGCTAATTTAATCTTAAAAGACCAAAGAGGGACTCCTGTATATTAAAAATTGGGAAATAAATGGATCAAGGCTGGGGGGTGGGGGGGTTGGGGGACACGGTGGCTTAGTGATTAGCACCTCCGGGGTTGGGGGCTGAAATCCCACCTTTGACCTGAGTGTGCAGATCTCGAATGTTCCCCCTGCCAATCCAAAGACATGCACTGTTGGCTGATTGTGCCCTGCGTTGGTTTGGCACCCCACCCCGGGTGTCCATCGCCTTGGGATTTTCTCCAAGCTCCCCCGTGACACTGTGTAGGATAAGCGGTATGGAAAATTGATGGATGGATGAATCTAGGCTAATTTCATTAAATGGAATTCATTAGTTGGAATGAAATGGAAAAAATGTACTGTATGACATGTAATTCTTTCCTAAATCATTTTTTTTAGTGTTGCTGTGGTATAAGAGGACTTTGCGACATGCTGTAATAGGAAAATAATCAACTTCATGGTGGTTATAGTGACTGATTCATGTCTTGCACATCACACCACCCATCTTTGATAATTTTCCTATAACCGCACATCCTGTATATAATGTGTTCCTTACTTAACATAGTCTTATTCCGCTATTTCATGAATCTGCTTATTTACAAGTCAGATTATTGCAATTCCCTAATTTCCATGATGATGAGATAAGCAACTATAAGTTTTCCTTACTCGCAGCTCTAGTGCCAGTCTAACAAAGCAAACATTGTGTACATTTCGGCCAAAAGTCATTTCTGTAAATGTAAATATGAACCATCTTTAATTGGATAGTAAATAACCTAATACTATTAAATTGTTGCACCAGAATTAACAATTTCAAAACATACTCTCACCTGGAATTGCACCTTTCGAACACTGAATCCCATTTCAAAACCTCAGTATCTAATTATTTGCTTCATCACAGACTCTCAATGTGCTTTGTGTCTCTGCAGTTGGATCTGCACAGCTGTGTTTTTTCCCGGCTAACAGGTTGGAGCATATTTCTCCTCTCTCCTCCCATATGGAGGTGCATATAACTCAGATCAATTATCTTTGCTGTTCCCCCCCTTAATTTTTGTGTTAATTAAGGATTATAAGATAAGGATGATAAGGATGGGCCCATCTGTACTTTTGGACTGGTTTAAATGAGGCTTATTTTATTTTATACCTGCATTGCATGCTTTGATTTTAATCGTTATTTATTTATTTTATCCCCTCACTTTAACAATTGATTAATACAAATTAATATTCTTTCATGAACTCAACATGTAATACACATATAATGAAATATATTTAGTTATCCTAAATTTGAATTTAGATATCCATCCATTTTCTGTACCGCTTATCCTACACAGGGTCACGGGGACCTGCAGCCTATCTCAGGGAACTCTAGGCACAAGGTGGAGGACACCCTGGACAGGGTGCCAACCCATTGCAGGGCACAATCGAACACACTCACACACTATGGACAATTTGGAAATGCCAATCAGCCTACAGTGCATGTCTTTGGACTGGGGGAGGAAACCAGAGTACCCGGACAAAACCCCCGAAGCACGGGGAAGAACATGTAAACTCCAAGCACACAGGACGGAGGCGGGATTCGGACCCCCAACACTGGAGGTGTGAGGCAAACTACTGTGCTCCACTGAAATACTTAACACTTTAGTATGAAATAAACTGTAGATTACCGCCATTTGGTGGTTAATAAATACAAAAGAATGGCTCGACATGCTTATGGGACAATCATAACAGTTTAAAGGAAACAATTCCATTTGATTTAAAAATGAACACCAAAACGTAAGATTACATTTTCCAAATGATTATAGATTATAAATAGTCATTATTAGGTTTATATCCAGAGTCCCAGGATTACAGAAGGTCTGCAGTCTATCCACTGTGATTTAGTTAGTAGTTCATGTGAAGAATTTACTATACCTGAACATTATTAGATGTTATTATTAGTTAAGTGGTAATAGTAAATAATTTAAATAATACTGTCAGTAATTGTGAATTTGTAGAATTGTATGTAATCAGGGGCTTCTCGTATAAATGGGCTTTTAAATGATCAATAAAAGGTATATAAGATATATTTAATCTTTAACATCCACATCAGATAATTATCCAAATGTTTTAACAAATGACCCAGAGTAGATTCATTTGGATTTTTGTGGAACCGAGCGTATGTAGTCTTGTTTACTGTTCCGTGTTGCACCATGGTCCTGATGAAACGTCATTTCGTTCCAATGTATACAGGCTATATAGAGGAATAACAATAAAAACCCACTTGACTTGACTTGAAAATACTTAGAATGGTAGCAAGAAGTGAAGCTGGGGCTGATTTCTTTCTAGATCAGACTGTAAATCCATGCAGCCTATCAGTGACAGTCGTGTCAACATACAAGGACATGCCTAGATTTCATTTCCATTTGTGCTGATATTTTTCAGTGTAACAGATCATCAGCAGTGTTTGACAGAGCGCATGAAATACAGTCGTAAGTGCAATGATTGTGAACAAGTTGGATTATTTTACTGTATCTTCCTTTTTTTCCACAAAATGTCTTTGGAGGAGGAACTAAAAGGAATTAGATTAAAACACACATTGTCCAATCAATACAAATTAGACAAAAGGACAAATGACAAAGGGTGACAACTTTTCTTTCTTTACAGATTTCTACAGAAATCACAAAAGCAGCTGCCTCTAAGTGTGTGTGTAAAAGGTTTCCCCAAATCATTCTTATTATGCCATTAACATGACCTTGTGATATAATCCATTGCTCAACACTAATAGTTGAATTGTCAAGCAGTATTTCATGACCCAATTGTCATCGTAGAACATGATTATCATTCAGAAATAATTTGACAGCACATCTTTCAAACATGCAGTTCGTTTAATCCCCAATAGATGGCAATAAGTAACTCTTATTTAAACCGGATGTCTAATTTAATCTGCAAAGGGCAAGTGTGAAATGAGTGGTTGCTCTAGATGTCTGGAAAGAAAACCTGCAAATACTCCTACCTTTTATGGATAAGACTGGACAGCACAGGCCTTCTGTTATTCTGAAGAAAAAAAACAAACCCAAAAACAAACAAAAATAACCCAACAAAAACTGCAGAATTAGCTAATTATTCACTATTAGCCACCATTTTGTTAAGATGCAACATACATGCATGATTTATGATTTTGTCTTTTGGAATTAGCTGAGGAGTTTAATGATGTATAATATTAACCTCTGCTTAAGCTTTCTATTTACGTATATATTCTTTATAGCTGCCTATGACCAAGCGCTTTCATTTGGTCAGGGTTGAGGAGCATGAGGAGGTTTTCACAGGAAAATTGGAGGAGAGAATTCACCTCCAAATGGGATACCATGCATATATTCACACACTCATTCACACCTAGGGGCAATTTACGTAGGTAATGTGCATGTTTTTTGGACAGGGGGAGGAAACCAGAGATCACAGAGGAAGCCTATGCGAAAGTGTGGCGAACATGCAATAATCCAGATAGTAACCTGAGCTCAGGATTGAACCAGGGACCCTGGAGCTGTGACGTGGCAACATCTGATGTGCAACCATGCTCTCCATTAGTACAATAATGTAATCATACCACAGTATGTGACATAAACATCCAAGTTTGCAGCAAAGTAGAACTGCTAGCAACTCACTCGTGCTGTGTTAATTCATAGACATCTGGATACGAGCGTTTAATCAGAGCTGACATTTTGTTACAGACACCACCAGCAGAAATGAGCACTGTGAATAGAGTGAAACAGATTTTTATTTTCCTGCAAGCTACTACTGTATATTCTGGCGTCGCCAAGGAAGTCACTCGACCAGGAAGCATCATTAAAACAATCCACGTGCTCTGTTTTTATTGCCAAACTCACGCTTAAATAGCACAAACACAGGCTTGGTGGTTAGCACCGGTACTGGCTTGATGAGGGAAAAATCAGCAGGGGTGACAAAACCCACCAGGCTACCGCAAAATGGTGAAGACAAATGAACATAAAACAAACATAAAGCGATGAAGTACATGTACTGGCACAAATACTGCAGCCAAGTGGCCTCATGTGTAAGCAGATTAGTGCTCAATTCACTTTTTAACGTTCCACATTTTCCAAAAGTGGTGGAGACAAAATTGAGCATACAGTTGTGATCATAAGTTTACATACGTCTTCAGAATCTGCAAAATGTTAATAATTGAAGAAGAAAAAAAAAAGAGGGATCATAAAAATTGCATTTTGTTTTTTTATTTAGTTCTGCCCTGAAGAAGCTTTTTCACATGACAGATGTTTACATATAGTCCACAAGACACAATTATAACTGAATTTACACAAATGAACCAGTACAAAAGTTTACATACCCATGATTCTTAATAGTGTGTGTTTTTACCTGGAAGATCAACGACTGTTCATATGTTTTGTGATAGTTGTTCATGAGTCCATTGTTTGTACTGAGCAGTTAAACTGCCCACTGTTCTTCAGAAAAATCATCCAGGTCCTGCATATTCTTTGGTTTTCCAGCATCTTTTGCATATTTGAGCCCTTTCCAACATGTCTATATGATGTTGAGATCCATCTTTTCACACTGAGTACAACTGAGGGACTCGTTCACAACTATTACAAAAGGTGCAAACATTCACTGATGCTCAAGAAGGCAACACGATACATTAAGAGCCAGGGGAGTGTAAACTTTTGAACAGGATGATCGGGGTAAATTATTATTTTGTCAATGTAAATTTAAATATCTTATGTAGCTTCTGAAGGGCAATACTAAATGAAAACATTTGATCTTTAAACAAACATTTATGGAAGGAGTCTCCAGTGTCAGTCAGATTTGTGACGGTCAGAAGTAAAGCTGTTCCTTCAAAGGCTACCTGACTACTATGTTATAGACTTAAATCATGAACATCATTTGTGTGATTTGTTTTTCAGTTTCATGGAAGTTTCATCAAAAGGCTTGAACACAAGATGCCATTTGTTCTTTCCATTTGTTCTCAGAGTGAGGAGATTTACGAACGAAAAAGAACACAGTTATTTCATTTTCTTTTTTTTCATGTTGATCATGTTTAAGAATCAAAAACCAAGAAACTGTGGTTAGTGCAAAAATAGATCTGCTTTTTTTGTGGCCATAAAGTTTATAAATATTACAGGGTATTGACTTCCAGATTGTTGGAGCATCACAACTAAAGGCCGTTTTAGCACACAGCAAAGAAAGGCTGGTTATTTTTCTGTCTTACTTGGACAAGCCATAGTATTTTATGAGTCAGAAGGTTTTAGTGGGTTTGAGCGGCAAAATATTTGCCTGCTTTGGAACTAGGTTTGTGTTGTTATAAAGGTATACAGTGGTGCTTTAGAATGCTTTGGATCAGGCTGGAATCAGGCTGGAAAACGTTACAAAACCACCTCTAAAGAGTTTGGACTCCACCAATCCACAGTCAGGCAAATTGTGTACAAATCGAGGAAATTCCATTGTTACCCTCTCCAGGAGTGGTCGACCAACAAAGAGCGCTCCAAGAGCAAGACATGTCCATGAGTTCACAAAGGAACCCATGCTAACTTTTTAGAAATCTAAAAAAAAATTGAAAGAAGTTCCACAAATGATGAGGAAGAAGGTGATTGAAATACCTCAGTCTGGGAAGGGTTACAAAGCTTTTTCAAAGGCTCTGGAACTCCAAAGAACCACAGAGAGACCCATTATCTCCAAATGGAAAAACTCAACACAGTAGTGAACCTTCCCAGAAGTGGCGGACCTTCCAAAATTCCTCTAAGAGGACAGCAACTACACATCCAGGAAGTCACAAAAGAGCCAAGAACAACATCAAAAGGACCTACAGGCCTCTCTTGCATCAATAAAGGTCACTGTTCATGAATCCACTATCAGAAAGACACTGGGCAAAAAGTGGCGAGGCAAAAAACACTGCTAACCCAGAATTGGAAATTTTGCCAAAACACACATTGATGATTCTCAAACCTTTTGGGAGAATGTTCTGCGGATTGATGAGTCGAAAGTGAAACTGTTTAGAAGACAGGGGTCCCATTACATCTGGTGTAATCCAAACACAGAATTCCAAAAAAAAGAACATCATACCTACAGTCAAGCACGGTGGTGGAAGTGTGATGGTGTGGGGATGCTTTGCTGCTTCAGGGCCTGGGCAACATGCAATAATTGATGGAAACAAATTCTGCTCCCTACCAGAAAATCCTGAAGGAGAATGTCCGGTCTTCAGTCCGTAAATTGAAACTCAAGCGCAACTGGATTATGCAGCAGGACAATGATCCAAAGTATAGGAATAAGTCCTAGTCATAGAACTAAGTGAAAGACTGATCTCCAGTTATCGGAAGCATTTGGTTGCAGTTATTGCTCCTAAAGATAACATTTTTTTTGGCCTCAATAAAATAAATAAATAAATAAATAAATACTGTATTGTGTGTTGGTTAATTCCTTGGATGAATGGATGGATGGCTGAATGGATGGTTGAATGAATGGTTGGATGGATGGATGGATAGAGCATTAATGGCTTGAATGGATAGATATATGTAGGTATGGATGAACGGTTGGATGCGCGGATGGTTAGTTGATTGCCTGGATGGATGCTTGCTTGAACAAACGAATTAATAGATATCTAATCAGTTGTTCTTACAAATGGATGGACGGACGGGTAGACGAATGGTTGGTTGATTGGTTGGATGGATTATTACTCATTTGGTTGCTTGAATGAATGAATGGATGGAGAGATTAATTGGTTGTTTGAATGCATGAATGTCTGAACATGGCATGTCAATCAAGTGGACAAAGGTAACATGCTGAAATAAGATGAATCAAATGACCACACTGACTTTGTAGTCAAGGCCAACTTTCTTGTCTAGAGAGTAAATTGGTATAACTGCCTTCCATCTCTCAGTGTTCTCCAGTTGCTGTTTTTGCACTTGCCTAGAATATGAGAAAAAACTTGGCTGGAAAAAAAAGATACTCATTTGGTTTTCCTTCCATATTCACAGTTTTCTTTGCTAAGTGGCATGAGAGGTCACTCTAATGACATAATTAGATGAAGTCCCTCTCATCTTTTTTAATGTCAAGCCATTTATTTCCCCAAGCTGCAAACTCACACGATGAGTAATTTCAGTCACTCTGGGGACAGAGAGCCAAGGAAATGTTGTGAACGTTACTCCAAATGGTCTTTGGTAGATTTTATGTTCTCAGGAATTAGTTCCCTTTTCCCTCTTACCAAATGGTTGTACTTGTGGAATTCCAGCACACTGGGATGCATTTCTTACTTCTTCATCATTCAACACATGTACACTCGGTGGGAGTATTGTGGACATAAAAGGTCTTGTTAGCAACCGTGTCAACAAGTAGTCACCAGCAATTCATCTTACTCATAAACTCAGTCTTCCCTTTCCTTCTCTCCCTGTTTCTCTGTACAACCCAAATCACACTTCTTCCTCACACGCTGATCTGCTGACATCTTCTCTTCCTTCTGCAACCTCTTTTGTGGCCTTCGTATGTTTCCTTCTTGCCTTTTTACTTTTCCTTTCCGTCCATCCCGAGCCCTACATGCCTGCCTTGTTCTCAATCCCTTCCTGGCGTAAGCTGATGAAGTGGTGCGGTGTGGTATTTCGAGAATTCCTCTCCCTGACCAAACCAGAAGCCTCTTGGCCGAAGTCCTCTCTACTTCCCGACCTCTTCCCAAATAAGGCTTCCCTTCTTCCAGCAGAGGAGGTGAAAAAAAAGACACAAAGTACAATGTGGATAGAGGGAGGGAGAGCCTGTTGAAGAGGAAGGCTTAGAGGAAAAAGGCCATGTCCTTTTAAGGCCACAGTTTCCTTTTCTCCCTCACTCTCTCCATCCTCTGTGTGGCTAGTTCTGTAATGGTGAAGTCATTGCAGCTCTTCTTGTTTTAAGCCTGCTCTTTTCAGAGGGAGGACTCTCCTGCCGCTGCATAAAACACCCACGCCCAGTGATCCAAACGCGCATACTTCCTAACACACACTCCTTCCGAACCGTGCGGAGGACCTTCATCTTAAAACTTATACACAGTAAGTACGTTTTTTATATCTTTTACTTTTCCTCATTTTTCCAAAGCACCACAGAGATACTTGAGTAGGAGTTTTTGACTTTGTGGATCACCTGACATGATTAATACTCTTGAGAATTTATAGAAAGCCAGGTCTGTCAAAGTGATACGTTCAACCTTTATGCAATTGTGTTGGTCCTCACAAGTCCTTACTGAGTCTGACGATCCCTAATATTGTGTTGTGCTGTGATGTTCTGTGTGTTCATTATTTGAAACATGATTCGCAAAAGCTAACAAAGACTAATAATAAAAAATAAAAAAAAATCAACCCCCCAAAAAACAATGGTACATGGTTGGAATTCCACTTCAGTCTGGAAGGTTAACCACAGTAATTCTTGGATCTTATTCATACAGAGTATGAATTAGTGTTTTCTTTTTTTGTGTGAATTAGAAACATTTTTGCTCAACTCTGAAGTAAAAACTGTACCTTTTGTCATTTTTCACATCTCTGCTTGTGCAAAAATGTTTAACAAACTTAAAAGTACAATACTCTGGCTCTGCTACTTTTGTAACATGGATGTGATAAATGGCTTTCAGCGTTTCATCACAAATACAAATGATTGCCATAAAAGGCCCTAACCAGGAGTTCATTTACCACCAAGGCCCATTCCAATTTATTGACTGTCAGTGCTGATTCTTGGACACACACACATAAGCTCACAGGCTCTCAAACACTCAGTCACCACATCTAGACATGTGGTATACAGAACACACTTGTTAAAGTAAACCTTGGAACATTTTACAATCAGAACTCCAAAGTTTTATCTGGACCATTTGCAGTAACCTTGAGCAGCATCAGAAGTATTCAGGAATTCATCAGGAAATCTACTTTCAATGCAAGTTATTACATTATGTCAAGAATATTTGTCTGCGATGCCAGAGTAGAACCATTTCCCGGTTCCCAAAAGTATTAAATGATTCTTCAGTTCCTTGTGAAATAAAATAAAAGGGGTAAAGAATTGTCCATCAAAAGGCTTCTTGAAGAACTAAAAGTTGGTTCTTCTATGGTATTGCTCTAAAGAAACTTTTCTGGCAGGATTTCCTGGAATAGTCAAGCAGTAGCTAAGTGGTAGAACTGAACAGTAGGCGTGGAAGATAAGGATATCTGCATAGTGTTCCAGCTGCCATTCAGAGCTCATGTCATTACATCATTACATGTGTTCAGTCACTCCACAGATCAGTGCTCCAGAATTTTCTTCACAGCCACTGTGGCACCAGTGGAAAAAAAGTGATGGAATTTGGAGTTAGAAAGCAGGGAGGGAAGAAATCTCAGAATATTTGTATCTTCAGAAGATTTTCTGATCTCATCAGTTCATACAGCAAACTGGGATCAATCAGGAGATTAGGGACATTATTTTCCACCCTGCTTGTGCCTCAAAATTGCAAATAAGCAAGTATGGATAAAAGGATTTTGACAGTAGTGCCAGCTGCAAGGCACATCCATCCATCTTCTTACGGGGAGCCTGGAGCCTATCCCAGGGAACTATGGGCACAAGGCTGGGGACGCCCTGGATGGGGTGCCAACCCATCGCAGGGCACAATCGCGCGCACAATCACACCCATTCACACACTCTGGACAATTTGGAAATGCCCATCAGACTACAAAGCATGTCTTTGGACTGGGGGAAGAAACCAGAGAACCCGGAGGAAAACCCCAAAGCACAGGGAGAACTCCACGCACACAGGATGGAGGCGGGAACCCCCAACCCCTGAGGTGCGAGGCAAATGTGCTAACCACTAAGCCACCATGTGCAAGGCAAATCACAGATTTATATTAAGGCTTTTTGTCAACATTTATGGAAGGAGTCTCCAGTGTAAGAGTCAGAGGTAAAGCTGTTACTTTAGGTTTTACACAACAGGAAAAAGAAGAGCTTGCACTCTCCGGTTTCTCTGTAACAAGCTGCATTTGTGTTATTAACATCAACAGTTGAATAGTTGAAGTGAGGGAACACTATAGATAGCGGTCATAGCTTAAGTGATAACATGAACATTTCACACCATTATATGTCACTATAAAAGGATAAGAAGTTCTTGACATTCTTTAATTAATAAAAAGTCTTCATCCTTGGCTTCAGGATGTGCTGTTATTGGAAAATAATCAATGTTGGACTAAACCACACCACTTTGTCATTGCATTACATATCAAACTCTGAACACTTGAATGAGAGAGTAATAGTTATGGCATGGTTTATATTCACATAAGAGAGGGTTTGATATCGCTGGACACGATGGGAGGGATTTCATAAGGTGGAGTTCCTGTGTGGTTTCTGGCTAGCAATGGGTCGATCCAAGTCGTGCAGTGTGTCCATGAACATCCACATTGAAAAAAATGGCCTTAAGCCAAGTTGTAGGAGTGTTTATGTGTTAACTAGGGTGTGTTCAAACTCTAACAGTTTGACTTGCATATTCTTGCCCACCTCTAACCTCTAGGCCCAGAGCGTGGTGGTGTCCAGACATCAAGATGGCAGCACAGGTGACAGTGCTGCTGACTCTATAGAGCTGCTACTGTGTATGGGCTTGGCACGTAGAAAATTACAAATGTGCTTGTGCAGCCTTTAGAGCTTCCTTTGGCACAGACCTTCAGCACAGGTTAACTAAATATCTTGATTTCAAATTGGATTTTTGCTTTGACAATTAAAAAAAAAATCAGCTGTGTTCAGATGAAGACTCTTAAGGGCTGCTTCAAATTGGCATAATTTTTTTCTGGCAGAAGCACATGCATGATGTGGGAATAAATTTGTATGAAGATGTCACAATTGCACTGATTTCTTTATGTGGCAGCTTGTGTCCACAATATTGGTTGTTGGCTGTTTTTCACTGGTTTGGGATTGGCTTGTGGCTTAAAGTAACATGTTTCAGCAGAAGTGGACGGCAGACTTGGACACTGCTCATTTAAAGAAAGTGCAAATACTTAGTACTGTAATATAGTACTGGAGTAGTACATTCAGGTTCAGTGCAGTTTTAACTGATGTACATGATGCAGTGTCAGGTAAGTAAAATCAGTAAGAAATATGGTACTGGAAATATTTGCTTATTGATGTTTCAAGCTTCATACTCTGGGCTTAGTAGATCAAATCCCCTAATATCCCCTTCAAACATGAACAACTTAGAACCTACTCTAGGAAGTAGCACGCATATTCTTTCTCTTTACTCATAATCATAATTTCCATTTGCATGCATTTTTATGGAGCAGGGAACCCCAGGCATGGCCAACAAAGGTCCATCCTACGGACTGAGTCGCCAGGTGCAGGACAAGATCGATAAGAAGTATGACCCCGAGCTTGAGCAGCGTCTGGTGGAGTGGATTATGGCCCAGTGCGGTTCTGGAGTGGGGAAGCCTGCAGAAGGCAAGCAGGGCTTCCAGGATTGGCTGAAAGATGGATGTGTGAGTGATCATGTCCCTCCTGTTGATGCTATCTATGACGGCTTCAAAGACCTTAATCGGAAGACCTGGTTGATCTCAGGATACTCAGTAATGATAATGGAGGCTATGGAGGCCAGGTCGTAGATCAAGTTTGTGTATTGTTAACAGGGCCTTACTAGGTTTCATCTGTATTGTAAACTTTAGTGTTGGGGTAAAAAAAATATTACTGATACTGATACTCATACCGATACATTGGAAAAACCAAGCTAAATAATTTATTAATACATTGATTATAATCAGTACTAATTACACATGGATGGGTTCCTGAGTGTTACAATGATTGTGAGCTTGACTCTATAGCCAACCATGGCCAAGAGAGCACTGTTGCCTCTGCTCTCTGGTTCAGAAGGAACCTGTCTTCCCAATCAGAGAGACATCAGTAAATCAGTCATCTTTTAGATTTCTTTTAAAAATCAGAATTGCACTGTTTTTTCAAAATGTGTGAAGGAAATTTACACCTTCACACTCCCAGATTGGTAGTTGTTGCATGAAAAGAAAAGCTTAGTTAGTGAACGGGAATTGGCCATGCCTACACTGGAAGCCCTAACACTATTAAATACTGTGTAAAATTCATCATGGCTTCTCTTTACAACAGTCCAACACCTGAACTATCATTTAATAGTCTTCTTGGTGTCTTTCAGGTCCTGAGCGAGCTCATCAACAGTCTCCATGATGGAGACAAGCCCATAAAAAAGATCCAAAGCTCACCAATGGCCTTCAAACAAATGGAGCAGGTGTCTCAGTTCCTTAATGCTGCAGAGGCATATGGCGTGACCAAAACCGACATGTTTCAGACTGTCGATCTCTGGGAGGGTGAGTAAACCAATATGTGGCTCATCACTTCATAAATTGGTTCATTTAAGACAGCCATATTAAGTCCCAGGAGATGCGCCAGAAGCTATCATGGTTATCTATCTGCTTGTGTCCTCTGGCTGCTTGTGTTAAAATAATATCTACTTTTCTATGCCCAAAGGAAAAGACTTGGCTGCGGTGCAAAGAACATTGATGGCCCTTGGCAGCATTGCAGTCACAAAGAATGATGGGACTTTCCGTGGTAACCCTGACTGGTTCTTTAAGTGAGTAGTGGCTAAAGCTGCAATATATACAATACAATGTTCATATATACAGTATAGTACAGTGTTCTTCATAATGGGTTGATGTTGGTCCCACTGTGATAGTGAAACAATTTTTTAAATTTAATTTTATTTTTTTTACCTGAAACCATTAAGAGTTTCTCTTGAGGGACTAATCAAAGAACTCTTTAGGTTCTAGATTTAACTGTCTTTTCCCTAAAAGTCTGGAGTCCAAATGACCACCATTGAGTCCAACTGTCATCAGTCAAACTGTCATCAGTTATCAAAAATGAATGAAAATGTATTTAAGGACACAGAGATGTCAGTTTATTGCGTACACTTATCTATTAAGTCATAGGAAAGTCAGATATTTTGTATTTGATGTGTGCGGTCTAGAAAAAACCCACTAGACCATGCTGTGGCTTAATGCTGATTATAACATACTGTGAATGTCTTGTGTTATTGTCCCTACTGCTGTGAGCTCTATTAGTCAAGAATGTTGGAAAATGGATATTGTGACAATTTGTATTATTCTTTCATACCCAACAGAAAAATCTAGGTGGCCTTGCTATACTCAACGGCACTATGCATATTAACATTTCTATCTTTCGAAAGGGGTTTAGCTTGGAATCTTTTTTAAAAGGGAAACCTTGTTTGATATTGAACCTTCCCCAGAAAGGACAAACTGGAAAACTCTAGATATCAACATACAATAACATTCCTTCATCAGTGTATATAAATATGTACCTTTGTGATTATTATGGTGTATGCACGGAGAAGAAGTGTCCAGTATTGCTGTCCTTTGCCTGTTACAGGAAAGCTCAGGAGAACCGGAGAGACTTTTCTGACGACCAGCTGAAATCGGGGAAGAATGTTATCGGCCTGCAGATGGGCTCCAACAAAGGGGCATCCCAAGCTGGCATGACAGGCTATGGTAGACCCAGACAGATCCTAAACCCTTAAATCCACTCATTTCTAAAACCCATCCATCCCTTTCCATTTCACCTTACCACTCTAAACATGCGCCAAAGTTTTAAATCTACCACATCAACAGTATACAGACAGCAGAAGGACATATACACTCATGCACTCATACACTACTTACATACAAAATCCGAAACAATGCTGTTGTACATCTGGGACAACGAGTAATGAGTTGCTGAAAATGTTGAACGATTTCCCAAAATATGGCACATGGATGATGTAAATTTGATAAAGTTTGGCTTTTGTCCTGATGTTCTAAGTGATTTTAGTACCAATGTAATAAAGAAGGTACCTGACTGACAGAAGTAATCATTTGGACGTCTGTGATAAGACCTTTATTTTAGCGAACCTGTACTTCTATGGTCAACAATCTATGCAAATAAAAGTATGCTAAAACAAGTTATTGGTACAAGATTGGAATTTCTATAACGGGAGGCTGGGTTTTTTTCCTGTCTGACACACAGCACAGGTTACAGCCTTGTATTTTTGTATTTTGTCTATTAAAAGATGCCTAGAAAATGTGGTTTTATTTCTGTTTCTTGAAATGGGATAAGCTGAACCCAATTTTAAAGACAGACTAATGGAAATGTTTCATTTTCTGAGGACAATCATTCCAGATTGATTAAATACATCCTTAGATTATTAAACCTTAGCAATGACATTTGAATTAGACCTTCTTTTCAGGTGCACTTCCATTGGCAAAGACTCCTTTAACAACTTTAACACACTCCCTATAACCTTCAACTAGCCTCATACATCTTTTACAGTTCATTTCAGAGACAATATTCAGTTATGTGGAACTGTACATTGGGATATTTAAGTGGACCACTTTACTGGGGGGAAAAAAAATTAAGAATCCATCTTCTAGAGGTCCTTATTTCAGAAGACTTTAAGGCTGTATGAAGAGAACATTCTGACTAGGGCTGCAACAACTCATCAACAAAATTGATAACATTCAATAACAAAAAAATAGCTGGCAAATAAATTCATTATGGATTAGTTGGTCTAGGTTATGAAGCACACTGCGGCATGCACTTTTCACTTCATAGCACAAGAAGCAAAGCTATCGGGAATCAATTAGCTCTTTAAGTCTTTAAAAAAATTTTTTTTGATCCAGAAGTGCATTGGGGACTTCGATAAATCAGTCTGTACAGGATTTTGCAGAGTTTTTTTTGTGATTGTTGCAGCCAAAAATGCTTGATTTTTCTGCATCTTTTTTAATTTGTGATGCAATTTGCTGAGTATTTGTGCTTTTTTGCGAAAAACTACTTGAATTGGCCAAATTGCAATTGCATGAAATTGTTTTACACGGTCTTTCGCAGTGATGTTTGTTGATAAATTAGACCTTTTAGCTGTACTCATGTTTGACGTGTGAATCGACGGGGGCTTCACATGACATCACATAATGCGTCTTGGCCCAAATCTGTTGAAAATCTGTGGTAATTTTGAAAAATTGTAAGCTCCTCCGAATATTGCATTCATTTCTGCAATCGCAAAATCCTGGAGGGACTGATAAATGCTACATTGTTTAATTTTCTTAACGTAAACAAATACATATTTTTAAGTCAAGTCTCCATCCTGCTTGTGACTCACATCGGAGGTGCTGAGAGTCGATCCCAATTTCCAAGCATTGAAAACAGTCTTGGAGTTGATTCCACATACAGAAAACGAAGCACAGCAACTTACATTTTCTTCCTTCGTACTCTCCCAATCTGAAGAGGCGAACAAGTGCTTCCTCTGAGATACGTGAAGCCAGACGACCGGATCTTTTCAAACTACCGCTCATGCAGCGTTACAGGGCAGCAGGTCGCCATCCGCCCTCTACCACATACACAAGCTCACAGGTGCCAACAACTGGCTAGTGTCGTTGTGAATGTCAGGGGAGACAGAGTATGCCATCCCTCCCAACAAAAGAGCATGGCCATTTTGGTTCCCTCAGGGCTTGAACTGTAGGTAAGACCTTCTTCCACTGGACCACTGATCACACTGAAATATAGCTGAACAGTGACCTTATGATAGTTTGGTTGAAAACAAGTGTTCGACATACAGTATGTATACTTTAAATGATTTTATTTGGTATTTAATGCAACCGATCGATTAAAAAAAAAAAAAAAAAATCTTATTCTCCCGGCAGAATAATTTGATATGGTAATGATATGGAATAATATCCACATCAGCACCAGTGTTATGCCAATACATTTGGTCAGGAAACATGGAAACAAAACGTACAATACTGCTGATTAGTGCAAAAATGTAACTGAATATATATACATGAAAAAATGTTGCACAGCACAAAATCCTGCTGCTTTATAGAGATAAATACCCATATCGATTATTTGTGGAAATAGGAAGAAATGGGAGAAGAGATTCAGCCAAAACGACTTTATTCAGACCAGCTGTTGATCATATTTTTGTCTTTGGATTGTCAAACAGGTAAAAGTAAAACACTTCAGCTCAGTAAAAAGACTCACGTCTCAAAAGGCATCAATTCATATAGAAATATCTGTATATTACACGTATTGCCAAATTAATTGCTCATTGTTCCCATTTGTACGTTTAAAGCTTGGGGGGCGGGGTGAGGGGCATGAAGGAAGAAAAAAAAGTGCTGGATGCATTTTGCTTTAACTTGACCCAGTCAGTATATAAATTTAAAGAACAAACTGGCAAAAAAGTATAATTTAATAAAAATATAGCGCTCTTCTTTTTCTCTAAAACAGATCTGAAAGCACCATACACCCCTCATGTTCTCTCACACACACACACACACGCACACACACATTTAAGAGAGAATATCCACAGTACCAGCAATATCAAGTAATTTGTTAATTTCAAAAGCAGGATTCTTCTCCTGCTGTAAACACTTTGATACTTGCTAATACATTGTTTAGTTAAACCCCGATGTGCCCCAATGGAACAGTGTGCAGCTTCAAAATCAACACGAACAGCACATCACTGCATGTGGAAAGGTCCACGAAACCCTAATAAACATCACAGCTAATCACCTTAGAGTTCCGGACTGAACACTTGAAACTGGCCAGTGTGTATTAAGGTGCATTAGTTACATCACTTGCTGTTTTTGCTTCCCCCACCTGAGGGCTACGTGTCATCGGTTCCTATGAGGGGCATTTTGGCCTCCAAGTCCGTCAGCGGCTGCAGAAACCGGCCGTCTTTTGAGGTGGCAGCCCCACGCCGCAGTCCGTGCAAGTGCAAGTGGGTGATCATCAGCTCCAGCAGGTAGTACAGGGACCAGCAGGCTACAAAGCAGACCACGAGCAGCAAAATCTGCAACATGACACAAAAGAGCTTACTGCGGCAACATTAACAATATTACATACATAAATTTATTATTAAACACCCCTCAGCAATGTGATGTGACATGGCAAAATAAATTGACTAAGTTTGGTCATTTTTCAGTACAGACATGCACAGACATCAGTCACGTCGCAAAATCAGAATATGCAGGAAATATTTCAATTTATTTATAAACTAAACGTTTGACGCCTTACCGAGGCTTCATAATATTAACATATGGAATTAAATAATTTCATTATTAAATGCACATGTCTAAAGGCAATTATTCTAAACAAACCTTATAGCCACCAGCATAATGCTAAACTGGTGGCTATAAACTTCCTTTACTTTTCAGCTCCATTTGGCTTGTGCGAATGCTATCTATAGCAATAGTGCTAAGGATGTTAATCTTGGAACATCTGGAATGCATCTAACTCCTAAAAAGGATCAAGAATGTATTTTTATTAGGTGCTGCCAATTAAAAGGAGAGTGCGGGAGTGTGTGTGAGGCTGTGACACAGACATACCTTGAGGCTGTTGGAGGTAAATGGGATTTCAACTTCAGGCGGTATGTCCAAGCCAGGTGGACATGACATCGAGAAATTGCTGTTCAGAAACTGGCCACTCATAGCATCTTCCACAAGCCTGTCAATCAACACAACAACTGCCAATCACAGTTCAGCTCAAGTGAGGGAAAAGGAACTCCCCAGCCAGTCCTTTTCTTAATCTGTCGAAATGAGGAAACTGCGGGTCATCTATCTCACCTCTGTCTGTTCAACACTTCTCGGAAGGACATCTCTGAGCCGTATAGAGTGAGCTTCCAGCGCTTCAGCGTGCCCAGAGAATATGACGCGTCTCCTGTGACAGCAAAAAAAAAAAAAAAAAAAAAAGGCAGACAAGACGAGTTTAAGGCTCAGGCTGAAATATGTTTGAAAAGTGCCACATCTAAAGAATCTTACTGTGGTCAGTGACGTGGAGGCTGTACTGGCCTACAGCTTGCTCTCCCCAGCACCGTACAGTGGAGAAAGTCCAGTCTGTGAATCCAGTGACATCTCTGTACAAAAAAAAAAACAAACAAAAAAAAAACACTACAATAATGCATTCGGAGCTTGATTAGGTTTGAGGGAGATTTTAGTATGCCAGATGACTGACTATGCTTGGCTAGATTTAAGTAGAGATCAGAGATTCTCAGCTTGCTCTTGAAGCTCAGGCTCACGAGGTCACAAAACAGCACAGCTTATTTATTTAAATAAATAAAATTATTAAAATTAAAATTAAAATTATTTAACTGTAGTGCCACAAGCAGGCACTGGGGCTTTCACAAAGGCTGAGAATCACTCCAAAGATTTAGCCACATTATTGTTTAAAGAAGCAGTCTGCAAGTTTTAGAGTGCGTTATCAAACCATTGCAATAAAAACATTGACAAGCCTTCTTTCTCTTTACTGACTGACCCCAGCCAAAAAGACACACACAGCTACGTAAAATTCGATTAGATTAGAGTGGAGCCTATTTCTGGGCCAGAAAATTTGAAACTGTATCCTTAGATAAAGAAAGGCATGCAACAGTACATGGAAATATCGCATAGCTGTTTTTCTCTGCTATCTTGTCTGCTCTTTATATCATTATTAAAAGTCTCAAATTAAAAAAAAAAAAAAAAAAAAATTACATACCACACCTTTAAAGATAGCAAGAACACATCTTAATGAGAAAGAGTTAGCAATATTGAGCTTACGTGTCCAAGGCTCTTTTGGCTCCGATGAGTGAGGTCATTCCGCTTGGGCAGACGAGCACAATTTCGAGATTTCCACGCCGCGGGTGAGTTATTGTCACCGTAACAGCCACATGCTCTAAGGTCTCTATGCCTGATTGTCTGAGGTCTACAGCTGTGACTGAGAGAGAAAGAGAGAGAGAGAGAGAGAGAGAGAGAGAGAGAGAGAGAGAGAGAGATTAAAATATATTACCGTTTGTAACCTTGTAACATGTTTTACAATCAGGAATATTCATTAATGTCAGGTTCTCCAAAGTGTGTGATTCGTTTTTCAGGTCAAAACGTTTTATTTGTGGATGCCATGCTAGTTCCAACACAAATGTTTGTATTCAAATAACATTTCGGCAGCATGTCTTGACAAATTGATCCGGACAAAACCATTCCTGGTGCAGAGCAGGGGTTATGAGAACCAGAGAACAAAGGCAATCAAAGCTGCTAGAATCAATTACTCCTGTTCACGTTTAAAACTGTTTCGGGAAGATAAGAACTCGCTGATACACAATGCATGCTTTCTTTTTCTGGGGGGTGGGAGGGGGGAGGCCTGTCAGCGGTGTGTGATGACCCTGCAAACAAAAACACAGTAAAAACGCTTCTGCTTTGTGTGCTTGTCCTCGCCTTACTGAATTCCTGCACCAGTGTCCAGCTAGCTGTAATTCCTTGGCATTTCCTCAAACATTATTTGCCAGTGTGCTCCCACACACCATCTCCATATAGGGAAGTAGCCTTAAGGAGTGAAAGAGAAGACGGAAACCCAGACAAGGCCATGTCTTAAATTTATAGTTTGCTTATTTAAGCCTATAGATGTCAAACCTACTGATAAGTACCTACTAGTCAAACTTGAACAAGCCTTGGCCTTTAAATATCGTTTAAAGTTTAAAGCTCTCAGAAGAGCATGCATTCTCACAGGAGAAAAACAACAGTATCGTGGCCAACCACGCAAAATATAAACAGCAGCACACATGCCGAGCCAAGCATAAACAAGTGACGAGCATCTGATGGGCTCAGAAATCCATGAGGAGAGTTGTGTTGCAGTTAACTGCATACTGAAAATCCCATGAGGCACGCACGCACGCACGCACACACACACACAACAAGTAAACGTCTGAGAAGGAGGTTACACATTTATTGTTTTTTATCAATAGAATTTTTCCGAATGGTACTCGACACGTTGACACGCCGCACCTTTTCATAAATCTAACCGCTCCATTTGTCTGGTCTGTTGCTTCTCTTTGAACATGACTCGAGACTAGAGGCATTTACAGAGACTGAATCAACCACTCCAGAGCTGTCACAAAGCGTGTGAGTGAGAGATCAAATGTGGTACAACTTACCTATACTCTACTAAGTAGCTAAAAAGAGAAGAAAGACAAGCCTGCTCCTGAGGTCTAGGCTGACACCTCTGGGGTTGGGGGTTTGAATCAAGGGTTTCCTCCCCCAGTCCAAAGACATGCATTGCAGGCTGATTTTCATTTCCAAATTGTCCGTAGTGTGTGATTGTACCCTGTGACAGGTTGGCACCCCATCGCCTTGTGCCCCGAGTTCTCTGGGATAGGCTCTAGGCCCCCCTGCGACCCTGTGTAGGATGAGCGGTACAGAAAATGGATGGATGGATGGATGGATGGAAGGAGTCTCCAGTGTCAGTGCTTTGTCAAAGTCCGAGTTAAAGCCGGAACTTTTAAGTTGTCTTCAACTTAATCTTCAGGGACAGAAGATTTGTGCGTTCTTTGTAACATGATAAGTTGTATTTTTTTTTTTCTCTTACTAATCTTAAGCAAGAGGAATAAAGAAGAGGCAGGTGAGGGAGTGACTGTTTACTGTTGCTATAATTTACTGTAAGTGCCAACAGGAACTAACTTCCGCAACATTAAATGCAGCTATAAATCAATAGAAAGTATGTTGTTTTGCTTTATAATTAATAAGTAATTAAATTGCTGTGGTATAAGAGGAATGAAAGGATGTGCTGTCATAGGAAAATGTTGGCATGGTAGCTGTGACTCCGCTTCATCACGCCACCTCGTCATGGATCATTTTCCTACAACAGTGCATCCTGTCGTGTTTTAGTCCTTATGTAAAGAGCAAAGTTATTTTAAGCACAAATCTTATTGCCTTAACATCTTTAACTCTCTAACCCGTTCTAGTCGAGACTTCTTAAAACAGCACAACCTTCTCTTTCTGTCCGTTTTGTTTCGGAGGTATTTGGCCTAAAAATGTTTACAAAACGATCTCCTACTGGGAAGACTTCAGATTAATCGTGCTACTCATTGGGAACCAGACATGCACAGAAACGCTCCATTCTGAATGAAAGGTCTGGGTTTTTGGACTGATTCATGTACGTAAGCATGCTGTCTACGGCGTAATAACTACGGCGTTTTCTTTCCAAAGTATGTGTCTGATGTTTTCTTGGGCAGCGACTGAAGTGAAAAAATTTCCCTTTCTCTTTTTCACACTCTCTTGCACACGCACACACACACACCACAGAGATTGGTAGAAAATATGGTTCTGTCTTTTCTCAAACTGATGAGAACACAGGTTTAGTCAGTGATTTGAGGCCACAGACAGATATGTTAGTGTATATATACACACACACTATGGTTCTATAACGGCATGTAAATGTTTTCAGCTGGCGACAATAAAGGAGTGAACAAATGAAGACAAATAGAAACAGAGGAAAAAGAAATGGCTTGGCTTCTCTGTGCATTCAGTGACACAGATGTTGCAAAACATTGCCTAATAAGGGCAGATTGGTGATTGCCAGTTGGGAGGGACTAGCCAAGCTCGCGCTCCCTCTCTCATAATCTCAAACAAACACTCGCACTGCACTCACAATCAGCCTCCTCTTTAACGAGTAGCAGGATCTGGACGACAAAAACAGACTGATCAAATTTAAGTACAAGCCACAAGAGACTTGCCCTTTTATACATGTAATAGAAACAAGAGCTTGACTAGAGGGGCAAAGATGTCTTTATAAGCAAGAACAAAAATTTTTAGAGATCAGTCAACATTTTTCTTGTCTCTAGTGAAGGAGGAGCAGAGTCTGTTTTATTTGCAAGCCAAAAAAAAAAAAAAAAAAAAAAAAACAAAGCAAAAAAACAACAACAATGCGATTATGTCTACTTCTGAACAGAAAACGATCTCTTCTTATACCATAATGCGGTTAAATTCTCGATTCTGACTGGCCGATTCATTTTCTGTAGCTACAGCTGCAAGGTTTATGTTAATGCTTTTGTTCGGACACTTTATAGTTAAAACATAGACTTGTAACGTGACGCTCTTGTATGGTGCAATTAATGATGTTTTTTGAGCATTTTTGGAAGGAGTCTCCAGTGTCAAAGCTTTGGAGCAGTCCAAAAGGTGATGAATCTGAGCAAAATATATTACATCGCAGCGCAAACCTGCCATATAACTATAAATACGCACCCATCAAAGGTATTATAAAGAGAGGACTATCGGACTATGGTTACATAGAATCTTCCCCTCACTTTATTTATATTAGTTGGTTTTAATTAGGGATAGGCGATATAGACTTAAAACTATATCACAACATTTCATGGTATTTTTGGTGGTAACAATATAAATGATATGAAAATAGTATCTTTTTGGCCACAAGTCAAGCCTTTATAAAATAAATAAATAAATAAATAAATAATTAACTAATTAACTAATTCACAAATTAAAATTCCAGTGAAAATGCAAACACCAATATTTGCAGGAGTCATAATCTAACTGCAGGAAAAACAAATGGAAATGTTGTAAAAATACTTTTCTTCTGTAAAAGTGCATATAATGTTTAAATAGTGCGAACTATTTGCACTATTGTGCGAGTTTAAGTCTTAAACTATGCTGCAAAACATCAAAACAGGATATAAACACAACAATGATTCAAATCAAGTACAAGTTTGAAATGTGACCACTAATTCTGACTTTATTCTTAAACTACATACTAGGGTTGGAACTCCGCCTTCCGCCATGCTGGTTCTCGTTCGTAAACAGGTCATCAACTATTTTGTAAATATCACAGGATGACAAATTCTTATCATGGGGAGGAACCGTACCAGTATATCATGGATGATATAATATGGCACAGCCCTAGTGTTAATGAACCCGTTAAATTATGTCAGCCTTCAGGTTTATGAGCAACCGAAACATGAAACTGACCAGCACGCATCACTTTCCCAGAAGGCTTGGTAATGAATTTATGATTCGTCGATCCCTGCATCGATTTAAACCAATAAGGCTATATTGCCAAAGAAGGACAGACACAAAAACAAACATAGAGAGAGATAAAGAAAATGTACTGCAGTACTGCTTTTGAAAAGCAAAATATGTTTTTGGCTTTAGTTTTTAGAACCAGTCTGAGGTTTTGGGCCTTCCATGCTTTGCTAAATATGTCTGCCAGTGATGTCACCATGTGTTAGAGATGGTAATCAAGCTGCTGATGAGAGACATCAGGCAATGTTGAAGAATGATTTTGTGGGCCAAAATCTGGCCGGTAAATTATTGCTCTGTAAGATCCTTGTGATTTTGTTGGATGTAAAGGGATGTTGCGTAAACACAGAGAATTATTTTTTACTAAGGACCACGGACCTCACAGAGAGATGTCCGAGTCCAACTGTTGTCCATGCTGTCTTAGTTTATCACTGTTATTTAAATTGCACTTCATCACATGGACTTAATTATGTGATGTAATTAATTAGCTTGTGTATGACTAACCCATATGTACCCTTATATCTGTACCAGTTGTCATATTCTGTGGCAAATTTTCATTTACACTCATGTTCCATATAACCATGTTCACACAGGTCTTACCATTTAAAGTGAGGATAAGTTTCTTCGGAAAGGCTGGGATTGTCTCTCCTTTTCTTAAAACTGGGCTCTGATAAGACGCCAGGAGTGGCACAGTCTCCCAAACCTGCACATTCACACATTCACATGGTTACTTCTGAGGTTCATGTATACCTCTGAACATAAGAGGACAGATGAGAGCAGGATGTACCTTGGCAGCATTGACCAGTCTCCAGGCATTGAGCAGGCCAAACCCATGCTTGTGGCTATGGTGGAAGCCAGCACCATTGGTCTCCCAATCTACATCGGTGTCGTACTACAAATACACACGTGAATTGTACATAGGTTGAAAAGCATTAACAGGAACATACAGTCGATTAGAAATCCATGGATGTTGGTGTTGTGAACCGAAGCCTGGTATCACCTATAAAAAGTGGTGTATTTTAGTTATTAGATAAACTATTAGACAGATTGCTTCTAGTTGCACGGTCACAGCTGGCATCTAAATATTAAATCAAGACTGGCCAATATGATTATATGTGTAAAGTGATATCAGTTAGGTCAGGTGTTAACTTTTTTTTGCAAGTGCCATATTCATGGCAGGAGCAAGGTTATGAATAATAAATTAAAACAAATGTATAAATGAATACATGGGTTGATAGACATAAGAAAAGGCACACAAGACTATGCAGGCAAACAAATAAATTAACTCAATTGCACAGAAGATATTTTAAAAACTAAAAAATTTAAAAGTGTAAAATATTTAACACTGAGCAAGGTAAGCATCTATATAGATTGTTTCAAATTTGTTTAAAAAATTTCTAAAACTCTTTCTGGTTTTACCTTGTCAGATATCTCCTTACTGAGTAATACCTTTCTGTTAGTCTTGAGTAACCTATGCGACATATTGTGTACACAGTATGAGCCCAGCGAGTTCTAAAGGAAGGAATCAGTCTTCTGTCAATAACCGGATCAGTTTCTTGCAGTTTGTTGTATAAAGTGATATCACTATAAATCCTATAAACACAAAATCAAGCAGACACGGCAATATTCAGAGGAGCTTGCAATTTTTCAAAATTACCGCAGAATTTCCGCAGATTTGGGCCGAGACGTGTCGTGTCACAACATGCATTCAGTCAAAGCCCTCTTCGATTCACGTGCGTCGAACATGAGTACAGCTAAAAGGCCTCATTTACCAACAAACATCACTGTGAAAGACCGTGCAAAACAATTTCGTGCAATTGCAATCTTGCCAATTCAAGTAGTTTTCTGTAAAAAAGCACAAAAAACCCTGCAAATTCAAAATCAAGCACTTTTTGGCCGCAACAAATCACAAGAAACTCTTTTTACTACCAATCCTGTATGGACTGTGTAGATATCATTAGCAATTTTATACAAATGAAACCTTCATTTTGCATGGGTTATTGCAAATAGTTTTACAGAAGTGTATAATTTTTCCACATAATCTCCATTCGTTTATAGTTCAAAGCGTTCCAGCGCTTAAAGAGTGTCCGGATTCCTCTAGAAAAATAATATTCAAGTCTAATTTATATTGCACTTTAAATTTTTTTTTTTAATTTGACTCACCCTCGTTATATAGACTGACTCCAGTGTTTTATTCTTTCCTCCTGTTCAATATTTGTTATTTTTTTGTACACATTATTACGTGTCGTGAAAACATCACCAAACCCTATATTTAATCCGGGTTCTTGCCCTTATCCTCATTGAAAGTTCCGGACCCTTCCAGACATGAACAGGAAAAACAGAAAATGTGAAATGAATTAGGGTTACGTTACGTTTTTGTATAAATAAGGAAGAATGGCCAAAGACCCACTGACTTAGAACGTATTGTCCTGTGTTATTCATATACTTCATCAAAATGCCTTTAAATTCCCAGACCTGCGTAAGAACTGCATTTATTATACACTGCATGCAATGTATCAGTTAAGGGGCGGTTGAAGGTTAACAGCCAGGGATTTAAACTCACAGCCACTGGTGCAGAACCCGAAGATCTGTGCTACCCCAATTTTTTTGCAAGACAAGAGGGATAGAAAAGGATTTTACCAGCCTGGATGTGTGTGTGGTTATGTGAATGTTTGTGATGCATTTCATACCTGTGTAGCCGTGTACGTGATGATGTGCTGAATGTCTCGCCAAGTTAAGCAGGGTCGCACCTGCAGCATCAGTGCAACCATGCCAGCTGCTAAAGGAGCTGCTGCAGATGTACCCGTGTGCCCTTCAGTACAGCCCGTCCCCCGCTGGAGTGACCAGTCTGATGTCACCTACACACAAAAACACCCATATACACACAAACACATGCATTACTGTATGAAAACTCCGTATATACACCACAGCGCTGTGGAATTCTCGAAATTATGATTGGTCGATAAATTTTCCATAACAGCAGTGCACTTTGTGACATGCTGGTTTGCAAAATAATCAACTTCAGCATGGTAACAGTAACTACACTTCATGTTGGGCTGCAACACACCACCTTGTTGTTGATTATTTACCTATTAAAGCAAGCTCTTTTGTGTTTTCTTTCTGTATATGATGCATCTTTTTTTCTGATTTTCCTCCACAATCAAACGCTTATCTAGATGTATTTGTTAAGTAACTTAAAGCCTACTAGGTTTACCGAGTTCCGAATATCAGACGTCCATTACATGAGCAAATTCTCACTGGAATTTTCTTTTCTTCACAGGATATATGGAAACTGAGACATAATTTCATATTATTTAATCCTAATCTTCTGTGAAAAAAATTATTTAGAAGTCCTCAGTGTCTCATTCACAGCTCTCTCCTCTTAAAATTAAAAGCAGGAATTAATACTGAGTGAAGTTTGGATTTGAACCTGTGACGTTTAAAAAAAACCAACAACAAAAAAAAACCACACAGAACGAGAGGAAATAAAGCTACGATCAGTTAAACAGCATGTTTGAGCTTGGAAAAGAAGTCGATGAGTGACGCGGCTCGATGGTTATGTTAACAAACCGAAGAGGCTGGCACGTGACGAATGTCTATTAACAATTGTCCAGAGCACACTATGTTTGTATGTGTGCGCCAAAATGTTGTAAGTGAGATCACAGAAAAGTCTATAGACTGCATTTAACACACATATAGCACAGATGGAGTGTGTGGAAAAATAAAATAAAATTAAATAAAAGCTATTTTAGTTGGAATGGACGACTGCTGCAAAATAACCAAATCCAAAGCTTCACTATTACCGTTTCTCTGTTACACTTATCACAATTTAATTCCAATTAGGTTGAAAATGGAAATATTAGTAGTATACTGGAATAATTGAGACAGTGATAGAAAGCTAAATATTTTCTAAAATCATTTGATGAAAAACTACAAAGGTAACTAATGTATTTGCCTTAAAATGTTAGACTTAAGACTAAACATAATTGAAATTTAAAATCGAGCGTTTCAGAAGTCATCTTTAGATTCGCTTTCCAGTTAAAAAAAAAAAAAAAGTGAATAGTGTGATATATTTAAATGGTGGTCCGATATTACATTTTTTTGGCTTCATCACCAACCCTGGTATCAGTCAATGCTGAATAATCAGAAATGTATTCCCCCAAACATGGATGAAACCTTCTATATGCCCACACAGCCTTCACAGGCAAAAAAAACAAAAACAAAAAAAACAAGTTACCGAAACACTGTAGTCCTTCATCCTGAAGACTTCCCGTTAAGTTACAGCTTTACCTCTGTTGACAGTGGAGACTCCTTCCATAAATGTTAAATAAACATCTCCACCATATGAACACCTACCTGCTTTGCTTTGTTAAATAGTAACACATTATTTTTAATAGACTTTGATTATGTGGAGTGTTTGCTATGCAAGCCCCACTAAAGAAATGACGACATATCAGTCGGCACTACTTTCCGAGCTACTCTTAGAAGAAAACTAATCAGCGTACTCTGACCAGCCCGAATCAAGCATTCAACAGCACTGTGACAGAAATTTTATTTATATGCAACGTTGAAGTTTTGATGGACCAGCACTGAGCTGAGAAAAAGCATCAGACTCTATTCTCATGATTGAACATTAGTAGAAAGGCAATGCGACTAACTGCGAGCACCATTTTCTGAGTCTGGTTGAGGTTTTGGAAAGCTGTAATGGCTAAAACACAGTTGAGGTCTGAGTCAGCACTGCCAAAACCATGTCACCATGGACACGGGGATAAATAATGCCAAACAGAGCTGCACGGTACAGGCTTTTTCAAAGCAGGCCTCTTCAAATGTTCTCCCCACACACTATTTTGCTAGGACTGTATGTGTGTGTGTGTGTGTGTGTGTGTGTGTGTGTAAAAGATTTGAAACAGCCTTGAGGAACTTATCTTACTGTACTAAACAGTATATTAACAACACTCTACCATGGTGTAGTACTATTTTAACATGCTATTTAACAAAACAGTGTGGTGTTGTACATTGTGGGAGACGTACATCATATGTCACCGCTACTGTAAGCTACACGGTTTTTAGAATGAAAGTGTAAATAGCTATGGATAATTAGTGGACCCGTCAAAGAAACTCGCAGCCAGTGTCACAACATTTATGACATAGATAAGATTTCTCTTAGCTTGAATTATGGAAAAGCAGCTCTGCACATAGGGTGCCAGCATGGATGAAATAATCCTCATAGACTTTGCTGATTTCCTGCCTGCTTCTCAGCTTAACTACAGCTTGAAAATGTGTTTTGTCCATGGTGTTCAAGGAGAAACATCCAGCACTCCAGTGTCGCCATAACATGTGAATCCGGGTTCATGTCCTCACTTTTGGTTTGTAATTAGACACGTCACACATAATACATACTTGTTTACACGATTCACACTAGCACTGTCTGAACACTTCATGTACAGGTTTAACCCGTTACCTGGATTAACTGGTTTACCCTCCGAACATAACTTTATTTCGTTAGTTCAATTTGGTTTAAGTGCAGCCGGTTAATATGGTGTTAAATGCATAACTGTAGATCTGATTAGCCAGTTTGTACCTTTTTGTTTACAGTGTAAATCTCAGAAAGTACAGGACAGGAAACAGTCACACTCACGATGCTGCGAAGTTGTCTTCCTCCGCTGCTGAAAGTCACAGCCAGCATGGAGGCACATTCTTCTGCGTAGAATGGCATCTTCCCGTTCTCATCTACTGCCCCTAAAACACAAACACACAAACACGCATAGGAATATAATTTATCCTTAGAGCAGACAGAAGGGGTAGAATGCTTCTGGTAAAAGAATAGTAACAGAACCAGCGGCCATTTAGATTTAAATAGTTTAAATATACAATAAAGGTGCATTTTAATCAGTTATTTATTTATTTTTTTTTACCAATAGTGACTGTGTAGATAGAGTTCGCATAGCCGTCATAGTTGCAGTTGTCACTATACAAGCCTCCATTGCCACTGGCGACAACAAAGATACTCCCGAAGCCTTTTCGGCCACGTTGAACTCCATGTAGTAGTGCTGCCTGTGAAGATATAAAAGTTTTTTTCTCTCTCATGAGAACCAAGATTAGACAAAACAGACACAGTGAAATTTGACCATTTATAGTTGACCCCAATGTAATACCTGGTACTGGAGCAAGTTAAAAACAGAACATTTCAGCACTAGGGTTAGCACCAATAAGAACGTTTTTCTTAATTTTTATAAAAACAGATGCACATGTGGTATCCAAATTTCCAGAACATTGTGTGTTCTGCCTTTCATCTGACTCAGGAAACATCTCTCCAGGGAGCCAATTCCTCTCCTGCACTCCGCCACGATGCTAAAGATAAGTTCTTTCTGGTTTTCCTATTCCTCAAAATAAGCCCAACAAGTTCTACAGTGACAACCCCTGAACAGTTTGAGCGGTGAATTTCCTTAGTGTTTTCTGAATAAGCATCCTCCAAGCTACTGCTCCTCTGTTTTCCAAACTTTGTATTGAGATTCAGCTGTAGGTTTCATAAGAATTACAGATACAACATCCAAATACAGGCTAAAACTCAGCCAGGGGTATAACTCACATTTCCTTTATAATTCCAACTTCCTTACAAATCTTCATATTAACGGAGTACAAACCCCAAGAGCTCTGTAATAATTTTGTGCAGAGTACAGCAGCTACTGTGATTCGTTTTACAGAGCCACGGAGACGCACTGAAATAACCGTTACTAAACGCTTTCCATAATGCATGCCAAGCCTGTGAAGGGATATAGTAGGAAATGTTGCCTAGTGATTTTTGAACACTTAATGAAGTGCTAACTATGAACATTTGCATTAACTTTAAACACGGGCTATGTCGTCATAAGACCCAAACCCTTAAATATGATAAAGCCAGTATGGTTATTTTATAACAATAGCTCGCCTGATTTGTGTGTTTAGTTAAGACGAACGCTCATGCTGATTTGGCAAAATGAACGTAGATGTGGTTTGAATCAGAACAGAGGAGATAGATTTCATGCAGATAAATGATAGAAAAGTGGAGGAAAAGAATTCCAACTGAGAAATCTAATGAAACTTTTTTTTTTGCCCTGTGTGTAAAATGGCACCGGTTCTTGCCACTGACTGTAAAAACATCTGGATCAGATACAATTTCACTATGTAACTGAGCGGATGGAAAGCTGACTATTGGGATCCAAAAATTCTTGACTGACAGGAATGATATCCTTCCTGAAGAAGCTAAAGCCCGTTGCATATTAATTCCGAAAGCCAGCAACAAATGAAACAAAACATTTGACTATATTGAATTTATCATATAATATAGCTTTCGTTATAGAATCTGGAACTTTCATGTCAATAAACATAACCCATAACCAAGAACCGTCCTCTTTGACTGACATAGCAGATGACCAACAACAGACCTTTTATTCCCATTGCCCGTCGCCAAATGTGTGATTATCTCGTTTACACATCACTTTTAAACATTTAAGAAATATTAAAGACAGGTTCTGTTAACTTTTTTTCAATCAGTATCCTGCTCTGAGGAGCTCATTGTGTTGCTGAGTTCAAAAGTTTGTTTTCCTGATTGAAACTGGGATACACAAGTGTGCATACAAACTTGGAAATTCTAAAGATATACACATATCAGACACTCTTTGGCAACTGTGTTTTGATACATATTCTCAGAACACAGAATAGAAACCTGTAAACAACACGAGGTCAAGTCAGGGCAGTGCCTTTATGGCGGTTCTCACATATTCTATAACCGGAAATGTTTCAGTCTACTCTTGTTCACATCCTAGGTTTCATCTAGACATAGACTCTAGACAGAAATGTACTTCGAGTCATCTTCCTTTAAGTAACATCTGTTTAGATCCAGATGGAACGTACAAAACACTCCCGAAGCATTTTATTTCTTTTATACAACAGCAATTTGCAGATTATAATTTATATAGATTATAATGTAAACTTTTGAACAGGATGATCGGTGTAAATTGTTATTATTTTGTCTTCTGGGAAACATGCAAATATCTTGTGTAGCTTCTGAAGGGTGGTGTTAAATGAAAAAAAAAAAAAGATCTTTAAACAAAATAACAACAATAACAACAACACAGTATTAAGAATCAAGCGTATGTAAACTTTTGAACTGGATCATTTGTGTAAATTCGGTTATTATTGTGTCTTGTGGACTATGTGTAAGAAAGCTTTCAGCTTTAACTCGGTCTGTTACAAATCACTGACACTTTTTTCCCCTGACATTTTTCTTTGTTAAATAACATGTTTATTATCAGCCTTACACTAATGTGAAGTCCCTGTGTACTTTTTTTTTTTAAACTATAGAAACAATAACGTATTAGAATGAGCACATTAATACTTAGCTGTGATTTGAAATACTGATATATTTCATCTCACCATAATTTAAACTTAGATAATAACAACTGATAACTCCCAAAGCATTTTCTATGGAAGATGGGGGTTTCTTTAAAGTATTGGCTATATATACACACACACACACACAACACTTAACAAGCTTAATGACGGTGCCCTCTGCAGGAGATAGTAGTAAATACAAACAAGACCAGCCTGTTGAGGTTTAGAAAGATTTACGACACAGCACTGAAATGAAATTATGCTAGAAACAGCAGGAGCTGTACCACAGACCTGGCCCAGGGGATGTGGTCCATCAACAGTCCGTCCATCGTCATCTGGTCCCCAGCTACAACAGAAATGTCATGCAAACAAAGGTGTAACAAATCTCTGGATAAAGCAGATACTGAGGCGGCATCCGTGCTAATTAAACTATTCAGAAAGACCTGGTGTTTTTAATCCAGCAAGTAGCTGAGAGATTGCTATACACCAGCCACATATGTATGAGATGACACCAAAACTGTGAGTCATTTCAGGGTACACAGGAACATGCTGTCCTGTAATTACTTTGTACATGCAAGCTACCAAGAGATTACAAATTAGTAATAATTAGAGCATTTGTCAGGACGTGTTGCAGCGTCCTAGTTCTGACTTTGACATCTGCAGCCTTTACATAAAACTGTGCAGAATCAGTAACTCCATAATAAGTATACAATTTTAAAAAAGTACCTGCAGCTGTAAACATCGTTGACCTGGTAATGTTTATTAAAAGCCACAGCCTCCATGCTGTCGGTGAGCGGTCCGTCAAGAACTCTGATACCTGAAAAGACAACACACAACGTTTTTAAGATACACCAGCAGTCCGTATGCAGTAAAACTAACACAGATTTTCTCTCTGTTTAGGTCATTCTAGATTAACTCGGAGTTGTTACGTCATAGATTGAGCCCTAACACTCATGGATGTTATGTGTAAGCAGACTTTGGTTAAAATTTTTTACGGTTAATTGCGGGATTAGCTCAAGGGAGCAAATAATCCCCCCGATTTGTTTTGTACAGTGGGTGTCAGTGGTAGTGCTTCAGAAAACCTGTTATATATATTCATGGTTTGTTAAAACTGAAAGGTGAAAGTATGCTCTAGGCAGAAAAACATTTTGTAATCAGACATCAGAGTGTAGTTTTCACACACACATGCCTGCTTTGGTATGTGCTGTGAACACATGGCTCCTATTGAAACAGGTGTGTTTGCAATTGTCTGATATCCATGAGAGCAGAGTATTTTTGTGAATTTTTTTAACAAAAGATCAAACGGTTAAACAATAAAGACAAATGTACACAGCCTTCTTTGCTCATATTTACCAAGGGTGCCAATATTAGTGGAAGGCACCGTATGTTACTTCACTTATGTCATCACCGACCTGCCACCTTGCTGCCGTACGCAACTCCCACAGCGCAGAAGCTGTTGTTAGGCACTGCAGCGATCTCGCCTGCACACCGTGTACCGTGGTGGTTATCGCTCTGCGAGTCCGGGTGTGGCATCGGGTCCGGATCGTTCGAATTCAGATCATAGCTGCCTTCTGGAGACTGGAACAAAGGCGAGGATTGATGAACGAGCATTTTGTTACCTCAACAATAGAGAATAGAGAAAGGAAATGCTGATGTGCTCACATAGTTGGGCTGAATGTCCTCCAGTGTGTGCTGCAAGCCGTCGTCCACTACGACCACGGTGACGCCCGCACCGGTGATGTTATGCTCCCACACGCCGGTCACGTTGATGTCCATGCCGCGTCTCATATCATTGTGCTGTAGCAGAGAAACAGATAGGAAGAGGATTGTAGAATTATCATAGAAGTGATGATTTAAGTTAAATGTTTTGGCACAGAGCTTGGACCCTGCATTCGCACAACAGTCACACAGCATTCGCACAACAGTCACACAGCAGTCACTCTGCATTCATTAAGCATTTACATAGCATTCGCACAGTGGTCATTCTGCATTCAAGAAACATTCACACACTATTTGCACTGCATTCACAAGATATTCACACAGCATTCACACTACATCCACACAGCATTCAAGACACGGCATTGAAATAGCATTCACATTTCATTTCCACAGCATTCGCACTGCATTCACACTTCAGTGACATCGCAGTGACACAGCATTCACAAAACATTCACACCACAAGTTACGTGAACTGGGTTCAAAATATGTTCAATAGGTTTCAAATGATTTAAATATAATTAATTCCTCCCGGCTTATTGTTGAGTTATTCCTCACCTAATATTAAATTACTCGGTTGCTACGGGTTTAATAGAAGATTTTGAAACGCCTGTCAATTAAAAGGAGATGAAGCTCAGTGTCCCTTGTTCTATACTTCCCTACATAAACTCACCAGGTGCCACTGGCTCGGGTACTTGGGATCGTTGAAGATCAAGCCTCTCTTGGACCTGCGCAGAACGTTCTCTTGTGAGTGCCAGACCACATGAGGGTGGGCATCCAATGCCTGGCCAGCTGCTGGTGGGTGCTCCTCCTCATCCGCCACCTGGCAGAGCAGGTAGTGGCCATGGAGTTGCCCGATCTGACCATGGCTCTCGAGACCAGCCTCCAGTGCCACAAGTTGAGCCAGCTCATCAAGGGAGTTTTCATGTGGCTCAGAATTGTGGCTCAGCTGCACCGCCCACGAGCGCCCAGGCTCACAGGAGGGTAGGGGAGTCGGAGTTGGAGTAAGTAAGAAAAAAGATCGCAGGGGGAGCGATGTCAGGAGTAGCAGGGCGGTGAAAAGGGGGAAGGGGGATGATGCCATAGCAAACAGGTGCCACTTTCAACACAGCTGCTCCACATTAGCCCCTGAAATGGAACAAAAAAGGAAATGAACAAAATACGGATTAAAACATTAATGAATGGCCTTTTTAACCAATTATAGTTAAATGAGTAATAAATAATTTAGTTCTTGTCATCACTTATGCTCTAACAGCTATAAACAGTGGTTCCCTCACTATCCTCTTTTTTCCCCTCTTCAAGTTAATAAGCATTTCATGTTACTGAGAAACTTTCAGTGCTCTGTCCTCAAGACTTTCCCACAGCAGAAAACGTACTTACCCTTAACAAGCTAATTCCAGCGATACGAGTTTGAAATACACTCCAATATTACAATATAAGTTATAGATCACTCTGGGGTGTGCGGTTACAGGAAACTGTAGCCTGACGCACAGCAGAGTTATTTTTTTCCCCTCTCTTGAAAACAATAAGACAAAAAAATGCAGTTTGTCATGTTCCTGAGACAACTCAAACATTCTGAAGATTCTTCGACATCAGAAAACAGAAAACTTAATCCTTGTTACAAAGCGCTGACAGTTAAAAATTTCTTCCATAAAGGCTCTTGTTATATAATAACTGGGTTGTTAAAAATATTTTTGTTTATCATGAGTATGTGATGCATCCGCCATATAAAGGTACGCTCACGAACACAGCAATTTTATCACTGCAAGTCGCCAGTAGTTGCCATAGTAACATTTATCAGTGGGTGGCACAACCGTTTTTTTTTGCTGCTAAAACGAAACATTCTGGAGGGAGAGCGATTGCATGTAAAATTCACCAGTGTATATGTGTATATATATATATATATATATATATACACACACACACACACACACACACACACACGCACACACACAGTATCTCACAAAAAAGGGGTGAGTATACCCCTCACATTTTTGTAAATATTTTATTATATCTTTTCATGGGACAACACTGAAGAAATGACACTTTGCTACAATGTAAAGTAGTGAGTGTACAGCTTGTATAACAGTGTAAATTTGCTGTCCCCTCAAAATAACTCAACACACAGCCATTAATGTCTAAACCGCTGGCAACAAAAGTGAGTACACCCCTAAGTGAAAATGTCCAAATTGGGCCCAAAGTGTCAATATTTTGTCCCATGAAAAGATATTTACAAAAATGTGAGGGGTGTACTCACTTTTGTGAGATACTGTATGTATGTATGTATGTATATATATATATATATATATATATATATATATATATATATATATATATATATATATATAGAGAGAGAGAGAGAGAGAGAGAGAGAGAGAGAGAGAGAGAGAGAGAGAGATAGATATCATATCCTACAAGATGAAGGAGAAGCACTGTGTGCTGTTTGCCATTACGGCCATCTATCTGACGCACAAGCGCGAGCACGGGACTGTCTGGGGCCAAGAAACAATTCGCAGGTGGCATGGCGGATCACGGATCACGTGCACTCTACTGTCTTCACTCCCATTGGTAGTCACTGCAACAAGTCACTCCAAATTGGCATAAAGTTAAACTGTTCTCAACCTTGTCGCATCGCTGGACACGCCCACATCTAATTGAATCAACATCTTCTGACCAATCAGGATTGAGAATTTAACAACACTAATTAGCTACTCTCACTTTCTCCGGTGCACGTATCAAGTCTTAACCACCTCCCCTATTATCTTGCAATTAAAATGCTAAAATGGTTCTTCTATAGGCACTGAGGGGGAAGAAGGGGAAAAAAAAAAAAAAAAAAAAAGTGAGAATGTAAAAGTGACAGTTTTTCCCCCTTGTAAATTGGAAATCATCGGATGGTTACTCGAAAAAGGTAGCTAATATAATTACTGTTACATACAATAACACCGATAGCTATTTAAAAAAATATGTAAGAGTTAAATTTCTGACACCCAGATCCATAATGAAAGTTACACGACACGATAACAAGCTAATTAACCAGCATATGCATGCAGTTGAAGGACTCTTTATCTACAAAATGACAAAGATTAAGAGATTATGCAATAACATCTGAAATTACAGAGAATTTATCCAGGCTGTTGTTCGTAATACAAGACATCCGTGTTAATACTTACATCCGCATTTTTTGCCGTTGTAGCACGTTGCTGTAGCACGAGCTAGCTAGCCTGCTAACTTGGTACTCCTAGTTAGCTGTCATTTACTGTCTAATGCTGTTTTTACATTCTAACACAAAGTAACCGCGGAATTAAAAAGACAAAAAGATTATCACCTCACCTTCAAACAAACTTTATACAAAGTTTATTGGACCCCATTATTTTAAAAACAGACCACCTTGTCCGCACTCGTGCACTCTATCTTGACAGCTTGGCTGTTTATTTCCGCGTGATTTCTCCATTGCGTCATATCCGGTGTGACGATAGCGCGTGGCGACAAGATGACGCTGTGTAGCAAAACAACAACAAATTGATCATTGCTAATTATGTTGCGGCTCCAACTTGTGCCACAGAAATGAACAACAGCGTTTAAAAATATATTAAAACATATAAAATTCATAATTGATGACTCAGGGTTATTAGAGAACATTTTAAAAACGGTCACATTGATATTTATGCTTAAAAACATAAATCGTATTTCCACTACAAAGATGATTACAAACTATCAGCAAACCATTAAAACCGTTATCATTAACATTATTGGTCCTTAACGGTACCACTAGACATAACGTGGCACCAATAGGAGGCAACAAATTACCAGTAAAGACCCACAAGGACCATTATAGTTTGCATTAAAACCAATACTATTCCCATTATAACCATTAAAACCATTACAAATTCAGCAGGTTATATAGCTTATGATACCACGTTTTATTGTCTTATGCCCATTTTGACTGTTTTCACAAGCTAAATTTAAATACTAAGGCAGGATAAAAGCACAATAAGGTGGCCAAAATTGGCTATGTAGAACAGTTTTGCGAAATACTTGTTTCTTGGTGCAAAATGATTTGCCATATAATGTTTCAGATATAATTAATTAAAGGAAAACTCCACCCTGAAACACATACAATATATTTATATTGAAATATTTGTGATGTGTTTCATGATTCAGGGGCTAATTTCATTGCTTCAATTCATGGTTGTTTCAGTGCATTCATTTATGCCACAGCATCTCAATGGGATTGGGGTCTGGACTTTGACTAGGCCATTCCAACACCTTCTTTTTTGTCTTTTTAAGCCATTCATATGTTGATTTCCTGGTGTGCTTGGGATCATTGTCCAGTTGCATGTCCCAGTTTCAGCCCAGCTTAAGCTGCTGGACAGATGGCCTCACATTTGTCTCAAGAATATTCTGATATAAAGTGGAGTTCATCATTGTCTCAATGACTGCCAGTTTCCCAGGTCCTGATCATGTAGGTCACATGATGTAGCTCTTGGGGTTTTTGTCTCTGAGCATTAAATGGTTTGACATTAGACTGAATTTGCAGGGACCCCCCCCCCAACTAATAAATGACTACATGTTGAAATCTGTTGGGTTTTTGTTGTTGTTGTTATAAATATACAACATATAAATATTATTTTTCATAATAATATGCAAGCAATTATTATAACTAATTATAAAGAAGACTATTTTCAAGTTATTTAGAGAGATGCTACTTGAGGTCAGACTTGTAGTGGCAAGGTTTATTTCAAGGGTGGCACCTGCTACCCTGTGACCTCCATGTGGCCACTCCCCTGACAGAACCTGGACAAGGAACATCTATTTAAAAGCACAGGAGTGGCTTGTTAGTAAACAATACAGCATCCAGGAGAATGCTATCAGTATATTGCAGTTTCTACAGAATGTATGTCAAAGCATTTTGAAATTACTGAAGATTAAGAGGAAAAGAGAAACTCACTTAAAAACAGGTAGATGTCAGATAGGATGTGGATATAATCCCTTAGTCTTGTACATGTCATGCCAGTATTAAGTAAATTAAAAAAGATTCTCCACTGATGAAAAGGTGAGAGTAGTGAATGTTCTCAAGTGCATCACAAGTGTGCATTGGGCCTGAAGCTGTTGTTGAAATGAGCAAGTGATCTGTCAAGTTAAAGTTGTGAGAATCGGGGGCTTCATGATGAGTCTAGGAAGTTAGGCGAATATGAAATTAATGTAGTACTGGGAATTATTGGAAATTCAAATGACTGTTTTGAAAATGTTTTTGTCTGCAGGCAGACGCTGATCCAGGCAGTTGAGCTTAAAAAGCTGAACGAGAAAATGGACAGTGAGGAACAGGCTTAGCAAACCATACTTAATCTGCTGTATCTCTCAACATCTCAGAGCTGATCTTTTGCGTTCATTCCCATCAGCCTTTGAGGCGTATGGATGGCAGATGCTGCAAGATATATCCTAATGTCCAGGTTACAGTATGTTGAGGTGCTCTTTTTTTTGTCTTGTTTACAGAAAGGAATGAAAACACACATACACACAACTGAGATTTGGCAACATTTATCAGCTACCTGCAATTATTTATAAAATTATTTTGATTTTCTGCCTCTGTAATGATGTAATGGTGCCTGATGTAATGCATCTCAGCATAGTCAGTGGAGTCAACAATCGAAGAAGCATTAATCATTGACCATGAGGAGCCTGAGGTACTTATTCCTGATAGAACATTCATATGATTGTAAATTTGTAATAATTTAAGAGCTATGGTTAGAGCTCTTCTTAATAATTTATAAAATATATGAAAATAAAAATTAAGAAAAATAAAAATTTTGTATACAGAACTTATTATACATATTTACAAAGTGCTTTTCATAAAAAGATAAAAGTAAAAAAAAAATGGGGGAAAAAAGATATAAATGACATAAACAGATATAAACGTGAGTTTCATATGAGTTCAGAACACCTAGGACACTAACTAGAGCTGAATTCACTGTAAAAGTAACAAAAACCATATAATATAATTCATGTCAAGCTTAAACAAATGTTTTATAAGATTCTTTGTTAAAAAAGTGTCAATACATCTCATCTGATCTTCTGGAGAGAAACTTCCAGAGCTTTGTAACTTAAAGCTGACTCCTCCCTGTTTAGCAGGGTTTCTGGAATGACCAACCAAATGCTGTTTGATAACCTGAGTAATATAGCCAGATGATATCTAATAACCTTTTCCCTAAGGGAAGCGCAAGAGCACAAAGTCATTTAAAAATTAATAAAAGAATCTCAACATCGATTCTAAAAGAATATGGAGACCCACGAAGGGATTTAAGAGCTGGTGTAATATAACCCTAGTGTGTGTTTATGAGAGAGAGAGAGAGAGAGAGAGAGAGAGAGAGAGAGAGAGAGAAATCTGCCTTGTGAATCAGCATTGTGAATGTGTTGTAAATTAGCAATAGTGCTCTTGGATGAGTCACATAAAACGTTGCAATTATCCATTATCAAGTTAACACAAAAGCATGTATCAAATAATTATAGTTAATACAATTTTCTCAGGATCAGAAATAGAAAAAAATGCCTTTGAACTTTAAGATATTACGGAGATACGCTGCTTTACTATACTGATTGAATTCTTAAAATGAACTCACTGCCAAAAATCATTCCTAGATTATATCTGTGTAATTTTGACCTTCATAAAGCTCTATTTGTATTGGACTAGAGGTGTGGTTTCTCTGTAACATGACAAACTGCTTGTTTTTGGCTTATTAACTTTAAGAGAGAGAAAGCAAATAGAACAATCCATATTCAAAGAACAAGAACAACGCACCCCATATTTGTTTTTTTTGTTTTTTTTTACTTACATGACCCTTTTGGTTTCACATGATTTAGGAGTCTTGGATATAAGATTAGCAACATTAATACAGCCAGTTATACATGACAGTGTTAGAGAGAAACTTTTATCAAAACAATCCAAACTTCCTGGATGTCACAACAGAATCAGCAGCTTAGAAATCCCTCATTGTGTTGATACAGACAGACATATTAAAGAAAGGACAATAATGATGGAGAACATGTATTATCTCTGGGACCTTGGGATGTCTAAAGTAGAGATGACAAGTGAGAGTTTCGCCTTGCAAAATCATTAATCTAGCGATCTGGGGACATCCATGTGAATATTAGAAATCAACTGTAATAAAGCATAGTCAAAATCTGTGAATCCATTTCCCCAATCTATAATGATAATTCTCTATAATTCTTCATTCTTGCCATTCATTTCAAAGATAAAATGCTGACTTCTCTGTGGATCACTAGAGATCTAATATAACTAATTATAGCCAACTTGGATGAAAGTAGTATGAAACCTTTCCAGTTTTAATAATATTTTAATTAAAGGTACCTGCATAAACCCTTTATAACAATTTTCCCTTTATAAGCCCTTCATAAAACCATTTTCTGCTCCAACACCTGAAATGAGTGACATACATAGATTTATGTTGACATGACATTTTGACATCAGCTAGCTTATATTTAAAAAATAAAGCTGTTAAAACTGTCACCATAACTGAACAGTTGAAGACTGGAAAAAGACCAAGTGATCTTTTTCTGATCTTCAGCTGTCTAGTTTTGGTGAGTCTGGTAACAAGATGATTCTTGTAACGAATCAAAAGCATTACTAGCATTATTCTTTTCCACCAGAATAATGAAATGGATCAACTTTAAACATGAAAAACGAAATAGAAGTGCACGCTTAGATTCAACGCACCTTATTAAAGGAGATGAGTTTTAAAGCGTGCCCGCATTATCTACCAGAATGTGTAGTAACTCGGATGAATCTGCGACGTTTAAAAATATTCTCCACCAGTTACAATTTATGTAACAAATTAAAAGATGTTTAACACGTTTAAATGTATTCTCCAATTTATATAAGGAATTAGCTCGAATGGCGTGAAATATATCTATATATCTAATCAACGTGTGTTGTGACCAGTTATAAATATACATCAGCCATGAAAGGGAATTCATGTATGTGCACATATACATATAGATAATTAACTACAACGGATTCTAATTAATTATGACTATGTATGTGGTCTAGATCAGCTTTATGAACTCTAAAGAGGGAGTTTATCCTTCTGGCCAGGAAGAATTAACTCACAAAGTTTGTTATTAAAGATTAGAGTGGGTAATCGAGATCTTATGCAGCATTTAATTGACTCATAACGTGACAAAACAGAGAAAATCAAGTGTGGGATAATAGATTTTAATACCTAGATGTAACTATGGATACACACGACTAACTCTAAGCAGAACATACATATGTACATCTATATACAAGGAAATAAAATGGATAGAGAGAAAGTAATGAAATAACAGGGAGTGGCAGACAACAACACAACTAATTAGCCTTTTTCAGAACCAGCAATAAGCTTAATTCTCCTGTAACACAGGGGTCCAATCTTAAACGCGTGATATAGGTTCATTAACTATACTTGCATAGCCTCAGTTTTGAAAGTTTGCTCGAGGTCGTGTAGAGTTCGCTGGTTCGTTGCGCCGTTTGAAAAGGCATGAACCGTGAGGTAGTTGCATCCTTTGTCCGGGAGAGAGAGATCCTGGTTTCCTCTTCCCGGGGCACGTGGCCCCGGGGGAGAGAAACCGGAAGGAGTGTAGAAGTGAAGTTGAAGAGACTGAGAAGTGAACTCTTAGGTGACTGTGAAGAAGAGCATGGTGTTGTTTTAAAGACAACACCAACGCACACGCCTCTTTGGGCTATGGGCCAATCAGGAAGTTGGATTTGCATGTCCGGATGAACTCTCTTTGTCTGGTCTCGGACCTTAATTTAAATGTCCAGGGAGGAGCTGGTTTGTACCGTATTATATATTAAATTACGAGAAAACATGAAATAATGTATCCCATTGCAATATGATATGCATAATCAATCCGGGTATCTCGAGATGATTAACTACATACCAAATTTGATGGACTTGTAAAGAATATTACAAATAAAACCTGGTTACAGACATTTAAAATGATATGCTAAATTAAAACTATCTAAAATCATTAAGGTTAGTTACAATATGTGTAAACAAGATGACATCACACTATTTAGGCATCGAATAATTACATATAATTACACGTTACATTGAAAAGAGAGAGATTTCTCCATTGTGTGTGTAAGGTAAGCTTGTGTGTGTGTGTGTGTGTGTGTGTGTGTGTGTGTGTGTGTGCGCGTGCACGTGTGTATGTCCAGAAGAGGGTGCTGGCGTTCTTCTAATGTCCCACTGGTCCTTGGTCACCTCAGGGTGACCTTAGGGAGCACATTTTCTCCTCTGGCCTTTGCCGACTCTGAGGCTAATCCATGTGGTCGTAAACAGAGATTAGGTCAGAGATTTACAGGCCCTTGGTCGGAGTTTTGGTGGACCCCTGCTGACGAACTAATCGTGTAGTTTCCCAGACGTTCAGACATCAAAGGTTTCTTTTATCGCAGGGGTAAGTCCTGTGTGGGTTCCAAAGAGTCTTTTGCATTCCAAAGGGCATCTGGCCGCAGGAGGCCTCTCGGGGTTACTCTCGGTCACCTGAGTGACGAAATTTTCTTTGTTCCGTCTGGGTTAATTCAGAAATCAGTTTGGGCACCGTCATACGCTACATTCTGGTACCAGAACTGGATCTTTTTCGTTTCTTTTGCACCAGTCTGTGTAACTGCTAGAGACTGTTGTGCATGAGATCTGCAGTCTGGCATGTTTGTGAGATCAACAACCATGCCACTGTCCAAGTCACTGAGATCACATGTTGAGATCAAACTGGCATGTTTGATTTGAACACTACCTAAAGCTCTTGACTGTATCTGCATGATTTTATGTATTTCACTGCTGAGACATGATTGGTGGGGACACGGTGGCTTAGTGGTTAGCACCCTTGGCCTCGCACATCTGGGGTTGGGGGTTTGAATCCCACCTCTGCCCTGTGTGTGCGGCGTTTGCATGCTCTCCCTGTGCTTTGGGGGTTTCCTCCGGATACTCCGGTTTCCTCCCCCAGTCCAAAGACATGTGTTGTAGGCTGACTGACATGTCCAAAGTGTTCGTAGTGTGTGAGTGTGTGTGCGATTGCGCCCTGTGATGGGTTGGTACCCTGTCCAGGGTGTCTCCCGCCTTGTTCCCTGAGTTCACTGTTATAGGCTCCATGACCCTGTGTAGGATAAACAGGATGGATGGATGCCATATGATTGGATAATTGCATGAATGAGCAGGTGTACAGGACTTTTTGTTCTCCTTAATGTGGAACACTATATAAAGTTGAACACAATTGCTAACAAACACATAAACAAACAAACAAAAAGACAAAAAAATGACGACAATTTGTTTGCAAATCCACTTTTATTTAAGTTCATTTATATATTTTCATTAGATTTTTTCCCATAACAGCAAGAATGAAATCAAGCATTAAAAGCCACTTTAAGGTCTTTGTAATGTAGCATTCAGATCCAATAATGACCTGCATTGAAAGTTTTGACCTTTCTATAAACTGGAGTGGCAGAAAACTGCCTCTTTGTTAATATTAGCTGATTCTGAATCCTTCAGATGTTTATGGCTTAAGACTGTTGTGTCAGGATTGTGATAGCAGGCCATTATAAGTGCATGCTGAAATTTGGCTAAATTACAAAAACCCATTTTTTTCCTGAAAGCACTAAATAATAAAATTAGCCAAAACAAACTGCAGCTTTAGACAGAATACATTATTAATCACTACAAGCAGAAACAAACCATAAGTTTGGAGATTACAACGTGTCATCAACTGAAATGTGCACCTGTAGCCGATGAAAAAGAACTCACAAGCCCACGGTAACCCGGGCTCGAGTCGCGAACGAGCAGGAAATGCGTAAGCACAGTCAACTTTGGTAACACAGAATCCATTTGGCAACTCAACATGGACGCGAAACATTTCCTAACTTAACACCACAGGTACCCATACTTCAGAGTGCCAAATAATTTCGGTTGTCGATCCATCATCTACTTAAAATACGACATATGAAAAGAAAGATCTTACTTATAGCTATGATGTACAGTTGTTATTACTCCATAAGAGCTAAGACCTTGATGAGGAAATGCTCTCTAGGAATCTATTTTTTTTTTTTGTTAACCACTTTTGTTTTTTTGTCCTTTTTTTTTAGTCCGTTACATTAATATTACAAAGTATACTGTAAATAAGTTGTATAACATGGTTGTTTATTCAGTATTACTCAGTGAAGTTTTCTTGTGGTATATGTTACGTCCTTTAACATGCAATCCTCAGAAAAGAAATGAGAAAATCTGGGTTGGATCTATTTCGTTATGAGATTAGGCCTTTGATTCCCAATCCTGGCCCCAATTTTCTACTTCTGCTCTGCATATTTGATTGTTTTCATTGCTCTAACACACCCGATCCAACAAATCAGCTAATAAATAGACCCCTCCTGAGTCAACGTGGGTGTGTTAGAGTGATAAAAACATTAAATGTGCTTCAGGATCAGGATCAGGGTTGGGGAACCAAACACATGGCTTTTCACATAGGGCCTTGCTCTGGAGGACGAGGGTCACCTCCAACCTGAATGCTTTCTGGCAAGCTACAAGCCGCTGACAAAAAAAAGCAAAGCGACGTTTTAATTTTTATTTTTTATTTTTTGCCCTTTTCGGAATTCTGTGTCACTTCTTTGCGAGCAGCCTGACTTTCTGTATGTGTGTTTTTTTTTTTTAATATCGTTAACAAAATTCCTCATATTTATAGACATTTTTTATTCAAAATAAGATCTCAATATTATACACGATTCTTTCTTTTTTGACTATGTACAGAAGTGCAAAAAAAGTCGACTTTTGTCCCCTTCATCCCCGACGTTACCTGTGTGGCGTCACCTAAAAAGGATTTTCCTTTTTTTTTCCGGTTTAACACACCTTCCTGACCTCACGTCCATACAATCTGCCCCATCACCATCACATATGCAGCTTTTTTCCTTTAACAAGGCCTTACGTCTAGGGAGATTGGAAATACTCGAACGATAGTTACGATTTTTTAAATGAATACAGTAGAAAAACAACCTTTAACATCTAAGAACTATACTCATCTTTTTTTTCTCTCTCTCTCTCTAATTAGAACGACTAATTACAAACCAGAAGATCAGTAAAATATTATTCCAATACCAGCCATGGTTGATGCCACAGCAGCTATGTCTCTTGGCAACTATTTCCTCGTTGTAAGATATATTCATATAAAAGGTGTTTGTTCGAAGATTTCAAACAAAACAAAAATGACCTTTCACTAAAAATAAAAATCGTTTCAGTTTTTACTCAATATGCTAATAGTCAATACTCAAATAATCGGCACTACATAACTTTAAAACTGAGTATAGTGTGAGGAACGCAAAAACAAATAAACAAACAAACAGAAAAAAAAAACACATTGTTTATAATATTTCACACTCTACAAAAGTTAAATCTTACTTGACAAAATGGAATACTGAAACAGTATCCGAGCTTAGATATACGACAGAATATTTCTATTTTTTCTGGACAAATATATGAGACAGACAAAATAATGTGACCGAAATGAAAAATTGTGGGGAAAATCTGAAAGAAAAACATAGCCATAATTTAAGAAAAAAAACCCAAAAACAACACATGGGAATAGGAGCATTGACATGGTGGACTAAGGCGTTTACTATTGAATCATACAATCATTAAAATCCTGCCCTCAGATGTAGCGATGCACCGATGCTCATCAGTACGCCCACGCCATGTAGTGGGTCGTATTTTTTGTATTTATTTTTTACCCAGCAGCCCTTTCTGTAGCATCTCTGACCTCAGGCTTCATCGCTCTCCCACACAGGGCTGAGAAGGAAATAAATTAAAAAAATAAAATAAAAAAAAATACACCCACATTCTCTGATCAAACATGAAAAATAAAACAGTGGACTTTACATAAGAGATGGAAAAAAACCCACGAATACTATTTTTCTCTTATTTTCGTTTGTCACTTATGGAATTACAACCCATTCACACCTAATTCTACACTCAATAACAACAATAAAACAAGGTTAATTTGCTAAAAAAACAAAACAAAACAAAACAAAAAAAAAACAAACAAAAAAAACCTGCACGGTGCCCACCAGGAACGTGTGAATGGATTCCTTGTCACTTTTGAGTGTTTCTGCACAAAGTCTGGAGAACAATCAATCAGAATAATCAATTTAAATAAATAAAAAGAAAAAGAAATGGCAAATGAGAATGTAAATAAAGCTAGCTAAAACAGCGTTTGAATTTTCAGTATTGACATATTTTTGGTGATTGTGTTTTTTTTTTTTTTTGGGGGGGGGGGGGGGGGGTGGATTTGGGCAAGAAACAAATGACAAATAAAATTAAATACTGAAGATTTGAAAATAAAACAGAGAACCAGACAACACATTAGAGACTTAAAGGCAATAATAATAATACAAACATGTAACACTTCTATAATAAGTCTATAGTATCTTTTTTTTTGTTTTTTTTTTTGGATGCAAGTACTGTCTATGGCACTTGATGTGGAGTCTGCAACATGAAGATCGACACTTCGATGTGCTTCGAAAAAAAGGAACACTGCTGTGTTTAAGATCTCAGACATTCAGTTGTCATTTTTGCGTGTGTGTGTATGTGTGTGTGTGTGTGTGTATGTGTGTGTGTCCTCTGTCCCCCCTGCACCTTCTTACAATCAAGTCCTATAAAAGATCTGCTGACAAATGGAACACTGCATGCACGATATCTAGTCTTACATGACATTCTTTTGCAAGTTCCTTTGACATTATTTTAAAATGAGAGTTTTCAAGGTGCACTGTGGTTTGTAAACCATAAAAAGAAACAAAAGAAATAAAAGACGCCCATCACATAGTCCCAGAAACAAAACCAAACCGAAATTTTGTACCAAAAAACATGACAGGAGACACCACCGTGCGTTTCTCGTCGTCGTAATGGTGCAGACATGCTTTGTACCATCCGCAGACAGAAAAAGGCAGACGGTGATGCTCTTTTCATCCGGCTACCAAAAAAAAAAAAAAAAATTGTGTTTTTTGTGTTTTTTTTGTTGTTTTTTTTCACTTTCAACTATATCAAATCCTTAACAGTGTTAGCATGCGTGTTTCCATCATTCCAGAGAATGGTGACATGATTTTTTTTTTCTTTTCTTATCTTCTGTTGCTCTTGGTTGATGTGTAAAGGGTGGATCCTAAAATTCAGACAGCGCACAAGCACACTTGGTTGTGATCTGAAAGAAAATTAAGAAAAAAAAAAAGGAATAAGTGACTGGATTTGTGAAATCTAAGTGACTTAGATTTTCATACACATGTGTTAACTTACTGTTTGAAGTCCTACATCTGAGTCACGTATTTGTGACTAGTCAGATGATCTGCAGATATTATTGGAATCTAGACATGGGGGGAAAAATAGAGAGAAAAAAAACAATTGAGCTCAAGATCAACTTGCAATAAATGTGCATTTCTAGGCCACAGCGAGTTTAGTTAGATTTAGGATTTGAATATCACACCTCAAACTCAAAACTGGGAGTTAAGTGAATCGTCTAATTGGTCTGCTTTAAGTGAAACATAGCATTGTTAAGTTTCTACTGACTGCGTTAATTAACCTAGTATACTTTTTCCATCATGTGAAAGTCATCTTTTATACAAAGCTTTATATTTCTCCTTAAAACACTTCAGCGCATGCTATTATAAGAAAATAATCAACCACAGGATGGCGTAATGCAGCCTGACACACCCTGACAATGATTATTTGTTTCCTATAACAGCACATCCCAAAGTGTTACCACAACAGCCTCCCAAGTTACAATTTTCTATTTATTAAAGAACGTCACGTCATACATTTTATCCACTTATAGTCACGTTTAATGTTCCACAAAAGATCCTACAGTATAAATAGGCATTACCTCACTTTCTAAAAAAATGCAGCTTGTTACAAAGCACTGACGCTGGAGACTCCTTACATTAAAGTACAGTAAATGTTAAATAAAACTCTCCTTACAGAAAGCTTAATGATTTTACATTTTTCTGGACATGGTTTTTTTTTTTGTTTTTATGTGAATTATGTGGAGCGTCTGCCATACAAGTCTATGTGCTTGAGTTGTTTATATAGTAACAATAACATATTAGAACAAGTGCATTAGTATAAACCTATGATGTGTCTTGCTGCTGCACCTCAGAATAAAAAATTCAGACATTTTGTTTTTAAATAAATTTTAGAATTTGAAACTTAGGATGTATCTTCAGTTGTATTCTAGATTTTATATAACATTAGATAATGTTAATTGTTTATTTCTAGAAATAATCAAAATGGCATGCCAAACAAATATGACAAATGTGAAAGTAATAAAAATGTGTAGGCTGAATAATCTTATGTTTGTTTTATAATAAACTAATAATGAGAAATATTGGATTAATTTGTCCTTGCTAAGATTTTCTATATATTTTCAAATAGATTTTTATATATACAGATTGTATTAAATGAACAACCGAACATGAGGGAATGACATTCTTTTACTTATTTCATATTTTTTATCTTATATATTTGAATTTTTACCCAATTTGGTCATTTTGCCAATTCTCACCCACCAGCCAATCACGTGACAGCTAGCAACTGACAAGGATGAACGCTAACGTGTTTCATCCGAGACACACAAAGTCTGCTCATGCTGCGTCACAGTGCAGCGTAACACATTCAGAGGAAAGCGCTATCTACCCTCTTCCACATACATGGGCTTACAGATGCCTACGATTGGTCAGAGCAGGTAGAAATCAGAAATCAAACATTCTGATTACGATATCTAACTAAGGAGTCAATTTTTACATGTATATGTGTGAACAGGAAATAGATGTTACATGGAAGCCACTGAGTAAACAGAGCGTGAGACGTGTGCAATTAATGATTGCGTTCACATGCAGGTTAATAGGACGGAGGTCAGTACGGACGCATTGATGCAGGCGGTCTCACCCATCACCACTATCTCTGTCTCTCTGTCTCATTCTCACACACACACACACACACACACACACACAGACACACACACACATGAGAGCACACACACACACACACACAAAACGCACACTTCTACACAGCATGGAGACACTATAGCACTAATGAGAGGCAGAGGGAAAGCGGTAAAGGAGCAAACCTGATTGGCTGTGGCTGTTGCGAAGGGAACACTTGTGGCGGATGTGGTGGCTGCTGACACAGTGGCTGCTGAAGCACCGTGCATCATGGGAACTTTTTGGAGGGAAAACCAAATAACCAAAAATGAACAGCGGGATAGGGCAGATGTGACATCCATTTAATTACTGTCAGTGAATGCTGGTGAGCATGGTTCGAGGTGGGGGGTTACGCAAAAAAAAGGTCAAAGCCATGCCATAGGTGAGGTCAAAGGGCACATTAGTGGGGTGTCATGCTGCCATTGCAAGGAAGCAACATTTCACTCAAGGATGAAGACATGAAATGGAACATACATGTATCATTTGCACAGTATTATAGTACAATTGCTTCAATTATGCAACATTTTGTTGTTTCATGATGTCTGTCAGTTATCACTTAACCTCCTTTACAGTTTTATAAAAAGGACACAATGAAGAAAAAGCTCTAAAACTCCCGAGTGCTTGTTTTTTTTTTTTTTCCTCTCAGTAAAATGGCAGGTAAATGTCATGACTCGGGAGTTAATTAGCATCACATTAACACAGCGATATGACATCTCGCCCCTCTCATGCACAATGTGTCACTAAATGGAGTGAGTGTGTGGGAACCAAAAAAAAAGAGGCTTGAGGATAATCAAGTAAGAAAGCCGGCACCTACCAACACTCGCTGCAGGTGTCATGCACAATATTGAGCCTGCCCATCATGCATTGCAGCAGGATGTGAAGTGGAAAGGCAGAAGGAGGGAGGGGGAGGAGAATCAACACAACCCATCACGCGTGCCATTAGAACGGAAACAAAACAAAAACAGATAAGGAGAATAATGTTACAGGAACAGGATAATAACACTTCACAAATCATTGAAACGTCATAAATCAAATGATAATAAATGATTGTTACAGTGAGTGGATCATTTCATCATGGAACATTCCACTGGGGCAAAATATTAGTAATATCACACAGAAAGAGCTATAAGTGAGGCTCATTTTAAAATATTAAACAACAAAAAATGGAATAATTCAATAATTCATTTTTTGCACTCATCAGACATCAGTGCAGCTTCAAAATGTCACTTTTGAAACTCCAAACAAACTCACATGTAGCTCCTTTAATGCATTGTTACATTTTATTCACATGACGTAGGCACTACAATGGAAAACTATCCACACAACATGAAGCAACAAAGGTGATTTGCAGAGAGCCACAAATTTAACCTGACATCTCAAAAAATAGACTAACATGGACTAAAAGTAAAAGGAAAACGGCATGATGTCATATACAAATAAAAATGAAAGAACTGAAGGTGAGTTTGGCTGATTTAAAATAAAGTTTAAATACTAGGAATACCTAAATACATGGAGGTGAAATGAAGGCTCAGGAAAACAGGAGTGGTGTAAGGAATAAAACACTTGGGGGCATGCTGTTATAGGAAAATAATCAGTGACTGGGTGGTCTGATGAGTTACTATTTCCACCTAAGTTGATTAGATGTCAATAACAGCACATCCTGAAGTGTTTTGTTCTTCTTACATTGCAGCAATTTGCCACCAATTACAATTTTCATGCATTAAAGAATGACGTCATAGTTTTTACCCATTTATAGTTACATTTAATGTTGTGGAACATCCACAAAACAAGTTAGTTCCTGTTATCACTTACATTATAACAGCTATAGACAGTCAACCCCTCTCCTTATTTCTTTCTCTTGAAAAAAATGTCGCTTAGAAACCGCAAAGTGTAAATTCTTCCGTAATGAAGACTTTCCTGCGCCTGAAGATTTAGAGACTCCTTCAGAAAGCACTAAATAAATCAGTCCCTACAGGATTTTGTGATTTTGTGGTCGCAGAAATTCATGCAAAATCAAGCAAACTCCGTAATATTCGGAGGAGCTTGCAAGTTTTCAAAATTACCGCAGATTTTCCACAGATTTGGGCCAAGACGCATCATGTGACGTCATCACAACTCGCAATCAGCCAAAGCCCTCATCGATTCGCGTGCGTTGAACAGCTAAAAGATCTCATTTACTAACAAACATTACTGCAAAAGACCGTGTAAAACAATTTCGTGCAATTGCAATTTTGCTAATTCAAGTATTTTTCAAAAAGCTAAAAAAACCCTCAAAAATCGCAAATTTTGAAAATTGCTGCAGCAAAATCGAACATTCTTGGCTGCAACAAGACTGATAAATGTCTTCTCACATCACACCTCACACGATTACTTGATTTTAATCTTTAAATTTAGCATGTAAATTTACCTCAAAGTCACCTTAAAGTCCCCGTGAATTGGTTGTTACTATAGAAACAATAACATTAGAACAAGTGCATTGATATAAACATACGATCTGCTGTTATAGAATATTAATCAACAACTTCTGACCAATCAGATTTGAGAAAGAAATTAAAGTACTTAAGCAATTGTACTTCATTACTAAAGTAGCATTTTAAGAGATTTGTACTTTAATTAATACTCTTGTTCTCTTACTCAGTTTCATTTTCCTCACACTTTCATGTAGACTTTAAAAGTATCTCAGAGACCATGTCTCAAATGTCAAATCTTTATTTGTCGTTTCCTATTCCTAAACACATTTCTGTGTATTTTAACTTTACTTATAACTTCATTTATATTTAAATACCACTACCAGTCATCTTTGCGCAAAGACTCTTCATACATTAAGGTAAATACTAACAAATTTAGTTCGAAATAATCCCTAATCATAACCTTAAGCTTTGTACATTTTCATGCAAATTGAACTGCAACTGTGAGACCATGTTGAATGGAACATGTCCAGATTTTCTGGCTTTTAAATAATTTTAAGTATGGACATTTTTTAACTAGCTCATCTTCAGCAAGGTTTTGTCATGATCCTCATACTTTCACTTAAGTATAATATGTATGCTTTTTTCATGCCTGAATATAAGGCATGAAAGAGCTTTTAGAAAAGGGATAATCCTGGATTAGTGTCTGTAAGAATCTCTGGAGTGCCAGAGAGCCACTACTGGGCCCTTGAGCAAGACTCTTAACCCTTAATTACTTAGCTATGAGTCTGCATTGAATTCTACTCCACTTGTAAATCAGATAAGAGCATGTGCCAAGTAAATAAATATACAGCTTCATACTGAATATAGTAGTTCCTCTATGTGGCGATGTGATAGTGTTCATAATCCAGACCAAAACAGGTTGAATATTTATGTCAATGAAAAGGAACAGAGTAAGCAATGATACTATAGCGCTGCTGAATTCTTGATTCTGATTGGTCAGAAGATGAGCATTGTTTCTGTATAACAGCACGGCTCGGATAGTAACTCCAGCTATAAAATGAACAATAGGTTAATAGTAATGCACTCGTTCTAATATGTCTAATATATGCTCTAATATAAGTCTTAAGAGTTTACACTTTCTGTTTTTTCTGTGAAATAACAGGTTGTGTTTTGAGAGAGAGAGAGAGAGAGAGAGAGAGAGAGGCTGGTAAGAGAATGACTATTTATCACAGCTATAACGTAAGTGACAACGGGAACTAACTTGTCTCTCGAATGTTCCAGGACATTAAATCCATTTAAAAACGATAAACCGTTTCTCTGTAACAAGACAAGGTGTTTTTTTTTGTCTTTTTACATTCAAGAGAGAGAAAAAAATAAGCTGGTTTGGGGATGACTGTTGATACAGTAGCTGCTAAAATGTCAAGGATATAAAGAACTAACTTGTTAACCTTAAATGTAAATATAAATAGACAAAAAGCACAGCATATCATTTTTTAATAAATAAAAATGGCAATTGTCAGCAAATTGATGTGGTATGAGATGATTAAACTACTCCGGGGTGTGCCGTTTTTGTATAATAATCAACTTCAAGCTGATAGTACTAACTCCGCTTTATCCACACATCAATGTCACTGATGATTTTCCTATAACAGCACACCACCAAGTGTTTTATTCCTTACATACTGTATGCAAGTGATAAAAGTCTTGAGGTTGGCTCTCTGCAGTCACATGGGTCAGTATATTAATGCCAGAGGTGAAAGGTAAACAGTGAAAGCAGGAGCGACCTACCTGATGGTATGAAAGCCGCCTGTTGGTGGAACTGCATGTTGGTCAGGGCCTGTTGATACTGGAACATGCCAGTGTTGAACATGGCCGTGGCACCGTTGGTTTTTTCAAGTGCGGGTCTCTTTGGTAATGGAGGCAAAACAGGTGGAATCCCCTGAGGAACAAAGCACGATGGTGGAGAGAGAGAAAAAAAATGGAAGGAGGGAATATTATTTACGATACGAAATTAAAAAAAAACTTTCAAACAAAAACCTTACAGTAAAATACATTATTATTAAAATAGAACTACAATTAATTATGTAAAGTATGAATTGTATTTAACAGTGGATGCTTTGGAGCTTTCTTTAAATGTGTAAAGCAAATAATAATAATAATAATAATAATAATAATAATAATAATAATAATAATAATAATAATAACGTAAACTGCACTGCTAGCTCCGTGATTAAATATCAGCGATGTTAATTTTTTCCCCACTACACCCCCAAGGTAGACATGCACATTTAAAAAACAGCAACGTTCATGCAAATTATGTAGAAAAAAAACATTAAAATATATTTTAATTCTCTATATAACATCTAAAAAAATGTTCACACCTTGTTTTGTATCAGTAGAGGTGATGAACTGACTTCAACCCAAAAAATGTTTTTTTTTGTTATTGATTTGCAGATTTTTGTTATATTAATATATTTATATATATGTATGTATGTATGTATGTATGTATTCGCAAGCAGATTCGGCCCAATTCACTGTAATCGCACAATCAATTAATCACCCCTTTTTATGACATTTGTTTACGTTTTAGTTCATAAAAAAGTTTCTAAAACAGATCTACATGCCAAGCTAAAAGGTGAAAGGACATAGTACCAGGTCAAAGGTTGCCTCGAGGGGTCGCTTCAGTGATTTGACAGCCGACTGAGTCTTAATTAGCAGGCAGCGAGCACATGATGGCAATGGGCCAATGGGGGTCAAGCGCATTAACATAAACAGCAAGCAGAGGTGCATCATGGGGCAGCAGTGCAGTTTGGGTAGGTGAGAAAAAAAACAACAAAACAAAACAAAACAAAAAAAAAAAAAACAAATCACCAGAATGCAATATACAACAAATAACAAGACTAAGGCATGCACAGTAATGACAATTAGTTACTGAACGGACTAAAATGTCATGTGCTAAGGGTTACTGCGCTAGAGAAACATCATAACAGCGAGACAATCTGTCTATAAAGCCTTGCATTTATTTACACAAATAAATGATTTTACTTCTGTAAACTGATTAACATATAAAAAGTGCTGTGCTTCTGAAGACAAAAAAAACTTAATCAGGAAATACAGCCAGGTCCAAAAGTCTCAAACCACTACAAAGACCCTGTGTTATTTCATCATCGAGTCAAATGGCAGGTTTATATTAATGTGTTTGTTCTAATGCATTACTGTTTCTATAGTAACAGCTTACACAGGGACTTGTATGGTGGATATTCGAAATAAACAGATTGATTTCAAGAAAAATGGACGAAAATACGTTTATAGCTGCTATAATGTAAGTGATAATGGAAACTTTGTTTCGCAGGCATTCCACGACTTTAAATTAGGGTTGTCACGATACCATAAACATATTTTACGATACTATACCACCTGTAGTATCACGATACCACACAATATTGTGTACATTAATAATTCAAATCTACAAAATGAACCAAATTTACAGGAATACATAGATATAAATGAAAACATACAAACTGAATTTTCCTCAGAATAATTTATTAATGAGAATGAATAAATGTTAGCAAGCATCTAATTCAATGTGCCGCATATTTCGTATATTGTTCCCTAGAGCCACAGAATCATGCAAATGGAAATTGTCCTCAGAGTACTAAGAATGAACACAACATTAGGAATAAATAACTGATAAAATGAGAATGCTCACTATCAAACATGGCTAATGTTATTATTGACACACAGCGGTTAGCATAACGTTAACTCGCTTACTAGCAAACACGGCAAATTTTAGTATTTACACGCAGCTGTTAGCATAACGTTAGCTCGCTATGGCTAATTTTAGTATTTACACACAGCGGTTAGTATAACGTTAGCTCGCTTACTAGCAAACAGGAAATCTTTAGGATCGATTAAGGTAAAGAATTTAGGTTAAATGAAATGTCACTAACCATTGTGTATTCTGTAAAAGCAGTGTGATGTGTCATTTTACGAAAATAGTATTAACTACCGCACGTACAAGATTACTGTACTGACAATACTACTGTTTAAAAAATACAGTGGCATTGGCGGTATTATTTATTATTATTATTATCACGATACTGCTATAGTAGTAGGTTTAAATATGACTATAAACAGCTAAACATTCCAGAAAAGACTTCAGGACAGAGGACTTTACACGTTTTTGGTTTCTGGGAACCTGACAAGCTGCAGTTTTTGGCTTATTAACTTCAAGAGAGAGAAAAAAAGAAAGACAGTTTATAGCTATATGTTTATATTATATTATATGTTTATAGCTGCTATACCGTAAGTGACCGTACCATTTTTTTGCAGACGTTTATTTATTTATTTATTTATTTATTTGATTCCCTGGTCCTCATTTTTTTGACAGTATTGCTAGCACCTGCAGTGTTTTTACCCTAAATTATGTCAAGATGTTTGAAAAATAACATTTGTTTTCAGGACTGATGAAATAAAAATGATTCTTGTTAGTGGATTTGGGATTTTGAACCCACTGTATATTGAAGGTATTTCCACTGATATATTTCAGGCAGCAGTTATAACAGTTATAACACAGTTATAACAGGCGACATATGCACAGGGTTAAGCAAACACACCAGTTCCTCTACATTAGCACATACTGCATTATCGTCACCATAAATCAGGTGCAATTGCTGTTTGCTGGTGTTATAGTTTCTAAGAAATAGGGAAGAGGAGGAGCAGAGCCTGAGATGGCGCTAAAGGAGCGGGCAGGAAGTGGGTACAACTGGGGACTGGCACCGACCTACCATGGCTGCGGCGGCGGCCGCCTGGTTGACTTGGTGCTGCGCGGCCTTGATCTTGGCCTGCAGGTGTGCCGGAGGGTGGAAGTACTTGCACTTGTCGCGCGAGCAGCGGCCCTTGATGTAGTCCATGCACACGGTCACTGTGTTGTCGTTGGTGTCGATCATGGCACTGTCGGAGGGGTGAGCGAAGCGGCAGTCGTTCTCACCTCGCGTGCAGTTACCTCTCTGGTACTCCCGACACACCTAAGGGTCAATCAGAGAGAGAGAGAGAGAGAGAGAGAGAGAGAGAGAGAGAGAGAGAGAGAGAGAGAGAGAGAGAGAGAGAGAGAGAGAGAGAGAGAGAGAGAGAGAGAGAGAGAGAGAGAGAGAGAGAGAGAGAGAGAGAGAGAGAGAGAGAGAGAGAGAGAGAGAGAGAGAGAGAGAGAAGGAGAAACAAAACAGGAGATACAGAGAGAGAAAGATAGAACAGAGAGTCAGAGCATGCAATAGAGAGAGTGATAGTGAGAGAGTAAGAAATAAGGAGAAAAAGCGAGAGAGAAGATCAAGAGATAAAGAAAGAGAGAGAGAGAGAGAGAGAGAGAGAGACAGAATAGGGAGAAAGATAAACAAACAGAGAGACAGTGAGAACAGAGAGGGGTGAGAGAAAAAAGAGAGAATGAAAACAGAGAGAAGGAAATATATAGAAAGAGTGTAAGAGACCAACAGACAGACAGACAGAAACACAGACAGACAGACAGACAGACAGATAGATAGATAGATAGATAGATAGATAGATAGAGAAGGAAAAAGAGAATGAGAGAAAAAGAGAAAGTACAAGAAAAAGAGAAAAATAAGAGAAAGACAACAAGAGTGGGAGAGAGACAGAGAGAAAGAAAGAGAGAGAGTTGGTGTGAGAGAGGCAGAAAGAAAGACAGCGCACAACAGAGAGAGACAGAGAGAAATAGAAAGAAAGACAGAACACACACAGAAAGAAACACAACAGAGAATACAAAGAATTATGGCTCCAGTTTTAGTGTCCAGTCAAATGTTTTGGTTAATTTTTAAATCATGTTTTGTCTAAAACAGAGAATGTTTAAGTCTGATCACTTTGAACAAGTGCCTTTATATTTATTTACACTCATTTCCAGTCAAAACTCTAGTTAGTATGTCCTGCCACTAAATGCCATCCGGACCCATTGATCATCTCTTTTGATTTTACTCCAATTCCCAAGTATAATGTGTTTATAAACACTCACAAATCCTTCACATGCTTCTCCTCATGACAGACATAAATAAGAGATGGAGGAACTGCAAGACATTTTTTTTTTCTCACTTTTTATTTATCCTTATTCACAGGTAGGTCAAAATGAGCTAAACTAGAAATTAAAAAAAAAAATTCTGTACAGGTTTTTTAAAATTTAAATTTAATTTTTAAAATTAATTTTGCTATTACACGCTTTTATCCAAAATGACTTACAGTTGATACAGGACACATTTGAGGGTTAAGGCCATTGCTTGAGTACCACTGCTTGAGTACCACTGCTTGAGTACCACTGCTTGGTGGTGCTGAATAACTTGACTAATAATTTACTGTTTAAACTCACCATAAATTGGCAAGTTTTTTTTTTTTTTTTTTTTTTTTTTTTTTTTGTTTACCAGAAAATTCCCTGGCAAATGCTGAGAAAAGGTACTGAAGTGATTCTCTTAACAAACCTGCTTACAAAAATTTTGGTATTGTAAAAATAATAATAATAATAATAATAATAATAATAATAATAATAATAATAATAATAATCATGATAATAATAATAATAATCATGATAATAATAATTTTATTATCCTGTAAAAGTTTTCTCTGTAAAATGTTCTTGAGCTAATATCTTTCTATCTAATATCTTCACCCCAGCGCTTTAACACCACTTCACACCTTCAGTCATGCTAATGAGTTTGATATTGCTATAAATATGAACTACACACAGGTTTAAATACTGAGGAATTTTCACACCACTCTACAGACTTGAGTTTCCAGGAGGCCCTGGGGGATTCACTGCCATGTGAAATAAACTTATTTCATCAGAATATGTTGGTCAGAAATTGAAAACTGTCATAAACAACATTTGAAATGTTATTCCATATTTGGTAAATGTTTAAAATGACTCAATTTTTAACCGGATTAAATGATAAAACCCTGCTCAACCTTTCTCCGCGTCCGATCTCCACGTCCAACACCAATGTTAAACCATCTGATTGGTCATTCCATCACTTAGCCAGTAGGCGGCAGACACCACATATAAAGAGAGTTTAGTGTTTTACGCAGCGAGGCTTTGCTCCTGTGAGCAGCGGGTTTACCTGGAAGACGTTATCTAGACAAATCCCCATAAATCACGTCCACAAACACAGTGTCTGCACATTGGCTATGTTCAGAACCACCACACACACACACACACACACACACACACACACACACACACACACAGTCTGGGTGAATCTTACAGGTGGGGCCAGACAGACATAGAGGTTTAACCTTCACATTTTGCTTACTGTTTATCAGTAGACATGTCTAGCAGGCCATTTCCAAAGAACACGTTTCATAATAATAATAATGATAATAATAACAATAATAATAATAATAATAATAATAATAATAATAATAATAATAATAATAATAAAATCAAATAGTGGTGATGTGTTAAACATTAACCATCAAACCACGGTCAGAAAAATCTATATTACTTTCAAATTTAGTGTCATGACATACAGTAATATATAATTTTTATTGTGTATAATTTTCATAATATATATTTTTATTGTGGATTTTTTTTTCTATACATCAACATTTGCCCAGGGACAGCAGATGAAAATGAACCATTTGACTAAATCTAACACTTTTTCATCATAAATATCAATGCTGATCAAAACCTTGAGGATAAGGTTGTGCATATCTCATTACTTTGCAGTGTAACTTGTCACAGGTTTTCAGAAAAATTCACCTGCCACATCATCCCCATGTGACTTGGACACTGAGCTACAAAGTCATCTGTCAAATGTGAGTCAGCTTGGAAAGTGTCATGACACAACCATATGTAACTGTTTTATTCCTCTTTTACTACAGCAATCTGCCAAGGATTACAATTTTTTATTTATTAAAGAATGCCACGTTGTACTTTCATCAATTTAAAGTTTTATACTGTATATAAAATGTTGTGGAATGTCCTTTCTCTTATAACTTCCATTATAGCAGCTATATAAAGAAAAGATGCACCTATTCTGAAGACTTTACTGTGATGACTGTTACAAAGCAGTGACACTCTAGACTCCTTCCAGTAATCCATTTTTCTTACCGCTTGTCCTACACAGGGTTGTGGGGAGCCTGGAGCCTATCCCAGGGAACTCAGGGCACAAGAACACCCTGGACGGGGTGCCAACCCATCGCCCGTCACAATTGCACACACATTCACACACTACGGACAATTTGGAAATGCCAATCAGCCTACAACACATGTTTTTGGACTGGGGAGGAATCTGGAGTACCCGGAGGAAACCCCTGAAGCACGGGGAGAACATGCAAACTCATGCCCTGTGCACACAGAGCAGAGGTGGAATGCAAACCCCCAACCCTGGCAATGTGAGGAAAACGTGCTAACCACTAAGCCATCCATAAATGCTAAATAAATGTCTTCTTACTTCAGCATATCAATGATTAGTTTTTATGTTTTTATGATCTTTTAAAAACTGTACCAAATGACCCTACTGCAGTGGTGCCAGCATTGCTAAAAGGAAAATCCTAGCAAGCAGAAATAAAAAAAACAACAGAATTTTATGGCTCCATGCTAACAACATGTGATGGCTAACAACATGAACAATAAACAGCACATTCTACTTTGCACCAACCAGAGAACACAGCCAGGGCAAATTCCTAGGTCAAAGTTAGACCTCGATCTAATGTTGACCTACATCTGATGTCGTTCTAAACCAGAACCAAATGCATCTTTCACATCCCAATGCCCTTTCCCCTTTGGTTAATTGGCTTTTCCACCAGATGAAAGTTTACAGGCGTTTGCACTGACCGGTGCTTATCAGGTGTCCCCCCTAGCAAGGAGTCAAAAATGCTATGGCTAAACTGTACATGTTGGCACCTCTGCTATTAGGATGTTTGATGCATGCTGGAAAAATGACCACTGTGGGACATTTTGATCTGAAACCATCCTGACACTCGGTGGGTTCGATTCATAAACGACGTCACTGTTTGACTGATGGTCGACAGAAAGCTAATGAAATCTGCTGGGCACTCGCATCGCTCTCCAGCTCAGGCTGCTTTTTAAAGAGACGGAGGCAGCCTTGTTGTCAGGCAGACACTGTGAGGAGGGTGGGGGGGGTGGTACAAGATATGGAGAGAGAGAGAGAGCGAGAGAGAGAGAGAGAGAGAGAGAGAGAGAGAGAGAGAGAGAGAGAGAGAGAGAGAGAGAGAGAGAGAGAGAGCACCACAGAGAGAGGACCAGATAAAAACAATGGAGAGGGTCAGAAGGTTTTCGAGTGTTGCAAGGCTCGGGGGATGGAGAAAGAAAGAATCAGAGAGCAGAAGAATACAATGTTTTTGTCTCTATGGAGATGTGGCATTCTAGATGAGGTCTCCTCTCCGATTCACTTTTAGCACCGTTGGCAAACAGCTTTGTCTCTGGCACTAAAGCGCACGGAGAGTGATGGACGAGACGGAGAGAGCAACTGAGGGGCATTTTTCAGTCTCTCTCTCTCCTTTGAGTGTCTGTTTTTCCCCTCTCTGTCCCAGAGTTATAGGCGGATGGGGACTGAATGGAGTTCTAGTGAAATTGCTGGTTTGCTGTGTGGCTGTAATTCGATCTTAATCACATACTCTCTGATTTTGAGAGACACGCTAGTAAAACGGGTGCCATCGCATCTAGTACCTAAAGGGTTCTTAAGGTTGTTCCTCTGGTCCCTTAAGGGAATCCTTAAAGGTTTGATGTAGCAGCCCTTAACAGTGAGTTCGGAAAGGAAAAAAAAAATAAATAAAAAATCAGAAAATAAAATAAAATAAGCTATGAAAAATAAGAAAGAAATAATCTTTCATTAACAATATGGAAAATAGTATTTAAACTGTGTGTTACAGATTGCTGTAATATAACTGTATGAAGTCTATTTTAGCCATTTTTAAGTTTTCCCAGAGTTTTTTGTGATTGTTGCGGCCAAAAATGCTTGATTTTTTGACGACTTTTTTTTCAAAATGTGCAACTTGCAGAGATTTTTGAGTTTGTTTTGTGGAAAACTACCTAAATCAGCAAAATCGCAATTGTACAAAATTGTTTTGCACGGTCTTTCGCAGTGAATGAAACCTTTTAGCTGTACTCATGTTCGACACACGTGAATCGAAGAGGCCTTTTTTTTTTTTTGCACATTGTGATGAGGTCACATGATGCGTCTTGGCCCACACCTGCAGAAAATATGTGGTAATGTTGAAAAATTACAAGCTCCTCCGAATATTGCGGAGTTTGCTTGATTTTGTGTTAAGTTCTGTGATCCATAAATCCTGGAGGGACTGGTTATTTAAATGTTATTTAATGTGAGTACTTTTATTCCAAAATATTATTTAAAATCATTTTAAATAATAAAAAGCAATACATAAATTAATTAACAAATAAAATAAAGGTCAAGTATCCTGCTCGAGGGTTTTTTTTTTTTTGTTCGAGTTTTTATGGGTCAAAACTTTGTTAAAATCACAGAATTGTCAGATAAAACCTTATATAATGTTTTTCTTCTTTTGATTTTTACTATTCTCACTTTTTTTCAGTCCTGTTCTGCTGTCAAATTGTGTTTGATATTGAATTGTTGACGTGCACATGTGCATAATAATCATTTTATCTCTTTTCTTGCCTTTTTCAATTTTAAAATTTGTTATTGTTTCTTTTTTTTTTTACCTTTACCTTTTCATAGAAGATAAAACCGTCCTGAATTGTCATATTCCATTGGCAGCTTCTTCCTATAAATATTTGAAAGAAGCAGATTTACCTGCCAACTCAATTATCTCATAATGAGACATATTACATAGACATATGTACAGTATATTCAAAATGTCATGGTAGGATTTGCATTTGCAATCACAAACCTTTAGGAATTGTTTTTTTTTTTTTTAATAGCCTGAGTTTTTTTTAAATGGCATGAGTTGCAAAAATTATTATTAGCTGTTTTCTTCATTGTAGATGTAAGCGTATGAAATCTAGTTTAAGCACAGAGAAAGAATAGTATCCCACAATGTTTGAATGGCATCGCTAAATTAAGATTTCATTTTGTGTGTTGAAAAAAATAGATAACTACCTCTCTTCAGAGACAAGGTGATTACTTCAGTTCTATCAAAGGAACAGTACAAACAATACTGACTTGCTGTCTTGAGAACGGAAGATAATTAAAAAAAAACATCGACGCAATATTCGAGTGACATGCTGGCAGCTAAAATAGTGCTCCCGTTTCTACAGGGTGAATGTTTTTCGCAGGTCCACGTCATGGCCTAGAATGAATATGGTTTCCTTGTTGACTCGAGTGCACTCATCTGAATGTGGTACTGCAGAGTCCCATTTGGATGATATTTATTTCGCAAATGATACACGCTGGAGTCAATTTGGCAGCGGGAGATTCCAAATGCTGTCTTCATAAACTGAATAGTTCTGCACAATTCTCAGTAGTATTAGCACCCATTTAATTTCAGGAAGGCTTAGCAGACTTGATTAGAACTGTCTTGTTTTTGTTTGTTTTTTTTTTCCATCGACCCTACATTCAAGCTCTTTACATTGCTAAGTCCTTGGCTGGTCAGCAGAGACTTGTATAGCTTTTAAGCACTAATTAGCACACTCTAATCCACGTGTTCTCACCCACTTTCCAATGGCATCCTTCGCTATTTTGCTGACAGCGATCTCCTCTCGGTGCATGAATTATGCACGAGATTGACTTGTTGTCCAATTAATAATTATGGGCAAACAGCAGTGGGTGGAATCAGTGATGCGTTTCTGATTTATCTACATGACGACCGTTCAAAGAATAATGAGCTGTTTTCTCAGTGTTGCGTAACCTCAAAAAGCGTCAGACATCACGTTAGGATCCGACACCGAAATCCATGTATCATCCTTCCTCTGTTTGCTCGAGTGTGTTTAATGAAGAATTTATGTTAATGAAATATGATCAGTCCAACGAATGAATGCCATAATGCATAATTAAAGCGAACAAACAGGAACTGTTGGAACAATACATTGGAGGCCTTTGATTTTGATTCTTTTTCTTTTTTTGTGTGCCTCTGTTACAGATGATGAGTGCTAGTTGAATGGGTGAGGTGTTTTGAAAAGAAAGCGTGATGCTTGGAGGAACACTTCAGATATCCATGAGGCGGTATCGAAACAGCACGTGTGATGTGCCTAATTACATATCTCCAGCTACAGCTGCTAATAAACAAGCAGAACATAACAGTCATATAACTATGAGTCATGGAAATAATCTCGTTTTGCCTAGTGGGCCTTATTTTCACACTGGTAATGACTGCAGTTTTAATTGATATTTTGAAAGCTGGGCTTTCACTGCATTTTTTATCAGTCATACAGAAATAGAGTGCAAATGGATTACTTTTTGCCATTTTATCCCTGTACTTAGTGACCCCCCTTTATATTGAACTATAAATAAAAATAAAAAAAAATCAGCAATAACATGTTACATGCTCTAGCTATCTGTGAATTAAAGAAAAAGACAATTAAAAAGATAATATGCACCATAAGTTCTTTTTTGCCAGCCTGATTGAGTTTCATGTTAACGTTTCAGTTCCTTTTGTAACACTGAAAAAGTGCAAGGGGGGTCGAAATCTTATACACTTTCAGTACCTTGCATATGTCATGACTCTACACAAAATTGTCCATAATATTTTGCATATTTGTTTACAAATAAAAATGATTCAAATAAAAATGCAAGTTGTGGCATATGTCTTCACCCCCGTTACTGTAAAACCCCTAAATAAAGTCGCATAATTCGTTGAATGAATTGTACAATTAAACAGTGATGAGTTCTCAATATACAGACACCAAAGTTTGTTAGTGGACATACCTAAATAAATAGCATGATGATAACCAAAGACCTATCACGTCTAACAAGTCTTGGACAAAGTTCTGGGAAAAGTATCACTCGGGTTTGGTTATAAAAAAAATACTCCAAACTTTTTGAAACATCCCACAGAATATTAAATGCGGTAAGAATATGGCTCATGCTGTCCATCAAAAGTCAGTGGGGTAAAGAGGGGATTAGTCAGAGAAACAGCCAAGAGGCCATGGATAACTCTCTACATGATGCTTCCACCACCATGCTTCACTGTGGGGATTGTATTCTCAGGGAAAAAAAGTTCTACTTTGGTCTCACCAGATTAGCAACCCCTTTTCAACATGTTTGCTGAGTCTCCAATATGTCTTTTGGCAAACTGCAAACAGGATTTCATGTGGCTTGCTCTTCCATGAAGCCTAGCTTTGTGGATTCTCTGGACTATGGCTGTTCGCTGAACAGCTTCTTCCATCTGAGATGTGAATTTCTCCAGCTCCTTCAGAGTTACCTTTATCCTCTTGTTTGCTTCTCTGATTAATACCCTCCTTACCTGGGTAATAACTTTGGGTTCTGTGCTTTTTAAAGGGAAACAGTCTCCAGGAAAACAGGAAAAAACTCTACAGTACTATGTTGTAGAACTTTTAAGGGTTCACAGAAGGGGAGCAAATGAAGAGCTGAAACTGAAAACTTTTGACAAATATACTGTGTTCTCCTTTAGTTAGTTTTAGAGAAATATTTGGATTTAACTTTCAGCAAAGGTTCAGGTTGACGTGGAACTGTACTCACCTCCAGCCGATCTGTCCTCATGAGCTTCTGGGCGGCGGCAGCAGCTGCAGCGGGCACAGGGACGTTAGGGGTGCTGGTCATTAGTACGGGTGCGCTGGGCAGGATCTCAGTGGGCACCAGGCCCGGAGACACGGGGCCCAGATATGGGTTAACCAGTGCTGTGGCGTTGGTGGCCAGGCTGGGCGTGACGGAGAACATGGGCTGCAATGGGACACAAGACGTCCTGAGATTAGCATACATGATCTGACTGCATACTGTAATTTTTATATAAATTTTGTGTATTTAGCTGAGATTATACCTCATATAGGTACACAATAGTGTAAAATACTACTACTACTACTACTACTACTACTACTACTACTACTACTAATAATAATAATAATAATAATAATAATAATAATAATAATATTGGTAATCCTTCCTATTACAACTGTACAGCGTGTATACTGGAAATGCTTATAGATAGTCATAGTTACATGAATAAGACTTTATAAAGCAGTACAGCAGTATAGAGCAGTGCAGACACTAATGCACTATAGCACCAGTTCCAGTGTAGCACTGTATAATAAGTTGCAATATACACCTTTTTTGTCTGAAATAGTATAAATAACAGTATTTAAAAAAAGTCTATAACAAAATATAGAGCAATGCAGTCTTAGAAAAGGGTTATTTGAAGCTTCTTAGCTTCTACTTGGAACCCTTCCTGACAGGAAAACACTCTGTGTAGAACCTTTTAGAGTTCCCATGTTTTAATCCATATGCAAATTCATTACAGGTATTAAGTGAAGTATGATTTTTAAACAACTTTTAAATAAGATTTGAAATAAAAATAATGTAACGTGGTTATTTAGGGCAGGATGCAAGGGTGTAAACTCGTGTACTTTATTAAGGCTATCCCAAAAATCATTGTCAAAATTCATAGCCAAGGTCTGCATACTGAAAGGCTGAGTCTTTCAGGGATGACCCATAAAAAATTTACAACAGGCACAATTGGGAAAACTGGAATAAAGAGTAACAGAATATATAGTTCAAAAAGGCACACTGGCTTTGCAATGAGACAAAGGAACATGAGGGTTTAAATAGACAAACCAATCAAAGTGGAACATAGAACAGGTGAGCACATTAGGTAACATACCAGTGAAGGGACAGGGGCAGAGACAAGCCTAAAACCCAAAACAAAAGCACATGCTGCGGACTCAGAAAAAAGGGAATGAGAACTGCACTCGTCACACTAAGCACAGTTAGCACATTTAAGTGCCAATAAAATCTCAAGTTACTTTACCTGAAGAAAAACATTCCAAACACAATTATAAAAGAATTATATAGTACATGCATAAGGCCTAGAGGACCATACTAACTTATTACACTGTGTGTTAATTACAGCATACATATGGTACCATTTGAATGAAATTGGTGGCAGGTGTCATAGTCTGAAAAAATAAAGCAGATGGTGTGTGAACAGGATGTTCAGATTTTAAGTGCATATGATAATTTATTCATATACCTAAAAAAACCACCTGTTCAGGTTCAGACATTGTTTTCTTGAATAATGAGTATCAACTTATAACATTTTTATATATTTATTTACTAAAGTCTACATAAAAAACAGTTCTTGTTAGTGAATTCGACTGAACATAATATTTTGTTCATGTCATGTGGGAACTTTGTTAATTATGAACTTTCAGCTCTGAGATTCTACTCGGAAAATGACTATACAGTATAATTATTTCTGTGTAAAATGCACACCTTGACGTCTTACATATAAACATATACTATGTATTGCTCTAGAGTTCTAACTAATTTAACTGTGAAAACTTCTTTTGGGTCATGTTTTCTGAATATTTCTTTCTTTCTTTCTTTTTTTTGCTGCTGTGACACCCAAAGTTCTCCATATGGGGAGTAATAAAGTATTATCTTATCTTATCTTATAATAGGTGGTATCTGCCGTATGATGGGGAGAGCTAGCCAGTGGGTGGAATTTAATAAATTGGAAGAACAATGAAAAAGGGAATCATGGTACTATGGAAACACAGCTCAGACTAAAAAACATAAATTCAGGATAACTTATAATAAGACAAAGGTACAAGCTAGTAAATGAGCTATAATTGAATAAATGTTGTATTGTAGGATATTGATGTTGTCGTAACATTCCTTCTCACGGAAGATGTGCAAGAAAAGACAAGTAAAGTGATTCCGAGAATCACGATCATAAAGAAACAGATGTTATTTACATTAAATAGACATTAAACCACAGAAAACCTAGGAACACTTGTGATTTGAAGATTATTCAGTTCTAACAACTACCTCTCATGTTTGACCTTCGCTAATAAGTTGCCATGGTGCTTATATTTTTGTAATCTCAGTGTTTAACACTGTTCTGAAAGCAGGAGAACATGAAGTCATAAAATATTATTTATGTTGCATTGCTGCACTTGAATATCTCTCTCATTAGCCGATGTAGGCGGCGAGCGACCATTCGTATTCAGGTGACAGCACTGCTTCGATGAGTCGTGTTTCAGAGCTCTGCAAAAATGATGCTCTGTAATCCAGGACATCTTTGAGATTGAGGGAATTAGCGGGGCCTAATTAGATCAACCGATCATGGCGCATGGAAATAAATCCAGCATGACCATGTCAAAAACGTCCCCGGAGCATCCGGGCGTTACTGTTCAGTCCCTGACGAAGACCGTTAACCTTGAGCTCTGTGTATGCATTTATACACCACTTTGAATAAAAGTTTCTGCCAAATGAATAAATAGAAGCAGAAAAAAGTGGTAAAGTGACGATGAGACGCTTATCTCTGATCTTTATCTCCTGAGCCTTTATGTTTGGGTTCCCTCTTCATGCGCTCATCCACTGCTACACTGTATTCTCTTTCTTTTTCATGCCACCCGTCTCTGTCTACCTCACCCTTTCTCCTTTCACTCTCTGTCTCTCTCTGGTGAAGAAGAGATCCTGAGCTCTTTTACAGGGAGATCTGTCATTCTTTCTTTCCCGCTGTCTCTCCGCACTCTTTTATCGCCTCCTCTCATGTGATAAGAAGCAATAAGGCCTGGGATTCCATTCAAGACTATTTTGTCAGTGTATGGAGATGGAGAGACGCCTTAAACAAACAGCGTCACTGGACACACACTGTTTACTTACACTTCATTACTGAATCTGTTTCTGTGGAAAAGCTTTACAGTGTTCAAGGCAGAGGGAGGAAAATGGATAGTGAGATTTGATTGAACATTGGTAACTTTTTTTTTTTGATGTTTGTTTAACATTTTTGGAAAGAAACACAGGTGTTAGCACTTCGTAACAGTCACAGTGCTTTGTAAAGTTTCCCAGCACGGGAAAGTCTTCAGGACAGAGGAGTTTATGCTTTCCGGAACAAGACAGAAAAAGAAAGAGAGGGCGAGAGAGGTATAAGGAGATGATGGTGAGGGAAAGACGTGCATCATGGCTATAAATGAGCGATACTAGGAACTAATTTGTCTCAGCAAATCCTTGTGTGATAAGTGTAGTAACACACTCCAGACCATGGGGTAATATATACTGTATGTAGTTATCGCTCTATTTTGCCACCTAGTGGAATAACAGAGACTATCTGTTTTTTTTTCTTCTTCAAATCATTCACTTAAACTACGCTCTACAAGACAGCTTAAATTTACAATTCTAACGCAGTGAAACCAGAATAAATATTGGTAGCGCTTTTTCAAGATATAGTCCTATTAGTCTACTGGTGAAGAGGACGAAAGTGGATGCATTATTAGCAATGATAGACAGGTAGATAAATGCAATCTATATTAAGCTTTGAATTGTTTGCTAATATCTTAAAAGCTCATGAGAGCTCATTACAAAGAAAAAACAGGGCAGTGAGTGCACTCTTGGCCATTCTCATAAATCAGTAGGTGTTTATAGTGTTATAACTTGGCTTTCAAGTAGTTGAATGGCCTAGCAGGCAGCTAACAATGCTAATGATGCTAACACCAGAGCCTAAAAACTCATGAGAGCTCATTAGAAAGAAAAACAAGACAGCAATAAATCAGTCTGAGCCAAATTTTGTGTTTACAGTGTTATAACTTTGCTTTCAAGGAGCTGAAGTAAGGTCATGACAGTCCTTGCTAATGCTAACTCTAGTTGAACTCTACAAGCCAACATAGGTTCTGAACTCTGCTGAAAAACAAAACAAAAAAAACAAAAAAAAAAAAACAACAATAGAAACCATCATAGAAAGTCTAATGGTTTCCACTCCAAATACCATTACAAACCATAAGCTAACCATTAAAACAATTACCATTATTGGTCCACTAGACATAACATGCCATCAATAGAAGGCAACCAATTACCAGTAGAGACCCACAGGGACCATTACAGTTTCCATTAAAACCAATACAGTTCCCATTATAACCATTAAACCATTACAAAGTCTATGAAGGTTTCTATTGGGTTTTTCTTTCAGCAGAGAAGACAGAGTTTTTTGTGAGTATGGATGGGAAGGGGTTGGGTTGGGTTGATTCAAGGAGTAAAAAAAACATCACAATGTTGTTTAACCTATCTACTTAAGCCATAGAGATATTATATTAACTAATTTTGACTAATATTGCCTAATGCACCTTTAAGCTGTCACACACTCCTGTATTTCTAAGCCTGGCTTATAATGACAGGCTGAGATTTGACTGAGGCATTGTGGCTGAGATTCAGGCTCAGTACCTGAGATTTGGAGTGTACATTTAATCAGTGTTATCTTTCTTCCTTCATAGGTGAGTCAGATCTCCAGGACCAATTTGCACACTGCTAACACGCTGAATAAGAGCAGCATTAAAAGCTGCCCACACTCTGCGCTGTGAAGTTTAACTTTCAGACACACACATTCACATACACACACTGCCACAAGACTCTTTATATAATGCTAATGAAAATAACGCCGCTTACATAACCATTATAGGGAGAAACCTGTCTTTACTGGTTTACGCTCGGGAGCGTTTGCTGTCAATCAATTTCAGAATGATCAGTCGTTACGCTCCAGCCATGGATAGAGAGAAAAAGAGAGAAAGAAATTATAAATATGAAATATGACACAGGACCATGCATTAATTTACCAGAAAGGAGAGAAAGAACAGTCCAGAGGGACGCTTGCTGTGCCTGAGCCGAAATGGGCCAAATCTGCAATTAAGGCCGCATTTACGAAACTTTTTTTTCCGGTCTGTTTCCGGGAGCGTCTCAAGCCCTTATTCTCTTTATATAAGAAACACTGGCTCCAGAATCCTGACCTTGAGGTTGAGATATTGTACTACAGTTACTTTGAGTGGAACTTTAGCTAATTGGAAGAGGGTTGATATCATTTTTATGAGTTTCATCCCTCAAAATTTCAAAAAACCTTTCTAACCTCTGAAAATCCTAATAATTCTAGATTGTTGTCTTTTGGGCTACATAAAAAAAGCTCTTTTACTCCAAATGCATGATAGCATTTTTCAGGGACATAGCTACAGATTGGATTAATTATAAATTAATTAATTATATTCACTCTGAAAAAGCACTGTAAAAATGTAAAAATATATATTTTTGATAATTGGTTGTGAACAAATGATGTCTAACTATATCTTTTCCCCCTATTTTTTAATTAAATCAAATCCTAATCAAATAACTCATCTTCTACTTATAAGCCCAAATGTGAGATCAGTTGAAACGGTTTCTTATAATAATGCTGTTCTAATAATCATATGATTTCCATTAGAACCTAGAAAACATGTAATTTCACCATATTGGGGTAGGGTTGGTTGCTAACTACAGGGTGTCCCAAAAGTGTCCATACATAGGGAAAATTAACACCTTTTTAGCAAAATGTCTTCCAAAATTTTTCATACTTAGTTTAGATTAAATATTTTTTCAGATAGCCTTTACGACAAAAGATGAATGTATTCAAATCCTTCTCATGGCTTGATCGGGAATCTGTCACAAGGTTGTGATGGACTTTATCAGGAAACATGGCAAGCCAAACTTATTAACAAATTTAAAAAAAAACTGGAAGTGTTGCGGAACAACCGAGAAGGAAGTCCACGAATATGACACTGACATAGACATGTGGTGCTGGTGAACATAGTCCCCTATGTATGGAGACTTTTGGGACATGCTGTATTGAATTTGAGCTGAATATTGGTTAGATGAGTGGGAAATACATGGTGTAGAGTAGCAACTGGCTCATTAGCACATCTTGGTTAGCTGAGAGGCAGTGCTAGATTTCTCTTTAAAATGGACAAACACACACAATGCCATCTAGTGTTGGTATAAAAAAAACAACAACCCAAAAAACAAAACAAAAACAAACAAAAAGAACAGCAAACAGATAGTGCCCACCATTTTGCAATTTCGGTGTGACGTATAGAAATATGGAAACCTGTGAATGAAGGCCGCTCACCAAAACAAGCCCAGAATCAGTTGTGAGTGTGGACTCAAGTGTGAAAAGACCCTAAATTTACTTTTGTTACAAAAACCTCCTGTTTGCCAAAACTCCTGTCCCAGTTCAGACCAAACCATTTCCTGTAATCATTATTAGAGGACCTGTAACCAGTTATGTAGAGTAGGAAAGCAGAACAGAACCCTTTTTGTGAAAGGTTTAAAATTATGAGCACCCCAAAAGTGGTTTCAAAGCCACCAAAACAGCTTCAAAAGCAGCATCAACGACAACGATGGAAAACTGTCAGCTGTGGTTTTGTAGTTGGCGGTGGAAGCAGGGGCTCGACCTCTAGAGGAAGCGGTGGAGGCTTCAAAAGCTGCAAAACTTGGAGGCAGGGCTGATGCTGGAGATGGATTCAAGGGATGAGGTGGTAATGAAGAGTGAAAGTCAAGAGGCAGGCCAGGGGCTAGGAGAGCTAGGCAATATTATTCACAAAGACTTGCTGTAATGGAGAAACAAGGCAACGGATAACTGAAACTAGCTACATATAGTACTACATGCACACAAGGTTTAATTCAAGTGGCCTGTACAGACCTGAAACAGACTCTCAATCAGGTTCTCCGATTTAGTAGCTTTTTCACCTCTTGCACAGATGTTGCCTTGTTTGGAACTGGGTTTCACCCCATCAGCCGATGGAACTCAACCCTAGTGTTTTGCTTCAGATCTCTAAAAGCTGACATTTACACACATGCCAGCTTTTCTGAGCTCTTTCAGGCATCCTGATCTATTCGCAGTAACTCCCACACAAAGATTTTGTCCATGTGCCACACCATAACAGAATGTTCGCTGAGCTAGGTTGGGAAAGTTCTGGGACAGAGGTTATTCATTTCTGATTAATTTGTATCTTTCAAAAGGAGTTATAAAATCTAAAGTCTGGGGTTAGCAGGTTTTGCCTAAAATGTGGTAACACTTACTATGAAGGTCATATTCATAATGCACTATGAATTGTTATAATGCATTTATAAAGCATTATACATCATACATTATGAAAATGCATTCCATCTTATGGCTATGTACAGTGCTGTGAAAAAGTATTTGCCCCATCCTGATTTCTTCTGTTTTTGTGTATATTTCATACTAAATTGTTTCAAACAAAATCTAAGATAAAAAAAGGCAACCTGAGTAAACATAAAATACAATTTTTAAATGATAATGTTATTTATTGAAGCAAAAAAAGTTATCCAATACCAACTGGGCCTGTGTGAAAATTTATTTGCCCCCGTAGTTACTAATTCCCCAAATCTATGAAACTGCATTCATAATAGGGTTCAGCTGGACTAGACTCAACCAGGCCTGATTACTGCAAACCCTGTTCAATCAAATCAACACTTAAACTGACCTTTTTCAACAGCATGCAGTTGGTTAAAAAGACTTACGCAGCAACACAATTTGCCAAAATTTTAAGAAATGTCAGAAATGATGAGGAAGAAGGTGATTGAAATACATCAGTCTGGGAAGGGTTACAAAGCTATTTCAAAGGCTCTGGGACTCCAAAGAACCACAGTGAGAGCCATTATCTCCAAATATCTCAAAAGACTGCACAGTAGTGAACCTTCCCAGAAGTGGCTAACCTTCCAAAATTCCTCCAAGAACACAGCAACTACTTATCCAGGAAGTCACAAAAGACCCAAGGACAACATCATAAGAACTACAGGCCTCTCTTGCATCAATAAAGGTCACAGTTCATGACTCCACTATCAGAAAGACACTGGGCAAAAATGGCATCCATGGAAGAGTGGCGAGGTGAAAACCACTGCTAACCCAGAAGAACATTAAGGCTCATCTGAATTTTGCCAAAACACACCTCACACCTTTTGGGAGATTGTTCTGTGGATTGATGAGTCGAAAGTGGAACTGTTTAGAAGACAGGGGTCCCGTTACATCTGGCATAAACCAAACACAGAATTCCACAAAAAGAACATCATACGTACGGTCAAGTGTGATGGTGTGGGTATGCTTTGCTGCTTCAAAGCCTGGACAACTTGCAATAATTGAGGGAAACATGAATTCTGCCCTCTACCAGAAAAGGAGAATGCCCAATCTTCAGTTCATAAGTTGAAACTCAAGTGCATCTGGACTATGCAGCAGGACAATGATCCAAAGTATAGGAGTAAGTCCTAGTCCTAGAAGTAAGTGAAAGACTGATCTCCAGTTATTGGAAGCATTTGGTTGCAGTTATTGCTGCTAAAGGTGGCACAACCAGATTTTAAGTATAAGGGGGCAAATAGTTTTTCACATGGGTGACAGGTTTTGGATACCTTTTTTATTTTTATTTTTTTGCTTCAATAAAATAAATAAATAAATAAAAACTGTATTGTGTGTTTACTCAGGTTGCCTTTGTTTTATGCTGTATTTCGTTCAAGATCTAAAACTATTTAGTATGAAACATACACAAAAACAGAAGAAATCAGGCAAATACTTTTTCACAGCACAGCCCAAAACTACTCTTTTCAGAGACTGTAAAAATTTCCTGATAATCCCTCTGCTACAATTTATTTATTAAAGGAAAAATCTGCATTATATACAGTGGGACTGGGATTCTATGGTATCAGTGATATGAATGCATTCATAAAGCATTATACATGCATATACAGTACATTATTCATTATATAAATGCTCTGCTGGTTATTTAGCTATCCTCAGGATCCATATTGATCATAACATGTTATAGCACCAATACCAAAAAATCCTAGTGCCATTTGTATAATGCATTATGTGTTCTTGTTTTTTTTTTTTTTCTTTAATAAATTAATTATACCAAAGAGATTAACAGGAAATGTTACAGCTTCTGTGTATTTTTGGGCTTTCTCGATTTAATAAACATTTTTATTTAAAATGTCTCACGTTACTCACAAATAAAGTAACTTATAAGATAAACTCCACTCAGAAATTAAAAGCTGATAAATTCACATATAATCTATTCCCATAACAATTATAAATGCATTATAATCATTGCTATAAACTGTAATAAACATTTCTAACAATGTGTATAATGCTTTGTAAATGCATCATAACATATCAGGAATGTGTTCATGGATCATTATACGAATGGCCTTCATAGAAAGTGTTTTCAAAAATGTTTGAATCTTGATGTTTGGATTTTTTAAAAAGTTACACGATTAACTTTTCCAGGTTACTGTGTTGCATCATCCATTGTGAAACAGGCTTTCTGCGGTCCAGTATAGACTTACTTACCTCACTGTGCTAGAGATACAGTATCTGGTGTCAGATTATTCCATTAATCTCATTTCGCTGTGACGTTCATTGTGCAAAACGGTAATTCTAGATAATATGAGTGGGTCAGTGTGGAAGGAGTTAGAGTGCTCAGTGTAATACCGCTTTGCCACAATTCAGCCCGGCTGATATATATCTGGGCTGGGTCCTTGTGTCAGTTTCCTATCAGATAATGCTAAATGTAAAAATAGGAGGAGACCTCTAGAGATCATGATTGACTAGTGATAAGCATCAGAAGTAAAATGCTACTCAAAATTATATCGGATTTGACATGAAAATATGCCTGCCGTTACCACACATCATAAGATACAGCGTGCTTGTTTTAATGCAGACAAGGGAGTGTTGTGCTGTGTGTGTGTGTGTGTGTGTGTGTGTGTGTGAGTGTGTGTGTGTGAGTGTGTGTGTGTGAGTGTGTGTGAACACATCTCACCACAGGCTGCAGTTGTGTGCCAGGCATCATGGCGTTGGCCAGCTGCATCTGTTGGGCCAGCATGGCCATATTCTTCTGCTGGATCAAGTTATTCCTGCCATTGATCTCAAGCTGCGTCTTTAGGTGGGGCGGAGGGTGCAGATACTTACAGTTCTCTCTGGAGCAGCGGCCCTGCAAAAAGAAAGAGAGAAAGAGAAAGAGTGGGAGTTATGCACCAGGATCCCAGCTAATTTTTATTCACAGGTGAAGGGGGAAAAAAAAAAAACGTGAGTCACGGCTTTGTGCACCCACAGGTCAGATGTGGGCTGTTGGATGTTTTATTTTTTGATTCCCCCCATCATCCACCCACCCCCACCACCCCACCCCACCCAATTCACTAGTGTATACACCTTGTTTTCACCTCTTCTTTATTACCACCTTTTTGTACCTCCACTATTTTCAAAGGCAGACACCAATTTGCCATGAATCAGATTAGCTATGTATATACTGTATACAGTACACATATTTTCTATATGTAGTAAAATTTAAATGTAGTAGTCAAAGTTTCCAGCATGTTTCTCTGAGTGTCGGTGAGTCGGTGCCAACTGTAGTGTCAGATTCCTGTTCTTGGCTGACAAGAGTAGTACCTGATGTGGTCTTCTGCTATTGTAGCCCAACCGCCTTAAAGTTTAATACATTCTGACATGCTCACCATTGATGTAAAGAGTGGTTATTTGAGTTAGTTTGAACCAGGTTGGCCATTCTCCTCTGACCTCACTGGATGTTTGTCACACCATTCTGTGTAAAACGTGAATAACACCAGGAGATCAGCAGCTTCTGGAATACTCAAACCCGTCTGTCACCGACACTGAGATCACAATTTTTCCCCATGCTGATATTTGAAGTGAACATTAACAGAAGCTCTTGACCTGTATCTGCATGATTTAATGCTTTGCACTGCTGCCACACGATTAGCTGTTTGGATAACTGCATGAATGTGTACAGGTGTAGGGCAAAAAGGAGAGCTAGAGAGAGTAAGAGAGAGATAGAAAACCCTCCTGTATGTATTCCTCTCAGGTCCAGACTGAGTCTAGGAGATGACGATGATTATATATGCATAGCATTGCTGATGTTATGCACTGAATAAGAAGAGGACTACAATTCAGATGGTCATAAAGCTTTGACGCATACACCCCCCCCCCACCCCCGTTCTTTCTCTCTCTTTCTCTTTCTCTTTCTGTGCCTCTCTCGCTCTGTTCGCACCTTGGCGCTCATAGCAGTCCCATGCTGTCTTTCACTGAGCTCCCCATGAATACTGAACAGATCTGGCCAGAAGGGGCATGTGGGTGTTTGCGTATGCGTGTCTGCGCGTGTGAACACAGTGTGTCGTCAGCCACCAGGCTGTAATTACCACACAAGCAAACAAAGGCTATCACACAGGATGCAGCTGATGACCCCCTGGCCCCCTGCTAAAACCTCTCCATATTCATCTCTTTTTTATACCTTGTCAACATGACCCATTTATTTCTCCTATCTTCTCTGTGTCTTATGTTACACATTTATTCTGTGGCCAAGACGTTCATTTTTTACATTTACTATACCTTTCTTTTCTCCTTATTTTAACTCCCAGGTTCATCCCTAGCAGTCTCCTCCGTGATTGGTTGCTACATTCATGAATCTGCCTGGCGACAGGGAAAGCATGTGTGCTGACTGGCCGGTGAGCTGCTGCCTGCCTGGTTCCAGCTCTGTGCTGTTTCTGACACTAACCTTATTTAACTCTCTGCACGCCATTGATTGCAGCTAATTGCTAAATTCATTTCCTTTTACATGCCTGTCCCCTGGAGCCTGAAGGCTGGCTCTGTGTATGCCTCCATTAATGCTGTGGACATGCTGAGGACTTGCTGATTTTGAGCGTGGCACAAAATAACCCTTCTATCGGTTTACAATGCAATTAAATTAAGGTCAGTGCTACTCCCTTGTTTAGATGGAGGTAACATCAGAATCTAATCTAATACGGTGTTTGAAATGTACATACAAAGCCTTCCTTCCTGGCTCCAATTTTCTGCAGTGCTTTTTTGCTTTCACTAAATTTGACCAGAAGGACTGCATCATATCTCCCTGGTTCTGGGACATACGTATCTAAGTGTCCAAAAAGAGCTGCCAGAGCTTGAAAGAGACATCCAGTCACGGAGGCAGCAAATGGTGGAATAAATCGATCTCATTGGAATGGGGGGAGAGAAACCTCGCATCTGCAAATGATTAGCATTGAAATGGGTCTGGTGGCCTGGTTTCATCAAATAGTCCAAAAAAAAAGAGACCTAGTTTCTGGATTGAGTGCTCTCTTAGTCATTCTGTCTTTTCCTGTTGAATTTCTGTTGAATTACTGACTCTCGATGAATTTCTTTCAATAACAGCAGTTATGACAATTGTATCGGTGCAAGGTTTATATTAATGCACTCATTTTAATATGTTATCGTTTCTATAGTAGCAGCTAATTCACAGTGATTATATAGCAGACATGCCACATAAACAAATTATAAAACGTGTAATTGTCGATACTACGAAGTTTTCTGAGCGGAGAGGTTTATTAAACATTTATGGAAGGAGTCTCCAGTGTTAGCGCTGTGTAACAGTCAGAGGTAAAGCTGTAACTTTAAGTTTTTCAACACAGCAAATTCTTCAAGACAGAGGACTTTGGTTTCTTGAGGTCCGGTTTCTTGGTAACATGACAAGCTGTACTGTTTTTGTCTCATTAACTTTCAGAGAGAGAGAAAAAAGAGAGGCTGGTGAGGGAACAACTACAGTATGCACACAGGGACTATCTAGTTACATTAAATGTAACTATAAATGTGTAAAAAGTATGACATGCTGTTCCTTAGTTACTAAAAATATAGAATCATTGGCAATTTGCTATGGTATAAGAAGAGAAAAACTCTTCGAGACATGATGTATCAGAAAACAATCAACTTTGTGGTACTAAATGTATTGACACTTTGTGTTAGACTGCATCACACCACAACATGGTTGATTAATTTCCTAATACAGCATGCCTCATTTTACTTTGGAGCAAATTGAATGGCCACATACTGACTTGACCGTTATAGCTGCTCTATACTGTAGTTCTCTATTGTTCATAATACATGCAGGACGTGATCAAAATATGTACGGCGATTGAAAAGAGACAAGCGATACATATGATTTATTAAGCATATAAATAATAGACATCTCAGCTGTGGCTTATTTTAGGAGTAACAGCTGCTGCCCTGAGAACACGCCCCTGGGAACACACATCCTCCTCTATTTCGCTCTTAGCTCCAGACAACCTCTCTTTCCAAATTGTCCCAAAACTTGTCCTGTAACCCAGACATCCAGCATGCATCACTTTTCCTCTTGTGCCCTGCTTTTCATTATTTTCCTATAACAGCTCATCCTGTTATGTTTTATTCCTTACATACCAGTCTTCTGAAGCAAAAAACAGAAACCTTACGAACGACTTGTTTACCCTCTCACAGCACTAGATCATTTGTGGCTCCTGATATGGAAATTTTGGTAATGCTTTACTTCAGGACAGTGCTCATAAGGCTACATGACACCTCCATAAGCCCTTCATGACCAAATGACCTAAATCCAAACATTTATAAAGACATTCCATTTGGTGACAACTGTCATAATAACTGCTTTTGTCAATTTTGATGTCAAGTTGACATCAGAAGTATCAAAACTAATAAATGCATTTTTGTAGTTATGGCACTGCCTGTTGGATAAAACCATATATTTGTTTATGTAAATATGTATATATTTGTTTATGTAGGTTCATGTCACTTCTCAGAAAAGGCTTATGTAGCCTTATGAACAGTGGTATTGGTATTCTGTTAAGGATTCATGAATGTATTATAAACACTGCTATAGATCGTAATTTAAAAATTTTTTTTTTTTTTTTTTTACATATAATTATAATAATTTATAAGGATGATTAAACCAACTTCTAGACATTATTTCCCCAAATTTCTATTGATAGACAATTTTGATTCACTCTAAAATTAAATGCTTAAAACAAGCATAAACAAATAACTTTTAAAATCTTATTATTTAAAAATGTATTAAAATATTTCATTTTATTAGTGTTGTATATGTAACATCTGACGGTATCCAAACTGATTTCTGAATTGACCACCTGACTCAGGTGGCCGAGAGCAACCCCGAGAGGCCGTCTGCTGCCAGATGCCATCAGAATGCGACACAACCCCCCCTCTTCAGACACACACACACAAAGCACACACCCGTGCACACCCACAATGTAAGAATTTCTTTTGAATGTAACATGTAATTATATGTAATTATTCGATGTCCAAATAGTGTGATGTTATCTTATTTGCATATATTGTGTGTTTATGTGACCTAACCATAATTATTTTAGATAGTCTTAACTTAGGATATTATTTTAAATGTCTGTAACCATGTTTTACTTGTAATATTCTTTATAGGTCCATCGAATTTGGTATGTAGTTAATCGTCTCGAGATACCCTGATTGATTATGCATATCATATTGCAATGGGATACGTTATTTCATGCTTTCTCTTAATTTCATTTATAATATGGTATAAACCGGCTCCTCCCTGGACATGCAAATCCAGGTCTGAGACCAGACAAAGAGAGTTCATCCCGCCAACAAATCCAACTTCCTGATTGGCCCATAGCCCAAAGAGGTGTGTATGTTGGTGTTGTCTTTAAAACAACACCACGCTTTGAAATCTCTGAGTCTCTCTTCCGTCACACTTACTCTTCTTCACTTCAACTTCACTTCTACGCTCTTTCCGGCTTCTCTCCCCTGGGGCCACGTGCCCCGGGAAGAGGAAGCCAGGACCTCTCTCTCCTGGACAAAAGATGCAACCGCCTCACGGCCCACGCCTTTTCAAACGGCACAACGAACCAGCGAACTCTACACGACCTCGCGCGAACTTTCAAACCGAAGCCATGCAAGTATAGTTAATGGATCTATATCTGCGTTTAAAATTGTACCCCTGTTTACAGGAGATTTAAGTTCGTTGCTGGTTTTGAAAAAGGCTAATTAGTTGTGTTTTTGTCTGCCACTCCCTTTTATTTCATTACTTTCTCTCTATACCTTTTCTTTCCTTGTATATAGATGTACATATGTATGTTTTGCTTAGAGTTAGTCGTGTGTATCCATAGTTACACTTAGTTATTAAAATCTCTTATCACCACGCTTGATTTTCTCTGTTTTTGGTCATGTGATGAGTCCCTTAAACGCTGCGATCTCGCTACACGCTCTGGAAATGGAGATTTCCTTCCTGGCCAGAAGGATAAACTCCCTCTTTAGAGTTCATAATTCCAAACTAGACTACAGCTAACCCTAAAAGCTGATCTAGACCACATACATAGTCATAATTAATTATAATCTGTTGTAGTTAATTATCTATATGTATATGTGCACATACACGAATTCCCTTTCATGGCTGATGTATATTTATAACTGGTCACAACACGCGTTGATTAGGTTTATAGATATATTCCACGCCATTCAAGCTAATTCCTTATATAAATTGGAGAATACATTTAAACGTGTTAAACATCTTTTAATTTGTTACATAAATTGTAACTGGTGGAGAATATTTTTAAACGTTGCAGATTCATCCGAGTTACTACACATTCTGGTAGATAATGCAGGCACGCTTTAAAACTCGTCTCCTTTAAAAAGGTGCGTTGAATCCAAGCGTGCGCTTCTGTTTCATTTTTCATGTTTAAAGTTGATCCATTACATTATTCTGGTGGAAAATAATAATGCTAGTAATGATTGATTCGTTACATATATGTTTTATAATGATCTCACATTAATTACATATCAGATTCACCTTTAGTCAATATATTTTTACTTTTGGTGTTCTAGCACACTTCAAACACACTTCTTACACAAAGAGACCTCACACACACACACACACACACACACACACACACACACACACACACACACACACAAGCACACAAATATCTACCACTGTGTGTGTTCACAGAGAGGCTAACTAGCACAGATCATACTGCAATGAAGAAAGCAAATCCCTCTAGAAGCTTCTCTCTGTGGTCAGTAATAAAAAGCGAGGGCGGCAGGATTGGCCCATATCTCACACTGTCACTAAATGAGTGTGAGCTTGTAACCTGTCTGTATCGGTGTCGCTGTACCAACATATGTGGTCGGAGTACTAATGATCAGGCTGCTCGATGGAGACCTTGGCTATCTAAAATTGGTGTTTATGTGTCTGGGAAATTGATACTTGAGTTTGTAGGCCAGAGTGCACGTTGTGTGTATTCACTTTATCCCCCTGCACCACAGATCTATTATTAGCGGGAAAACTGGAGCGAATTTAACTGGAGCTATTAGACTGTGTCACTCGTACGAGCCTGATATGGACTTTTTGTGTGAAAGCGTGGGCGCCTACAAGTGTGTGTGTATGTGTGTGTATATAAACAAATGCATGAATGCTTAAATGTGTGTTACAGCATGACTACCAAGCACTTCTATAGCGTCTAATGTAGATGTGAAATGTGGGGGAGAAACCTGCAGAGGAGATTATATGCTGTGAGGGGTTATAAAACTGTGTGCGTGTGTGTGTCTATATAGAGCACTCTGCTGTTATAAATCACCTTGGCCTGATTATAGCAGAAGTCTCTTTGCTGTAATTCAGTAGACAGAGAGCAGCCGAAAGAAAGAAAAAAGAGAGGGAAGGAAAAAGAGACAGAAAGAGAATCTGACGCAGGATCGCTTTTTTTTTTTTTTTTTTTAAACAGATTCAGCATTTTCCAAATACCTTCATGGTCAGCCACCTCACCAAACAGTCTGAAAGGAGAGGGCGAGAAAATAAAAGCTGCTGTTTTAGATGCTTGTGTCAGGTTTGAGACTAATGCATAATTACAGGGAAAAATCTCTGTCTTATCCAGAAAGAACTCTCTTTTGCCAAACACCTTATAATTACCATCTATAATATAATTATAGGCAGCTCACCAATGGACAGACGAAGTTAGTCAAAGCTGACATATCTCTGATCTTAATGGCTCTTTATTAAGTGGTGGGCCAAAATGTGCCATTTTTAAATCCTTAGTAGAAACTGGAACTGTTCTTATTTATGTTACGATTAGTGTCTGATCAGCCATCAGGAGAAATCACAAGCATGTAAGGTGCTTTTAAATATCTATTGTTTTATTAGATGCTAAGCTATGTTTGATATTATAAAATATTTTCAATTGTTTCCCTCTGAAACCAATCAATGACGAGTTTTACACTATATGGCCAAAATATGTGCATACCTGACCCCCTATATGTGGGCCTTCCTCAATCTTCTGTCACACAATTGTCTGGAATGTCTTTGTATGCTGTAGCTTTAAGATTTCCCTTCTCTGAAACTAAAGGGACTTACCCAAACATGTTCCAGCATGATAGTTTCCCTGTGCACAGTTTCCCTGAGGTCCATTAAGACATGGTTTGCATGCTTGGTGTGGAAGAACTCGAGTGTCCTGCACAGATCACTCACCTCAACCCATACAAACAGGAATGTGCCAGGCCTCCTTGCCTGGCATCAGTGCAAGACCTCAGTAATGCTCTTGTGGCTGAATGAGCACAAATCCCTACAGATACACTCCAAAATCTACTGGAAAAATGGGGGATGGGGGGTTGGGGGGATGGCAACTTTGGAATGAGATGTTTAGCAAGCACATATGACTGTGATGGTCAGCTGTACACACACTTTTGGCCATATAGTATATTTAGCCATAACTGCCTACTCAAGAACTATATAACAACATGTTACTGTCCAATATATTGACCAGATATTATATATGAATTTATACACCGATCAGCCACAACAGCAAGTGAACAGTCAGTTCTCGAAGTTGGTGTGTTGGAAGCAGGGAAAATGAGCAAGTGCAAGGATCTGAGTGACGTTGACAAGGGCCAAATTGTGATGGCTAGAAAACTGGGTCAGAGCATCTCCAAAACCGCAGGTCTTGTGGGGTGTTCCTGGTATGCAGTTCTTAGTACCGCCCAAAAGTGGTCCAAAGAAGGACAACCGGTGAACTGGCAACAGGGTCATATGCACCCAAGACTCATTGATGCGCGCTGATGAAACGCTGACACTTTAGAGTCCTTCCCTAAATGTTAAATCAATGTCGCCCACTTTACTGTCGAATTACATATGCTTATTTTTGTTAAATAATAACAACACATTTCTGTGTAAATTTTTTACTATAGAAAGATTTTGTATTAGAACAAGCGCTTTAATATAATCCTGTGATTTGCCTTGCAGCTGGAACTACTTTCAGAAATGATGTTATAGAAAATGAATGAATAATTTCTGACCAATCAGATTCCAGAATCCAGGAGTACTGTGGTAAATGGGTAAATACATATATTGACCTTAAATTATAACACATTAACCCTGCATTATTCACAGTGAAAGTACAGCCATGTTATGCAAATTATAGTTTGAAAGATATTCATATGTTTAATATTAATGTTATTACTTTTTTATTTAAAAAAAAAAAGTAAGTAAATCATTAGTATGTCTTTAATGATACAAGTTAAAAGCACGTATATAGGTTAGGCTACCTGATATAATACTAATTCAGTGTACAGCTCTGATGGAGCATCTGATTGGAGGTAAAAAGTGCACAGACTGTAGAGAGATAGTATGGATAGAAAATATGTGGAATGTAAAGAGATTATGTTTGTAAAGCTGGATTTAAAACCCAGGTGATATATCTGACCTTCTGAACTGCACAGATCATAAAAGAGAGAGTGTGTGTTACAGCTTACAGTGGAGGATCGTGTAGTGTTCACCTCAGCTGAACCAGAACACACACACACACACACACACACACACACACACACACACACACACACACACACACACACACACACACAGTTAGCAGTAATGCCGCGGGACTCAGGTGTCAGGTGACACACTCGTATATTTCCCGCTCCCTGACATCACTGTTCTTGCAGAAGCTCTGTTCCGAAAAGCATCAAAGCCATTTTCACGTCCATTTCTGATAAACGAGGTGTAAGCTGTGTGTGTGTGTGTGTGTGTGTGTGTGTGTGTGTGTGTGTGTGTGTGTATGTGTGTGTGTGTGTGTGTGAGACGCACACTGTGACTCAGAGGGTGTTTGGTGCAAAAGAAAAAGCACAGTGCATGTAAAACTAATAAAGTGTCTGTGTGTGTATATGTGTCTGTGTCTTTAAGGAGCGTAAGTGCACAAGGGTGCGTCACATGATGTTTTTCAGCTGCCATCATATCGGACACCCTGCAGACGCACCCAAAACCCGTTGCCCTCCCAAGCATTCCCAGGATGCAATGCAGCATTTGATAGCGTCACTTACATAGCTCACTCACTTTGTCTCGCTCTCCTTTTCTTTCTTGGTTGGATCATTCACACATTCACTCATAGTAATCATCACCCCCAGAGCATTCTGGGTAATTACAATGCCACTTTTATCCTTAATCCCATTGCCCTCATCGTCATTCTACAAAAAAGCAGACACTAATGACAGCTAATCTTCGTTCTTTATGTGACCGCTTTGTAAACAGCGCCAAGCCGGAGGACAAATTAATCAACGTCTAGAGTAAATATTTTCTTTATTTCATTTTGTTATGTCTGAAAGGCTGATCTGAATGACTTTCATCCTGTGTGCCTTAATTAACATGCCTCTGTTCAGGTGTGTTTGGGTACATCAATTGTTTCAGGCCACTGATGTGTGTCAGCGTGTGTTTGTCTCTTCTGTTTTTAACTTTATCTCTTGAAGGACAACAGAATGTAGAGCGACACAGATAAAGAGAGAGAGAGAGTGAGTGAAAGAGAGAGATAGAGGGGGGTTGGGGGTGGTTAGCCAGGAAGATAAAATAAAGTAAAGATGAAAATACAATGTGACAAAGTGATAGAATGCAGAGAGCTCTAGGGACAGAGGAAGCAAAAATTGGCAGTGAAGTGAGAAGGTGCCACCTGGGGTGCCAATATTAACCGCTGCATGCGACGTGATGTGATACACGTCTTCCATTGAACTCGATTGGACTGATCGTGAATAAAAATCGGCTGGTGAAAAGGCATCACAAATTCATGACAAAACAAGAGAGCAAGCTGTGTGTTATTTATTTTTGAGAAAAAAAAGAGTAACTGTTCATTATTCAAGAAAATAAACTCCACCCTGAAACACATTAAATATGTTTAGATTTAAATATTTTAGCAGTTCAAGTGCTAATTTGTTGGTTGGTGCTGCATTTCTGTTATTCCTGTGAGAAGTTAGTGGCTGTCTGCCATGCTGATGTCACAAGTGGACATTGCTAGTGCACTTACAGTGGTGTTCAATAGAAAAAAAGTATATAAGCATCTCAAACATTCACCACATTCAACAACATATTAATGAGAAATCCAATATAGTGGAAACAACAATCTACACTTTCTAGGTTCTTCAGGTTGAAATAAACCATTCAAGCAGGAAAGCATTGTTTTGACGAGATAGGCGATGTTAGGTCGCGCCATAAGCGCGACTCCAGTTCCCAGAACTCTCAGCGGCCTACGAACATGGCCACCTCCAACCCACACGCACACACACCGCACTACACATCCCAGCAGGCTCGGCGGCCTACAGATATGGCCGCCAGCGACTACAACATCCAGAACACTCCTTCACTCCCATGCTCACAGTCACCCACCTTCTGATTACACACCTGTCCTTAATTTTCTAGGTTCCACACATACTCACTATTTAAGTTCTTTAGTTTGTCGCGCATGTCGCAAAGTATTAGTTTGTCTACATTATATTCAACTGTACCGAGCACTCTTTTCATGGACTGAATTTCTGGTTTCCGAACTAAGCTAAGTACTTTTTGATTATGATTTTTGCCTAAGCCCCACAACGACTGTCTTTTTGGTATTTTTGAACTTCCACTGGTTTACTGTTTTTTTTGTATTTTGCCTAAGCCCCTGAAATAACTGTCTGCTGGTATTTTGGAACCTTGCCTGTTTTTCGGATCTGCCTAAAGCTTGCCGTTGTCCTGATTTCCTGTTTTGTGTGTGTTCTTAATAAAGTGATGGATTTTCATACCGCAACTGTATCCAGCCTTACTCTGGTGTCGTAACAGAATACTTCGCCCATCATGGATGCAGCGGAGGAAATCCGCCAGGCGATCACGGCTCATGGCCAGATACTCAGCGCCCAACAGCAGCGTTTGGGCGAGATGGACCAGAGCCTGCAACGCCTCTCGCAAGCGGCAGTCACGGCGACACAGCACATCGTGCCTGCTCCCGTGCACGCGCCTCGCATGCCTATGCCCATACCGGAGAAATATGCCGGCAATCCGGGACGGTGTAAGGGATTTATCTTACAATGCTCTTTGTATTTTGACTGCTGTGGTGAAATGTCGGACAAGGAAAAGATATCCCATTTCATTGCATTATTAATGGGCAAAGCACTCAGGTGGGCCGCGGCTGTATGTGAGTGAGGTGGAGAAGCTGTCACCTCATATGAGACGTTCATTGCCATGTTTCGACGGGTGTTTGATCATGCTCCCAACCACCAGGAAGTCGGGGAGCGGTTACTCACACTACGACAAGGCTGACTTCGCGTGGCGGAATTCGCCTTGGAATTTCACACAATCGCCGCAGGCAGTGGCTGGAACGATGTGGCGTTGAAAGCTGTCTTCCGTCAGGGCCTCAACCCTGCCATCTTAACTGAAATGGCATGTCGCGATGAACCCCTAAATCTCGACGCATTGATCGACCTCGCCATACGGCTCAACCAGCTGCTACACAGCTGTGGTTTTCAGCCCCATCGCACTGAGTCGACCAGACCTCTCGCGACCACGCAACCGCGGTGAGAAGGAGAGGAGACGCCGGGAAAACCTATGCCTCTATTGCGGTCAAGCTGACCACCTCCTCCACTCCTGCCCGATCACGGACCCGGTGAGTAAAGTTCCTGATGCTGTTTCTCATGCTTTCACGTTACCTGTCATTCTTGAACATTCAGGCACTTGTACTCTATTTACAGCCATGCTCGACTCCGGGGCGGCGGGCAGCTTCATAGACGAGGGGATCGTGCGTCAGCTTGGCCTACCCATCTGTCTGTTATCCAAGCCACTCAGTGTCCAAGCTATCAACGGCAAGCCCATCGGTGGCATCACTCACCACACTCACCCCCTGGGACTTCGAGTCAGTGCCCTTCACCGCGAGGATATGCCTTTCTTGGTCACCAATTCCGCCCGTTACCCCATCATCTTAGGATTACCCTGGATGGAGCAACATAACCCTCAAATTTCCTGGGCGGACCGTCAAATCACAAGCTGGTCACCTTTCTGCTGGCAGCACTGCCTCAACACGATCATGCTAAGGGTAGCTACAACTACCATAGAAAGCCCCGAGACTACGTCTAAGGTAGATATACCCACCGAATATCAAGACCTTGGGGAAGTGTTCAGCAAAACTAAGGCGAGCGGTCTGCTGCCCCATCGTCCATATGATTGCGCTATTGACCTCCTACCTGGTATGACGCCGCCTCGCGGCCATATTTACCCATTATCACAGGCAGAACAGAAAGCCATGTCTGAATATATTCAGGAGGCACTCCAACAGGGATATATCCGCCACTCCACTTCCCCGGCAGCAGCAAGTTTCTTCTTCGTGGCTAAGAAAGGAGGGGGCCTTCGGCCATGCATTGATTACCGAGGTCTTAACCGGGCCTCACTCAAGTACCCGTATCCTCTTCCACTCGTCCCCTCAGCCCTAGAACAACTACGAGAGGCCCACTACTTCACGAAATTAGACCTGCATAGTGCTTACAACCTCGGTCGTATACGAGAGGGGGACGAGTGGAAAACCGCCTTCAGTACAGCTACAGGTCACTACGAGTACCTCGTTATGCCGTATGGGCTCAGTAACGCGCCTTCAGTATTCCAGTGCCTAATTAATGATGTACTGAGGGACATGTTAGGCAAATTCGTCATCGCCTATATTGACGATATTTTAATTTACTCCCCTACCTATGAAACTCATGTGGCCCATGTGCGCCAGGTCCTCTCTCGCCTCCTGAAAAATCAATTGTACGTGAAAGCAGAAAAATGTGACTTCCACAAGAACACCACAACCTTCTATGTATGTTATCAGCCCCGAGGGGGTTGCCATGGACCAAAGTAAGGTCACAGCTGTGACACAGTGGCCCAATCCCACAACAATCAAGGAATTGCAAAGTTTTCTGGGGTTTGCCAATTTTTACCGATGTTTTATCCGGGGATTTAGTTCCATCGCCCTGCCTCTCACAGCCCTGCTGTGCGGTGGACCCCGCCGTCTTGTCTGGAACCCGGAGGCCGAGAGAGCTTTCTACCGGCTCAAAACTGCCTTCACCACTGCACCCATACTCAAGCACCTTGACCCCTCTCGTCCTTTCATAGTGGAGGTAGATGCCTCCGAGGCTGGAGTAGGGGCCATTCTTTCTCAACGCCTAGGGGAAAAACCCAAACTTCACCCGGTAGCCTTCTTCTCAAGAAAATTGTCACAGACAGAAAGAAACTACGATGTGGGGGATCAAGAGCTCCTAGCTATCAAATTAGCTTTAGAAGAGTGGCGTCATTGGCTGGAAGGGGCAGAGCACCCCTTTATGATTTACAACCGATCATAAGAACCTAGAATATGTGCACACTGCGAAATGCCTAAATCCCCGTCAAGCCCGTTGGTCTTTATTTTTTGCACGTTTTCAGTTTACCCTGTCTTACCGTCCCGGATCCAAGATTCCTCACGGGTGTGGTCAGGGTTCATGGAGAAGCTAGGTGTTAATATCAGTCTCACCTCTGGTTATCACCCCGAATCTAATGGGCAGGTAGAACGTGTAAATCAGGAAATGGGGAGAATGCTCCATTCATTCTGCAGCCAAAACCCCTCCAACTGGTCATGCTTCCTGCCTTGGGCAGAATACGCCCAAAACTCTCTCCGCCACTCAGCCACCAACCTGACACCATTCCAGTGTGTTCTGGGTTATCAACCACCACTGTTCCCGTGGAACTCCACGGTCACAGTTGCCCCGGCAGTGAATGAATGGTTTGAACGCAGTGAGCAGGTTTGGGCTGACACATATCAACGACTAAGGCAAGCGGCCACCCAAGCAAAAGCCCAGGCCGATCGCCGTCGACAAGTACTGCCAAAGTACCAACCAGGGGAATGAGTGTGGCTCTCAACCTGAGACCTGAAACTAAAACACCCCTGCAAGAAGCTCTGTCCTTGTTACCTCGGACCATTCAAGATCATAAAACCCATCAATGAGATAACATACAAACTAACCATCCCCCCGCACTGGCGTATAGCTCCGTCCTTTCACGTCTCCCTTCTCAAACCATTCCATACAGGCATCCTCACCAATCAACACCCGTCTGACACCCCACCTCCTCCACTGGAGGTCGGGGGACAACCAGCATACTAAGTTCACCAGATTCTCAAGTCCCGTCGATGTCAAGGGCGGCTTCAGTACCTCATTGAGTGGGAGGGGTATGGTCCCGAGGAACAGAGCTGGGTTACAGCCCAGGATATTCTAGACCCCGATATGGTCAACGATTTCCACCAGAAACATCCCGAGTACCCACGGCCTTGACCCGGAGGCCGACCCAGACAAGAGAGTGCTCCTGGAGTGAGCCCTTTTGGGGGGGCTCTGTTAGGTTGCGCCATAAGTGCGACTCCAGTTCCCAGAACTCTCAGCGGCCTACGAACATGGCCGCTGTCGACCCACACGCACACACATTGCACTACACATCCCAGCAGGCTCGGCGGCCTACAGATATGGCCGCCAGGGACTACAACATCCAGAACACTCCTTCACTCCCACGCTCACATTCACCCACCTTCTGATTACACACCTGTCCTTAATTTTCTAGGTTGCACACATACTCACTATTTAAGTTCTTTAGTTTGTCGCACACGTCATGAAGTATTCGTTTGTCTACATTATATTCAACTGTACCGAGCACTCTTTTCATGGACTGAATTTCTGGTTTCCGAACTAAGCTAAGTACTTTTTGATTACGATTTTTGCCTAAGCCCCAAAACGACTGTCTTTTTGGTATTTTTGAACTTCCGCTGGTTTCCTGGTTTTTTGTATTTTGCCTAAGCCCCTGAAATAACTGTCTGCTGGTATTTTGGAAGCCTGCCTGTTTTTCGGATCTGCCTAAAGCTTGCCGTTGTCCTGATTTCCTGTTTTGTGTGTGTTCTTAGTAAAGTGACGGATTTTCATACCGCAACTGTATCCAGCCTTACTCTGGTGTCGTGACAGGCGACATCGGCCTTCTGTGAAACTTGTGCAAGATTTATCCAAGATTACTCTCTCAAAGTTTCACTCAAAGTCGCAACCTTTTTAACAATTTGACGCTTTTTAAAATTTTTGAATCACAATCCAAAATCTGAAATTCAACAGCAATTAGCTTTATATTTCAATGCACTCCTTCTAATACGTTAAAGTTTCTATAGTAACAACTAACCCAGGGACTTATATGGTGGACGCTTCACATAATCCAAGTCTAATAATAAACAGAATAAAAACTTGTTGATTTTAACAAAGAAAATACAATATTTAATTGCTGATATGGCGAAGTTTACTGTAAATGTTTAACATTTATGGAAGAAGTCTTTAAGACTTTTTGCGTGCACATGACAAGCTGCATTTTTTAAAAATTATCCTTATTATATTATCTTATAGTTGCTATAATGTAAGTGATAATAGGAACTTGTTTCACAGACATTCCACAAATGTAACTAGAAATGATATGTATAATGTCATTCTTTAATAAATAAACAATTGTAATCATTGGCATTGGCACTTACTGCTCTCTACGGATGATGACTAGGAAGGAGTGCTGAGCAACAGTAAGAAGACAGTGAGCGCTACTTAATAATAAGCAGCGTATCCATTGGTTTTTACCATCCAAAGAGTCCTTAATCCTGCCCACTTGGTTTCTAGGTCAGAGTTGAGGTCAGTGAAGTGAACTTATGTGAAAGCATTGGTGTTTGAACCTCTGAGAGAAGGAGCAGAAGAAATTCCAAACTCAAACCCCAATGACGCTGATCAGAGCCAACACTGTAGGAAATTTGTAGGAATTCTAAGGAGTAAGAACAATTTCTCAGGGTTCTGGTTGATCTTTCTTAATCATACACAACATTTTATATAGGTTCGGTCATGCATGAAAGTTCTCACAAATTTATAATATGGAGACCATCTTGATCTTGGTTATTATTATTGTTCTAACCTGTTTTCAGCTTATTATAATTCATGCCAATAAAGCTATTAAAATGAACAGAGACGTACATTATATGTGGAGAGAGAAGATAAAAAGCAAGAGAGAGAGAAAGAAAGAGAGAGAGGTTTTTATTTCCTGAATTCTTTATGATAGCTTCAGGAGTTTGGCTAGCACACAGACAAGAAGTCTCAGTGCGATCACCTACCGAAGAGACACGAGGATTAAGGTGAATGTCCTGACATCTCTAGCAAACGGCTCTGATCTCCGGCCCAGCGTTCATTCATTCATTCACATACACACAAAGAGAGAGAGAGAGAGAGAGAGAGCGAGAGAGAGCAATCTGCTATTCACATCAGTGTTAATCAAAGCATAGTGCCAGGGACTCTCCTCTCTCTGGGCTTTATCTGATGGAAAACTACTGCACACTACGTCAGCTCTCCACACACTCAGGCTATCAACAGGTCCCACACACACACACACACACACACACACACACACACACACACACTTTCACTGACACAGTGCTATTCCTACGCCTATATCTAACACTAACCTTAACCTTTTTTTTTTTTTTTTTTTTTTTTTAAATAAAACCTGCAGTTTTAAAAATGGACCATGGGGACCAATGAAATGTCCCCACAAGATTGAACCTGTCAGATTTTCCTATCCTTGTGGGGACATTTAGTCCCACTAAGATAAAAAAAACGTGTCTGGAAGAATTAGATCATCTTTCCAGATGAGCATCTACTCCCCTTGTCCAGACGTTTGAATCAACTACCAGGAATTGTTTTGTTTTTCATTAGTCATGATGATCAAATGCAAATTTGTCAGACTGCATTCCTCAAATAAATAAATCACATTATTCTTTACTAATATGAAACCACATTTCCATAAAAATTGGGATTTTTTCTAAAATGCAATAAAAACAAAAATCTGTGATTTGTCAAGTCTCTTGAAACTTTAATTAACTGACAAAAGAACAAAGAAAAGATATTCAATGTTTTCACTGACCAACTTAATTGTATTTTGTAAATATAAACAAATTTAGAATTTGATGCCTTCAACACACTCAAAAAAAAGTTGGGACAGAGGCATGTTTACCACCATGTTTACCACTGTGTTACATCACCCTACATTTAATTACACTTTTTAATCATTTGGGAACTGAGGATACTAATTGTTGCAGTTTTGCAAGGGGAATTTTTGCCCATTCTTGCTTGACACAAGACCTCAGCTGCTCAACAGTCCTTGGTCACCATTGTCTGATTCTCCTCGTCATGATGTGCATAGGAGACAGATCTGGACTGCTGGCAGGCCAGTCAAGCACACGCACTCTGTGTCTACGAAGCCACGCTGTTGTAGCACATGGAGAATGAGGCCTGGCTTTGTCCTGCTGAAATAACCATGGACTTCCTGGGGAAAGATGTTGCCTTGATGGCAGCATATGTCTCTCTAAAATCCCAATATACGCCTCCATGTCAATGGTACCTTCACACACCAACATGTGGTTATATTTATCACAGTAGCATGACGATTTCTCAGGCAATGCTGCCTGAAGGCTCGACGGTCACGCACATTCAACAGTGGTTTCTAGCCTTGCCCTTTACGCAATGAGATTTCTCCAGATTCCCTGAATCTTTTCACAATATTATGTACTGTAGATGGTGAAAGACCTAAATTCTTTGCAATCTTGCGTTGAGCAGTGTTCTTTTTGAACTGACTGACAATTTTCTCACGAAGTTTGGCACAAAGTGGTGAGCCACGACCCATCCTTGCTTGCAAAGACTGAGCTTTTGGTGGATGCTTCATTTGTGCCCAATCCTGATACCCTCCCCTGTTACCAATTAACCTGATCCTCCAAAATGGTAAATATTCTATAAACTTTTCAGTCTTATTTTGCCTCTGTCCCAATTTCTTTTGAGTGTGTTGAAGGCATCAAATTCTAAATTTGTTTATATTTACAAAATACAATTAAGTTGGTCAGTGAAAACATTGATTATCTTTTCTTTGTACTTTTGTCAGTTAATTAAAGTTTCAAGAGACTTGACAAAGCCCAGATTTTTGTTTTTATTGCATTTTAGAAAACTTTTATGGAAATGGGGTTGTAAATCAAATGTGTGTATTGACTGAAATTCTGACTGAAATTCTGTTTTGACGTGTGTTAACAGAGTTTATATGTTTTTATACCACAGTGCCACTGAATTGTTTGCCGAAACTGATTGGTCAGAAGGTTGATCCACAACATTAAATGTAACTATATACAATATGTATGATGTTTTGTTCACAATAAATTACAAGCAATTGTAATGATTGACAAAGTCTAAGAGGAATAAAATACTTGTAGACATGCTGTTATTGGAAAATAGTAAACTTTTGGGTGGTAACAGTATCTCTGCTTTGCATTGGGCCACCTTGTCATTGATTATTTTATACCCTACTAAACCAAATTCATAACTATTTTCACCACTCGAGTCCTTATAAGTGATTTAAAATTAGAGGAAATCCAACCACATCAACCTTGTTTGCTTGAATTTGTAAGAATTTCTCTTAATATTGTAGCACTATAATATTTCTTTTGTATGCATAGAGGGATCGTTTGAAACCTATTGGATGAGCAGTGGAAAGTTTCAATGTGGTGGACAAGCAGAAGCCGTTATAACAATACTAAAAAGAAATTTTCAATTACATACGATTTCTCAAACAGCTAGCAAAGATCGTCTCAGTTTTAGATACCACATTCTTTATGATCATTTTACCTGATTGAAATGCTGTTTTCATTTCTAATAAATGATGAAACTTTTTGGACTTCTTTGCAGCCCTAGACAGACAGACCTGTACAACACCTTCCCGTCTGTTCATTATTAATACCCCTCTAATGTCAACCCAACAAACATCCATTACCTGCACCAGGAATGAAAGGACAGTGAAAGAGAGAGAACCCTGCTCCAGTGATAATGACTCTCTCAGATCGGACGTCGGCAGACTGATGGTGACCTTTCGCTCGCTCGCCATTTGGCCACATCACTAATCTTTAAACCAGTACTGACTGATCGCTCCACCATTATCGAGGTACCAAATGGAGAAAGAAAAAAAAACAGCTTTTCTGAGGGAGGAGAGGATCGATGCCTAGTCCTGAGAATCTCTCTCTTTGATGAGCCTCGATTCTTGCCATGCTTTTCAGTTGTTTTTTTTTATGTCATCACAGGCAATGGTGGTCAAATCAGGAAACGTGGCCAGAAAAGGCTTTTATAGGAAAGTAATCCACTTTGGCATGTCTTAATGTATTTTATTCTTCTTATACCACAGCAATTTGCCTATGATTACAATTTAAAATTTATTAATGAATGACACATTGTGCTTTTTAACCATTGATAGTTAGATTTAATATTTTGGAACATCAACGAAACAAGTTAATACCTGTTATCACTTACATTATAGCAATCAATCCTTTACCAGCCCCTCACCGTTTCTCTCTCGACGTTAATAAGACAAAAGTAAATAAATACAGCTTGAAACCAGAACCATCCCAGGGTGGAAAACCTAAACCTGACCCATACAAATCACTGACATTGAAGATTTCTTCCATTAATGTTAAATAACGCCTTCTAACAATAAACCATATCAATGATTATACATTTTTCTTTATTAAATACCTTTTATTTATCTGTATATTATTAGGCTCACAATTTCCTTCTGAATGAGCTGTTACTACAGAAACGATAACGTATTAGAACGAGCACATTAATTTAAAGCTGTGATTTGCCCTGTGACTAGAACTACTTTCGGAGAGTGCTGTTATAGAAAATTAATCAACACTTTCTGATTGGAGAATTCACCAGCGCTGTGGTATAATAGCATGAGTGCTAGCCGAATGCGCCGGTCACAAACACACACCTGTTGAAGCACACACTGCTTGAAAGTGCATACAGTGTGAGATGAGAGCACGTGCACACGCTGAGCTAAAGTGAAAACGTAACTGACAGGCAATTAAAGCGTTTATCATGTTTCAGTGGAAGAGATTCTGTTTGGGTGGTTCAGCTTGTCACAGTCATGCTGGTTTGCAGCAGGGTTTCTCATAACACACTGGGTAAAAATACGAAGCTCACTGACGCCATCGATGACTTGATTTTCGCCCGTAGCAACCCAAACTAGATTTTTACTGCTGGTGTTTGTGTCTTTGTTCAGTTTTAGATCTTGTCCATGCTAATATGGAGACGTTTTACAATTTTTTCTCTGCTCATGTCTGAAAATACTCTGTAGGGATGGCTAAATTTGACTACTTGGTAGATTTTGAAGAACATTTGTGGCACGAACATTTTGTGATAGGCTGTTGGTTGTCACGTGATTCCAGCTCCAAAACATTACACCATTATGGAGGATGAATTAATTTGAATTAAATTAATCCGATTAATTTGTTTAGATGGAAAACATTTCCAGTTGGATGGAAAAAAAATTCTAAAAATGTACACAGATCAGCCATAACATTAAAACCACTGACAGCTGAAGTGAATAACATTGCTGTTTTGGCAGCAGTACTGTCTATGGTTGAATATATATATATAAAACTAACACACCACTGATATCACACTGACAAATGACGCCTTGGAGGCTTCTGAAATGTGAAGTCTACAGCATAGGAAATAGTCAATCAACCAATCAACCATCAATTTAAAAGTAAACAGGAAAGCGGTTCTCCTGAGGTGTATTTGTTTAATATATTCCCGCGTAAGACTCTACATTATGTGAACAAACAGAGCTTGATATTTATTCACCGCAAAGTCTTGCAGGACTATTGGTATGCCGTCCATGGACATAAATCTGATCTCCTTGAAAATGGTAATGCAGGAAAATGAGGGAAGTTAAAAGAAAAGTGTGAAGATAGGGTGAAAAGTGGAGGAGCAAAGGAAGAAAGGCTTTATTCAGTGTGTAGCATCTGGTGCAAGGCAGGAGTCTTTAAAGGCTCTACCTAATGATGACACATGGACACACGAGCTTTTCTTCTTCTAATGCATTGGACTCCTCTATGACCAGCCCTGACAAGTTGCCTTGCTAATCGTCTGACAAAGCGAATGCACTTTGCTGGTACACACAATCACAGATGGATCTCTCGTATCTCCACCCACAGAATGGTGCAGGTGTTGACAGATCTGTCAGTGCACTCACCCAGCTATCATGATGTTAGCTAACATCTCGACATCCCAGCAATGTCCACTTTTCCACTACGTAACATGATCTCGGCATCCTGTGTGCAGCAAGACAAGCGGTGGATATGTTTAATTTTTCATGCTTGTTAAAGGGGAACATCTCATTTCACACATATTTCAGCTTAAATCCTGAACTCAACCACCTTTGGGGCTGTGTTAAATCTGCTAGTGTGTGTCAAGGTCATGGTTTCTCACTTTTTGGAATCTGAAAGCGACTGTTAATGCGTTCCTGCAAAAATCTATTAAATAAACCAAAGCCACTTTTTGGTACATTTCAAGCGCAGACTCTATTCAACCATGTCTGGGTGATGTATTATAAGACAAAAATAGGAATGAGGATTGAAAAATGAAAAAAAAAAAAAAATAAATAAATCCTTAACTTTAACCCCACAGCTAAATTCATTTAAGTTATTAACAATTATAAAGAGATGGGTATTTTTTAAAAACATATTAAAAACATATTACAAGGTCTGAGAGAGGTTAGAGCTTCTCATTGAGCGCTCGTCCTCAGGGGAGACACGGTGAGATTGACGAGCGTCTCATTACGCTGATCAGATTAACGTAATCCCGTGCTTAGCCTTTACAAGTAGGTGCAGGTCAGCAAAAAGGAAAGTCATCAAAGCCCTGCGATGATAAATAGGCGCCTGCTGACTTCAGATCTGTTGTGAGAATGCGGCGCATCTCCAGCCTCCTGATGCTACATACTTTAGTGCATACAAGACCAACAGAACAGCAACTAATTATTTAGATGAATGAGAGTTCATTAATCAGGATGACAAAAGGACGTCCCGGTGTCCTCTGTCTGCTGCACTGCTGTTTAGAGACCTGTTTGTGAGGAGAACTCGAGACTGAGACGGTGCAGCAGGATATCAAATAAGGAAATCGAGTATCAACTTATGTGCAAAAGTTTTGGCACTCTGGCTACATCTAATTAATAATAAACTGTAGATTTGTACTTAAGAGCTGCTGCTGTATTCATGGAGACTTTCACATGCTCATCCCAGAGCTGTTATTCCATAATCAATATGGACAAATTCTTAAAGCATGAGTCTAAAAACTGCTTTCTGCACCAGCGGGTGTTACTAAGTACTCACGAGGTGCCCAAACTTTAGCTCATGCCATGTTTACGGTGCTGTATTATGTACATGTGTGTTCAGTTCAGCAAATAAAGTTATTGTGTGTTAAAATTTGCAGAAATATGTCAAGTTTTATCCTTGTATTAACTTCTATTCAGGTAGAAAAGCACAGTAATTAAATATGAGAATTGGCTAGGGGTGCCAAAACTTTTGTATTCACATGTAAGTTCATGACTGGGGAAAATTGTTCGGTTTGAATTCCAAGTCAGAAATTTTGGGACCATTTCTCCAAACCTGGAAAATGGCAACAAAAATGTACAAGAAGTGTTGAAATAAAAATGTAAAATTTCATACGATTCAATTTATGAAAAATTACAACTGTAATTCTTTTTAATGTCTTTTAGTAGATAAGTAAGAGACGTGCTAATACTCTGCTTAAACATAGCCACATGTTAATGCGAGCAGATTTCAGATATAAACTACAACCATGATTTTTACCTAATAAACATAAAAATATAGAACGAATGGACGTTTTTCGTTTTCCTGCCTGACGTGAATATGGAAAATCTTAATCTCGGTTCTGGTATTTAATCCACTCCTAACTTACATTCTCTCATCTCCATCTCTCCTCATCACACACCTTTATTGCGTTGGAAAGAGAGCATGGCGTGATTAAAACTCTAATGGAAGAGCGGTGGAATGGAGGTGGAACTCGATGGCTTTTAGTCATAATTATTTTCCTCATTACGTTCATCGGGGGCTAAATTGAAAAGTCCTGAATAGCACCAGGGAATGGAATCTTTTCTCATACCTCTTCCTCCTTCTCCTCCTCCTTTCTTTTTTATCGGTTTGATTGCTTAATTGCTGTGGTTCTGTAATTGTAGCATGTGGACTCATTTCTTTTCATCCCTTTCTATCTGTGTCTCTCTTTATCCCTCTTTCCAAATCTCTCCTTGTCTTTGGCCAGAATTTGCTCTGCGCTCCTTTTATATTCTTGGCCCGTTATTGGGAGAGAGAAAAAAAAATCTCACGAAATCTAATCTGACTTTTTCTTGACTTGCTTTTGCGCTTTTAGAGACATGGATTGCAACTGAAGGCCTCTTTTGCTATTAAGAATGGAAGAAGGACAGAAGGATTGGTTGTGCAGCGACACAAAGGGCTGCGATTGTGTTAAAAAGTGAGGCCGCATGTGCGTGTCACTGGGTGTGTGAGCCGACAGCTGAGGGAGCTTCTGCAAAGCAAGCGCGTCTGTCCAGGACAAATAAAACATCTCCGACACACTCGACTTGACAAACTCGCTCGAATTTTACACACCAAGCCGTGCAAATCCATTTGCATCCCTCTTAGTTCCATAGCCTTTTAATGCCCGAATGTGAAATCTAGCAAATATAAAAAAGGCCTGTTTGTAAAGAAAGGAATAAACCACTTGGGGATGGGCTGTTATAGAAAAACAATCAAGTGGATTTACTGTTACCATCCTGAAGTTTATTATTTTCCAATAATCCCAAAATGATTTATTCATCTAATACCAGAGTCACTGAAACATTGTACTTTTAACCATTTATTTATATTTATTGTTGAGAAACCCTTACACTGGAGACTCCTTCCATAAATGTTAAATAAACAAATGATCAGGATTAGATTATGTGCAGCAATGATAATATACAGCATTGGAACAAGCTCATTAAAATAAACCTGTGACTTGCTTATAGTCTGTCTTAACTACTGTTAGAGCTGTAGTTATAGAATATTAATCAACACCTTCAGACCAATCAGAAACAAGAATTCAACAGAGCAGTGGTATGAGCAAATTTAATAAAACACTGAACTTTCTTTTCAATAAGTCATTTATCGTAACTGTAAAGCTGTGTCTGTCTGTGTTTCTGCTTACAGGCTGCAGTGAGAGAGACACTGAACTGACCATAGCCTGAACTATGTGTGTGTGTGTGTGTGTGTGTGTGTGTGTGTGTGTGTGTGTGTGTGTGTGTCAATCTGTGCTTTTATACGCCTTTGTGAGTGTTTGTGTGTCTGAGTGTGTGCCTGTGCTTGTCTCAGGCCTTGTCATCAGCCTTACAGCTCAAAGAAACAGCTCTTTTTATTTAAATTGCGCTCGAACAAAGAGCCTCACAAAACACGCCGGCTTAAATTTTTAATATGGACATTAACATTAAAAAATACCAGTAATATTTTACAACTTGGAATATATGAGGAATATAACAACACACAGTCTCTTTTACTCTTGCTGTTTATAAACGCAGAAAGTAGCAGAACTTCTGGTACCCGGAAACGTTTTTTTCAGTACTGTTTAACGGTTAAGCTGTGCACTTTTGGTATGACATGGAAACAGTGAGCATGTGATGTTTTTTGTCAAGTCAGGGTAATTAAAAAAAAATAAAAAATAACAATTATAATAATAAAAACTATAATTGCCCAAAAGAAATGCTGTCCAGTGTCTCCTGAACATGGCAATTGATGGAAACATTGACGTGAAACCCTGCTTTATAACATCCTTACATGTGTGTTGCACATTTCTGCATAAACCACAGTGCATTTGAATTCTTGATTCTGACTGGTCAGAAGGTGTTGATTAATTTTCTTAAAAAAAAAAACTACAAGTACTAACAACCCCCATCCACCCTTAACAATTTAAAATTTTTCCTACAGGTCTAACTAATTTGCTGTGTTGATTTGTATTATTACAGAAACTAGCTAATAAACCATCTATCCATCCATATTCCATATCGCTTATCCTACACAGGGTCGCGGGGAGCCTGGAGCCTATCCCAGGGAACTCAGGGCACAAGGCAGGGGACCTCCTGGATGGGATGCCAACCCATTGCAGGGCACACTTTGGAAATGTCAATCATCCTACAACGCATGTCTTTGGACTGGGGGAGGAAACCGGAGTACCCGGAGGAAGCCCCCGGAGCATGGGGAGAACATCTACATCTACTTTTATTGTGGAATATTGTGGAATAAATTGCCGGGAACGATTATACAGTAGGTTATTAATATCTCATTTATTTCAGTAATTTAAGATCTTTTATAAAGTTAGGCTTTTTAAAAAAAAAATAAAAATTCTGTAAGTGTTTGACCTAAATCTATTGTCACTAATATATCCAAACATGACCTATAATGATTTATAAGGCTGTGATTAGCTGTTTAATTAAATATTTATAAAGAACCAGAACCCTTATCGAGGGTGTGTTTACTATCCAGCTCCATATCAGCGGTTACTGTTTCCCGAATCCTACTGATATATTTGTGCCAACAGTTGGCACCTAAGCTGGAAAGTGACACCTGCGCGTGTCCAAGTCCTTACAGCCACGGGATTTCAGACCGCAGGCATCTTTTTGAAAGAAATAAAATCCATCCCAACCATCACTGACTTGGATACGTGACATGCACATGTGAATCAGAACGTCCACTCAATCATGTTTTTTTTTCTTCTTCACCAAATGCCATTGTAGCTATTTGCACTCATGTCGCAAATTACAAAACACATTTGTTGACCACATGATTCATTCATTTCGCAAGATCTTTGCTTCAGCGAAGTTGCTTTTCTTTGGGCGTTTCACTGTGACACTATCGAAAAAAAAATGTTTTCAAATTTCATAAAAAATATTTTTTTATTTAGAAAGTCAGCATTTAATTAATCACTGAAATGCAACTAAGCTTCCTAGGGATATTTTAATTTAGTGTGTACAACATTTTCTTGACAGTGTTGATTATTAAGGGCTTTGGTATAACATATTATTTAATGTGCAAAGGGACAGAAAAAGATTTGGCACAGCACTGAGGTCCTTACATGTCTCAGGATTACAAATGCATTCACACAAAAGGTTATGAATGGTGTAAATGATGGCATTTCTAACTTTACTTGCAAGATATCAAGTTGTTTTGCCTAAGTAAGGAATAAAACACTTGGGGGCTTGCTGTTGGAGGAAAATAATCAACAACTGAGTAACTGGAAGTTGGAAGATTATTTTCCAATTACACCATGTCTCATGTTTTATTTCTCTTATTCAACAGCAATTTGCCACCGCTAATCATTTTTTATTTAATAAAAGTAATAATAAAAAAAAAACAGCATGCTTTTCATCTATTTATAGTTATGTTTAATTTTGCGGAACGTCTGTGAAACAAGTTAGTTTCTGTTATCACTTACATTATAACATTTGTAAACAGTTTTTTCCTTACCATCCTGTTTATTCTCTCTCTCTTGAAATTAACAAGACAAAATAACACCTGGCATGTTACCAATAAACTGCAAAGTTAAACGCAAAATCCACTTACAAATCACTGACACTGTAGATTCCTTCCCTAAACATTAAATAATGTTCACCATATCATCAATGATTATTCTTTGTTAAACAACAAAACATTTGTAATTGGTTTTAGATTACATGGAGCATTTGCCATACAAATACAAGTATAGAAACAATGTCGTATTAGAACGAGTGCATTAATAGCAACCTGTGATTTGCCTTGGAGCCAGAACTACTGTCAGAGCTGTTGTTATAGAAAACGAATCAACACATTCACACATTGAGAATTCAATATGACTTCAGTTATATATGTGATATCTATTCTAAGTATTGGTTATGATGGATACACACATTAAAAAGAATGTCACAATAAGGAATTCCTGTGGGAAGTTCAGCAGACACATCTCAGACACAGCTTTTTTTTTCTCAACACCTGACCCTTAGCCAAGACTGAGACAGAAAGTGAAAAAAAGAAGAGAGGTATGAAAATGGTGTGCAGGAATTGGAGAGTCATGTGTATCTATTTTCACTCACATTTTGTAACTATAAAGAGGCATGAAGAGGAATGAGGAGAAGGAGGAATGAGACTAGAAAAGGAAGAGTGTAGACAGGAGAGAGAGAGAGAGAGAGAGAGAGAGAGAGAGAGAGAGAGAGAGAGAGAGAGAGAGAGAGAGAGAGAGGGAGTGACAGATTGCGACACTGAATTCCATTCTCAGTGTGTTTTGAAAGGGAGCACTGGGTCACAGCGTGTCAGCATGCCAATGTCCATATTTGTGTCTGAATGTTAGTGTGTGTATCTGGACGAGTGTCTGATCTCTGTGCAGTGGTGACTGCACAGTATGCATGCATACGCACACACACACACTCTTTCTCTGAGGTAAAGAGTGGGATTAGTTCAGCTCCACTGGGGCTTGCTCCATCTCTCGGCTCTGTTATTTATTTGACTCGGGGACTTACACGGCTCACATTTCAGCAATATCGTTCAGCCACGACAGCACAACTTGCATTACGGTTTAGCTCGTGCCCCAGGTCAACGCTGCTCCCCATCCTGATAGCAAATCCTCTTGTCACACCGATACACACTGCTTATGACAGGATTCGCAAAGATTTTGACTTGACGCAGCTTGACCCTGGTGCCACATCTGTGTAGAATGCTATACTTATCCTTTATAATGGTCAGATTTACAGACACCGACACCATAATCATCATGTTTGTAGTTATTATGGCTGGCAAATCCAAGGGTCCTTACTTGGAACCAAGGGTACTCCTCCAACTGTCATTTTCAAGCTTCCTTGACCACAAAGTGGCTGTTGTTGTTGGTGTTGTTGTGTTTTTTGTGGTGTGTCCTGCATGCACCATTAGCACTAGAGTTCTCTGATTGGATTTCATTTCTTCATCTCTTTCATTTCTTTTCATTTATTCATCTTTATCCTGGTCAGTGTTATGATGGATCCGGAGCCTATCCCATGAACATAACCCTAGGTACGTTGGAATCCACCCTGGATACACAGTCACACTTAGGGGCAATTTAGACTAACCATTCGACCTACCAGCATGTTTTTTTGGGAGGTTGGAGGAGACCGGAGGATCCAATGGACACAGGGACCCTGAGCTCAGGATCCTATGGAGCTATGGCGTGGCAGCTGCCTTGCTGCCCAGTTATCAACGTCTGCTTAACATTCCTCAGTGTCTAATTATTGGCTGTTGGTGAAGCTACTTTGCAACCGTAACTTGTTAAGCTACAATCAAATTAAATTTAAAATATCTAAGCTATAGCCAAAACTACCCTTTTCATAAAGTAGCTTGCTAGACTAAAAACTACTAAAAAAAGTACCAAACTGCCCTAAGGCTAAGGTAAAAGACACATTAGACATTTTGAACTTCGTACCTCTGGGGTTGGGGGTTCGAATTCCACCTCCACTCTGTGTGCGCAGAGTTTGCATGTTCTTTCCGTGCTTTGGGGGTTTCCTCCGGGTACTCCGGTTTCCTCCCTCAGTCCAAAGACATGCGTTATGGGCTGATTGACATTTCCAAATTGTCCAAAGTGTGTGAATGGGTGTGTGAGTGTGTGTGTGATTGTGCCCTGCGATGGGTTGGCACCCTGTCCAGGGAGTCCCCTGCCTTGTGCCCCGAGTCCCCTGGGATAGGCTCTAGGCTCCCCTGCGACCCTGTGTAGGATAAGCAGTATGGAAAATGGATGGATGGATGGTTACATGAAAAGGGAAAATGCTGGTACATAAATGGACCATAATTATCATTTAGATCAGTGGTTACTAACCCAGTTCCTAGAGCTCTACCTTCCTGAAGACTTTAGCTCCAACCATAATCATGCCCACCTAACCATCTTATCATTGCATTAAGAAGTTTTTGATCAACTAAAACAGGTGTATTAGATGTTGGTTGGAGGTGCAACCTGCAGGAAAGTAGATCTCCAGGAACTATCCACCTTTCTAGATAAAAGATACATATTAAATGTACAATAGGTGTACGCTTAAGAGTACTACCTCAGCTTTCCAAGGAAAAGTACAGTTTAGTACCAACTCTTTTCTGAGAGAGTATAAGTAAAGAATCCATACTCTGATCTGGGGGTTAAATGTGCCCAGGGATCCATCAGCTTTTATCTGGCTGTTCTGGGATTTAAACTCCCAACCTGCATGTCATGAGCACATAACCTTCAACGTAATAGCTTGGGTGTTAATAGCATGGGCCATATCATGTCCTTGGAGCTCATGCTGGTTCACTGTTAGGAGACGTCTGCAAAATCTATTAATGTGGTGGTTTATAATGTTCCTCATTATATTTCACTGCTTTACATGCAGAAAAAATTTCTCTCTTTAACAGTATGCCTCTGTTGGGTATATAAAACGCATCATTTCTTCTAGGCCATCAGCACATCATTTTGTCATTGACATTCAAGTCCTGTCGCTTTTACAGCACCCTTGTGGAATTGCACATCTACATACTGTATTTCCTTTAAGACATAAATGCACCTTGTGAAGCTGTAAAAGAAAAAAAAAAAAGAAAATGCTCTACATTTGAATCACATGTCCTTGAAACAAGTGACATTTTTTTCTTAGACATAGATGCAGTAGCACTGAGATTCTGGGTTAAGCAGATAACCAAGGATTAGCATTCATTACAATGCTGAGATCGCAGTTCCCCTCTCTTCAAGTACACACTCTAACTAACACCACGGTATCCAGAGGGTATTCCCTCATGTGTGGAATACCAGCACACAGTCAGAGAAGACAGTGGTAAAGTTCAACAGCTATTCAAGAACAAGTGTGAGCACAAAAATAGGAGGTGTCTAGCAGCTGACCTGCACATAAGGCTAGGTGATGTCTGAATGGTTGCTACTGCAATATGTGTGTGAGCACTATTAGTTCACTGAAGAAGAAATCCTAACCTCCTTTATGCATTTTGCATTTCTGAGCAATTTATCACTCAGAAAATAGCAGTCTTGTTATTCTCCTGAAAAATGGCAGATGAGACAGTCAATGTGTGGATCTAGAATAGTTGACAACTGCGTAGGTGTTTTGAACTCTCCAATATTAACTGAAACGCTGTAGTTGTGCTGATTCACGACATCATTTCCTGGTTGTCCATCCCTCCATCCATTTTCCATATCGCTTATCCTACACAGGGTCACGGGGAGCCTGGAGCCTATCCCAGGGAACTCTGGGGCACAAGGCGGGGGACACCCTGGTCAGGTTGCCAACCCATTGCAGGGCAAAATCACACCCTATGGACAATTTGGAAATGCCAATGCATGTTTTTGGACTGGGGAGGAAACCGGACACCACACACTAATAAACATTTGTCCTAAAATGTATCAGGGGCGGTTCAAAAACGAAATCCCCACCCTTCTACGTAGTTACGCTTCTGCCAGAACCAACGCCCTTTACATCCTTTGTCCTTCCCACTTCCGTGATTACACTTCTCTGGATGGTGAATTTTATTCTTGTTTGGATGTTGCTTAAGCGTAAAAAAAAGAGAAAACCGTGCTCGTAAAAACTGCCAAATAAGTGGGTGAAGGAGAAAACAGAGCCAGCACTAAATAAGTGATTTGATAATTATAGAAATAACTAGCTTAAAACATTTTATGTATCACATTTAGTGTGTATTTTCTCTTTTTGTTAGTAGGCTAGTATGGAAGTATTTTAATACCCTTCTAGTGTGCTAGTGTGCAAGTATGGAAGTTTAACTGTATGAAAGTATGCTAGTAACCAAATATTCTAGTGTATAAGTGTGTTAGTATGCACGTATGCTAGTAACCTATCATGGTAGCATGCAAGTGTACAAGTGTGTTTGTATGCAAGTATATTAGTATGTAAGTGTGCATGCATGGTAGTATGCAAGTGTGTTAGTAGGCATGCTAGTGTGCAATTATGCAAGTGTTTTAGTATGGAAATATGCTAGTGTGCAAGTGTGTTAGTATACAACTATGCTAGTATATGAGTGTGCAAGCGGGCAAGTATGATAGTGTGTTAGTATGCAAGCAGGCAACTGGGCTACTAAGCAAGTGTGTTGGTATGCAAGTATGTAAGTGTGCAAGGCTGTTAGTATGCAGGTATGGTAGCATGTGAATATGCAAGTATTCTATTTAGAGGTGTGCATATCATACTTGCACACTTATATCCTAGTTATATGTGTGCAAGTATGATAGTATACAAGTGTATTAGTGTGCAAGTATGTTAGTTTGACACAACATCTTTGCTTCACTTCCAGCAAGTGAATATATATAATTATAAAAATAATATATATAAAATATATAAAAATAATATATATTTATAATCTTATCAGCAGATAATAAACCGACTGAGACCACTTTGCTCAGACTTATGGATGTGTTGTTTTGGTCCATACTCGGTTCTCACCTGCCAAAAGAACTGCACTGAGGGGGAGAACACATCAGAGTTCGATTCAAATGAACTGCATATGTGAAAGCACCCTTAGAGACATTAGACGAGAAAATCCTCTTGTGCCTTAATCCAGCAGGGTTGCATGCTTGAAGAATAAATTCCTTTTACAGTCCATTCAAGCACCGCTAAAACAATCGAATGTGTAAAATTGACTTATGTAACACATGAATGACTTCTGAAAACATCACACACCTACAAGGTCCAAAGGCTCGAACTTACATAATAGCTTCCGCACCCACCATATTGATCACTAATCTAATTTTATGAGCAGTGAGTGGGAGAGAAAGAGACAGCGTTAGAGATTATGCACAGTGTGTATGTGTGTGCATGTGTGTGAGTCCTTGGACCGAGAGCGTACCACTTCTGAATATTAAACAAATGTCAAGAGGTATCAAGCGTCACAGAGGTGCCCTTGAGTACTGAATAAAAACAATATGTGTGGAAGGACCCAAAACTAATTTCATATTGCTGGAGAACAGCTGACTGAGCTGAAGTGTGTACATGTGTGTGTGGAGAGGGGAACACACACACAGTGAGTGTGCCCTGAGCTTTGTTGAATTGAAGAGATAGCTTGCCTTGAATGGAGGGTGGAGAGGCAACTGTTTTTTTTATTTTTTATTATTTTTTTTTTTATTAATTTTTTTTTTTTATCTCAGTGCTTTTCATGCTCCTGTTGGCCTTCAGGCTACGCACTCGCCCACATAGATCGTCATTGATCAGCAGGAGGATAGCGCCACTTCAACCAAAGAGGAGTGTAGGGGGATGACACAAAGGGCTTACCTCAAATAAACACTGCAGATCCAACTGTACTTCCAACAAAAACCAAACTGTAAGAAAGGTTCAGTGGAAGACCTTGTAGATTTGTACCTAAGAACTGCTCCTGTAATCATAAAGACTGTCCTGTATTTTCAAAAAGTTCAACAAACCATTAATGGATTTCATATGAACAAATCGATAATAAAAGCTAACCTCTAATCCTAGCCTTCACCCTATCCATTTATACTATTTTTTTCTACAACATGACTCATTTCTAAAAATTTCAATCGTGACATCATGTTCAGTTAAATATCTGCGTCTGCTTAGGGACCAGAAATCACATTTTTACAGTTACTTTGGCTCCAGTCATCCATTCCAGCTCTGCCATGAGAAGCGTTTCCTGTGGCAAAAATGATGCTATATTTCAACCAAACCCAATGTGCAGCCGGAAATGATTTTGCTCTTCCTGATGATAGAATTGTGGGATAATCGAGTTAAGCTCTGCTGAGCGATAGCAATGACCACAAACACTGTTCCAACAGACACCATAACAATAAAAACGGATTAGAGCTATCCCTCACTCTGGCTTCTCTCGGTAACTGAATTTTTCCCTTTCTCTGTCTGTCTCGCTCTTTTTTTGTCATCTGGTATATCGTTCCAATTGCTTACCAATAGCATTTACGCACAATATACAGTATGGGTGCTTACCAACAAGCTGATTTATTTGTCCATTGGTCCATTAATAACTATATATCGCGGTATAGTGGATGTATAGTGTTTATACATGGGTTGAACAAATGAAAAATGGGTAAGACTTTACAATAACAGTACATGAATAATCATGCACTAATACCTGAATTAATACTTACTTAAATATGAATTAATGACGAGTTAAGGCATGTACTAATCATGAACTAATGAAGAGCTAACCGTTACTACGACGTGAGTCTTATGAATTCATGCATGAATAACCACCATGTATATGTTAGTACATGTCTGTTAGTTAATGTATTAATTAACACGTAGGGGTAAACTAAATCAAACATGCTCTATAAGAAAGAATATGAATTAAATGTGCATAATTTCAAAATGTTTATATAATTTGCCATATGCAGCTGTGTACACAAACATCATTGGATGGCGCTGGATTATGTAGAAAGATGCACTAATAATAAACACCAAGAATTTAATCTCAACCCGTTTTGAGTCATTCTCCATCCATTTCTCTTCAAATCCCACTGCAGTATTAGTACACGCTCTGGGTGGTGGGGCCCGGGGCACTGCTCCTTTGCCAACAAGGGTGAAATTTGATTTAGTTTACCCCTACATGTTAATTAATAGATTAACTAACTAACATATACTTAAGGTGGTCGTTATTCATGCATGAATTTATAAGACTCATGTCATAGTTAAGGTTAGCGCTTCATTAGTTCATAATTAGTACATGCCTTAACTCAACATTAGTTCACATTTAAAGTAAGTATTAATTCAGTTCATGATTATTCATGTACTGTTATTGTAAAGTGTTAATGAAAAATGTATTAGCTAGCCCAACGGGCAAGTAAAAGTGGTACCTAAGGTAATTTAATAAGATATGGACAGCTAGTTAGTGCATTAGTACAGGCTAAAAGTAATGAATGTGTATAAGACCTTATAGTGTTTAAGCAAAGTTTTTAATATAGTACATTGCGTTTGAGCCATTGACAAAAAGTCACAGAGTCATCCACTTAGTAAAAACCGTTTTACCGTTACCCAGATTGCTCCTTGGCCAATGGCCATTTCTCAATATGCGTTCTTATGTGATCTTGCGTCCTTGTGTACTCATTCTACGTTATCATACACTGCCGAAGTTCAATTCCAAAACTCAAAAACGCAGGTACCGGGGACACATGAAATTACCCGTATGTATTCTTGATATTGAGGATGCAGACCTGAGTGCACCAAACCCACGTGAAGTCCCAGAAGTCACTGCGGCAAAACAACAGCGGATGACAGAAGCCTGACTCATACCTGTAGTTTTAACATCTTTTTAATGACAATAATCTAAAATGTGCATCTAAAAAGGATGATTTATGATTTAGATTGAGATATATTTGAGGTTGTCAAATTTATACCTCAGAAGTAATTTTAATTAAACTACGCTAGCTTCCATCCTGAGGTAATGCTAAACACGTTAGCTTAGTTTTTAGTTAACATGAGGTCACAGTTGCAAACAGAGAGCTTACTACATTAAAACATGCTTAAGTAACTTTTAGTTAATTGGCCAGTTAACACTAAATCTATTAACCAGCTGAAACATCTTACTTAAGGAGCACTGAAGAGATGAGAACCCTGTCCCACTACTAGAAATGTGCTGGGGCCGTCCATTGCGCAACAGGAAGCTCACAGCACATCTCAATTCTCAGAAAGATGATTTATGTGTCCTCCTGTCCTTCCGAATTCGTTCTTTCAAGACAGCCTGGCAAGACCGGTCATGATGAGAATGCAAGTTCGTTCTTTGTGTTCTTAGAATTGAGAAACAGCCAGTGTATGTAGCGCCGCAGGTGGTAGGATTTGGACCGAGCATCATACACTGTTGTGGTGCATTATGACATGCATTATGTTTAAAAGTACATACCAAATGAACACTTTTGTGTTGTAAAGGTCAATAGAAAATAGGCAACTATGCATATGGTTCAGTATTGAACATTGATGTGGACAATAGACCTTTTGTGTTGAGATGTAAAGCTGGACTAAAGGCAAAATAAAAGAGACTGAGAAGGTTCAGTATTAGCCAGCATGATGGACAATAGCCAGTTTTTATACAAAAACATTTCCCTAGCTAACAATTTTAAGTTAGCAATAATAATATGTTTTCAATACCAGTGTCAACTCGCCATACAACCCAAATTAGCCTACTATGAGCTACATTGCTTTAATGCTGAAGGAACAAATGAGGTGCTATCTAAACATCCAGTGTTGTTAGGACTGAGAGAAAGTTTACTCTGTGATGGAAAGAGCTTAATGTAATACAGTATGTCATTCCAAAATGCTATTATGGTTAGCAATGAGTGGGGGAATCCTTTATTAGCATGATTAGCATTCCTGAGGGGAACGGTTCATTTAAATAGCCATTTCTTTCATTTCAAAGCTGAAACAAGGGACATTTTTTTTTTGTTTTACTGAAAGTTTAAGCCTCTAAATAAAACCGGACAAGCCAATATAAATAATTATATATATATATATATATATATATATATAGTATACAGTGACTGTGAGACACCACACACATTTCCATACTTTCCTCTCAAAGTAAGACAGTTTTAATTTCAGCTCTCAAATGAGCACGAGAGTGATTTTCTTACCCCTTCTGTCAAGCTATGTACTGAAAAGACTGTACTTAAAGTTCAGGCTTCAAGCCTGAGGCCTTTGGCGCCGAGCCTGAACCGCGCTGGCACAAAGTCTTAACCTCACCCCTTCTTTCCTTCCTTCATTCCCCTTCTTTACCCTCCCTCCTCCCTTCTGCTTTTTAAATTAGAGGGAGTCGATTACCCTCGTCCCTGCGGGAGGACTTCACCTTATGCGACCTTTCAGCCTGCCATGAAGATAGCAAAAAATAGACAGGGTCGATAGGTTATAATATCAAAGTGGCACAATTGCCTCACATACTGTATGCATTCTCTCACAAACACACCGGTCAAGAATGTTCCCTCACACCAGCGCACACAGATTCACACACACATGACATAAAGGCCGGTCCGAATTCCTGTCTTAATTGTTGCATGCATCATTTAGACAGGCTGATTCAGTGATAGATGGAAGACTCGGGCCTTCAGCAAAGTGCCTCGCTCGGCCATTCCCTGTTATTTTAGGCCAGCTATGCGATCCAAGGAAATGACTTGCATTTTTTCACCGGGTCGATCGGAACAGGAAAAGTGGACAGAGGAAAAGGCAGGGCGAAACCGACATGAGGTCGAACATGAGGTTGTGAGTGCGTGACGGGGGACGGGGGGAGGGGGCGCAATAGAGATCAGTCGATTTTTAAATAAGGCAAATAAATCCAGTCGTTCTTAGCAGAATTATGGCCTCGAATGAAACGCTGCAACAGAGTAACCCAATCAAAGTTGCTTTAAACTGGCTTGTCCCATCAAACATCTAACGCAGTCCAACCTTTGAAGTCTAGAAAAGAAAGATGAGAGGCTCTCCAAAAAAAAAAAAAAAAGAAAAGAAAAAGAAAAAGGCACTCAATAATCTCCTACACATATCAAAGCAGCATTTGATTGGCTTTTTAAAAACACTTTACACTTTGTCCTGCGCTTTCTCGTACGTATGCTCAGATAGACACTGACACAGTAGACTCATGTGGGTCCCATCAGAGCTGACAGGGTTGATGAGGGTTACCCTTTAAATAGATCCCGTCCCAGTACATGGCAGCTCTTAATTGCTACACTTCCCTACTTAGAGAGCGACAAAAAAGAGAGAAGGCGAAAATGTGATGAACGAATGTGGACAAGAAGCCTAGACAGAGATAACACACATCAAGTGAGAGACACATCCATCCCTATGAGGTCCTCAATAATCAGGTCTCTGGTAGAACCTCTTCTTGTCTTCGCTTTCTGTCCTTGCCTCCATTTTCAAGGTTGACACCAAACAAGGTCACCAGAAATTTGCCACATGAGACAAGCGTCACTTTAAAATGGCGTCAGCTGCGTTGCCTGTCACTGGACGTAACAAATCTATACATGACGAGGTGTAATTACTAACTGAATTAACATCACAATTAGAGTGTTATTATCCTGTATGTGTACATCATCCAGGTCCTGCACATTCTTTAGTTTTCTTCTGGTCATCTTCTGCACATTTGACCCCTTTCCAACAGCGGTTATATGATTTTGAGATCCATATTTTCATACTTAGGACAACTGAGGGACTCGTACACAACTATTACAAAAGGTGCAAACATTCACTGATGCTCAAGAAGGCAACATGATACATTAAGAGCCGGGGGGGTGTAAACTTTTGAACAGGATGATCGTGTAAATTGTTACTATTTTGTCTTCTTGGAAACATGTAAATACAGTATCTTATGAAGGGCAATACTAAATGAAAAAAAAAGATCTTTAAACAAAATAATATCAATTTACACATTATATTTTAATGTTTTTATTTTTAGTTAATTACACTATAATACCACTGCATCTTTTTTTCTTTTTCTTTTTATCCCCAGAATTAAAGAGAGCCCAGAATTAATTTATCAGGTCAAACAGCATATCTCATTATGCACAATTTGTCTCAGATAAACTCAACAGTAAACTCTGCTTAAGTCCGTGTAGAGGATGGACATTTTCAACATCAAGCCAAATGTAACGAATCAACACACACACACACACACACACACACACACACACACACACACACACACACACACACACACACACACACACACACACACAGAGATCATGGTCATAGAGCGGATCTCATGACATTAAGGCAAAGTGACAAATCCAAACTGGAAGAGCTAATTATCTCTTCCCTAATGGCCACTGACCCTCCCCTCCCTCACTTTCTTCTTCTTCTTCTCCTTTGTGGACGGCAGAGACCTTTGCAAAAATGTGTGTGAATGAGCCTTTGTTTGGCTTCTGTTTCAGCTATGGTGCCACACACACATGCATATACACACACACACACACACACACAACTGGCACGAGCAGGCGACATGGAAAATACACAGGACGCAGCGGCTGCTTCCACCCCTGCAGTCTTATAAAATAAGCCTGGTGGTTTCCGCTGTCAGCATTAGTGTGAGGCGGCTCTCTGAATGTGCCAGTAGCTTTCCACTTACACACACATGCACACACAGCTATAAACTGTATAAAAAATAAAAAATAAAATAAAATAGCACTCGGGGTCTTTTCTGTATTTGGCTGTTGATAGAAAGGGAGGAGGAAAGTGAATGTAAAAAACACACACTTCAGGTTTCAAGCCAGCTTGCAAATGAATCAAATCGAAAATGTTTGTATGATCGTAATCTTAAGTAAACATCCAGCAAAGTTAGAATGTTAAAAAAAAACAAAAACAAGATAAAAACATGATATAACGCTGCAAACTGTGTGATAAAATGTGAGAACTGTTCTAATGAGCACGCTTGATTGACGAAGGAAAGAACTGGGATTGGACGGAAACAAACCCACACAGATAAAGAATCATCACAGCAGGCTACGCTTGCTAGCTTAGTGTTTGCTTGCTATGTTATTTGTTTGGTTAGCTTTTGTTTGCTAGCACAGTTTTCACTTTCTAGGTTACAATTTGCTCAATAGGTTAGCTTTCACTTGCTAGGTTAGCTTTTTCTTGCTATGTTTGCACAGACTAGAAAAGACTGTTCGATCGGGAATGTACAGTATAAACTCTGCAGATGGCAACAGAGACATCAGCTGATTGGCTAACGCTGCGTTCACGCCATGTCAGAATTACTGTAATTGCTAGATGACAACCCAAACATTCTATTCGGAGCTGTTTACGCCAGAATTAATCCGTGTGAGATGATGTTGTTGACAACTGCAGAATACATTATATTAAAGTACATTAAACTATATTGTATGGCTTTTGTTTATTTTTCAGATTAATCTTGCATTATTAAGACATTAATAATAGTCAATTATATGTATTGTTACACAGAAATATTACGAGATAACTACTTAACTACATTTTACTGCAGAAACCACCGCCATTTTGAATGTTTCTGCATGGCGTTGCAGCGGTCAGACGGTACAAATCGTATCTCTCAGAAAATTCCAGAAAAGTTGCAATTACTATTCTTACTTACTTAATACTTAAGTACTATGTTATTGAGCACGCGTAGTTACGTAATCACGTAATTACGTAAGCATGGTGTGAACACAGCTTAAGTCTAAGAGTTAAAGTTATGCAGATTAACCCCGCCCACTTTGCTTCGAAGGGGGACAAATTGTGCTGTGGTACATATAGACATTAAAAAGTCACCAACTGTTCATTCATTGTACTGCACTTTGTGCCACTGTTAGCCTAAGAAGTATAATCAACAATTTTACAAGAAGTTAGCTAAAGCTAGCTGTTTGGAGGCTTATAATCCAAACCAAAACACTCCCTAATACTGCCCAGGCTAGAACATCTAAATGCAAGTGTGAGAGGGGGAGATTTCTGAATTGAGATGTAACATGATTGACAGGTAGTACATGATAGACACACCTCCTTGTCCTGATTGGTTAGATCCTTGTGATATACTTTACGTGTTTGTTTGTTTTTTATCCTAGAAGTATCCTAGTTAGTTCTTCTCAGCATAGATTTTATCTTGAAGCTATGTTTAAATATGAAGTTTAGCTTGTTCATCATAAACATGCATAGGGAGGCATTTTATGAGAAAGGTGATAGCTTAGCACTAGGATTGTGTGATAATGCTAGTTCAGATCCTGTCAGAGAACTGTCAGCGGGCCACCGAATGGCCATTGAGAAACACCTTTAACCTTCAGCTACTGCAGGCGTGTGTTAGAAATACTGACCTTTTTGAGCAGTGACATAGCCAGACTTTTTACAATGGCGTGGCCTGGTTAGATGCAATAACTTTATTGGGATGGCAATCTGGGATGTGCAAAATACTAATCCCCATTCATAGAAATTCACATAATGTGCCTAACATGATGATGAGTCATCTATATATGGCCTGAGTAGGATCCCCATCAGGACATACAGTAAATGGCACACACTGGATATATTTGTTTGTCATCTAGCAAGCTACTTAAAAGTCACATCTAACATAATGTAATGAATTAAAGAGGTCCAATGTTATGCCTCCAGATCGTTAACATTAGAAAAAAAGATGACTGCGAAGAAAATCAGTGTTACTGAAAACTTTTGTACATCTGGTGGAAATTATTTGTTCGGTTCACTCTATGAAAATGAGGCCCCATAAAGTTCAAGTCATTTCTTCCTGATTTGCGTTGCTTTTAGTCAATCAAGTTGGTAGTGGAGTGGAGTTCTACGTGCAGGAGGGAACACAAAGAACTCCAAAATGTGTTTCGATTTTTCCACTGAGCACATATGAGCCGCTCCAAGGCTGAGCTCTCACCTGAATTAATTCTCTCTTCCTATCTCAGTGCACCCCCCCCCCCCCCTTTCTGTCCTCTGTCCTGCGCTTGTCTGCATTTTAATTCCAATGTTTGTGTTCCTGCAGTGCTTCTAAGGCTTACAAATAGCCTGCTTAAAATCATGAGATGGCTAAGGAGGGGAAATGGGGGATAAATATTAGACAGGATGGGTGAACGAGAGAGAGAGAGAGAGAGAGAGAGAGAGAGAGAGAGAGAGAGAGAGAGAGAAAGAAAGAGCCGACTCATTTCATTCAAGATGCAGGCCACATCACCTGAAATGATGAGACGTCACGACTCAAGAGGAATTCAGCTACTGATATGTCCTGGGGAAAAATCCAGACCAGTGTCGATAACTCTTTCTTCTTCAACATTATCTCTCTTTTTTCAATCTCTTAATCTCTGCAATCAATCTTTCATTGAAGTTTCACTGTTATATTATGTTGGACAGTGTTTATATGCTTGTGTGTGTGTGTGTGTGTGTGTGTGTGTGTGTGTGTGTGTGTGTGTGTTTATGATAGCCATTCTCCAGCTGTTATATTTCACAAATCACTTCCACAATGGACCACGCTTTCTCTCTCCCCATTCTCGACTGAGCTAAGAAGTATACAATATTTTTTTTTATTGCTTTTTTTTAAATGTATACAGCCCTGTATAGCGTGTCCTTCTTCTTCCATATAGCACTGCACCGTCTTTCAAATGCATTGCGGTATAGAAAAACCCTTGAACATTTCTCGGGCCAAACAAATAGAAGTAACCTTCGTGACAGTTTATATAGAAGCACCAATTTCCATTTCTGGTTCCAGACATCCATCCCTTCAGTGTCCCTCTATATTAAGTAGGGCATATTCTGGGTGTGTGTTGTTACAGGACACACTTTATATATAAAGGAAGAAAGCAAAGACGATCCAGATGGAGATGAAGCTGTGTCATTGTAGCATTTATAGAACTGAAAGCAAGCTCTAAGATCAGTTAGCTTTGGATTAAGTTAGATATTGTTCATTTGTATGTCCTAATTTATTATTTATTTATTTATTTTTTCACTTTTAATTTAACTTCAGCTTGATACTAGTAAAACTACCCTAATGTTAGCTAGCTGATGTTAATGTGTTAAGCAACACATGGTTAAGTTATGGTTAAGGTTAAGTTACAATGAAGTTATGTTAAAATGAATTAAAATGAAGTTATGCTTAAGGTGAAGTTATGGCTAAGGTGAAGTTTAGTTTAAGGTAAAATTTATGGTTAAGGTGAAGTTAAGGTGGAGTTTTGGTCAAGGTGAAGTTTTGTTTAAGGTGAAATTAAGGTGAAGTTATGGTTAAGGTGAAATTAAGGTGAAGTTACGGTTAAAGTGAAGTTATGGTTAAGGTGGAATTATAGTTAAGGTGAAGTTACTGGTTAGGTGAAATTAAGGTGAAGTTAAAGTTAAGGTGAAGTTATTGGTTAGGTGAACTTAAGATGAAGTTATGGTTAAAGGGAAGTTAAAGTTAAGGTGAAGTTATGGTTAAGGTGAAATTAAGGTGAAGGTGAAGTTATGATTAAGGTGGAATTATAGTTAAGGTGAAGTTAAAGGTTAGATGAAATTAAGGTGAAGTTATGATTAAGGTGAAATTAAAGTTAAGGTGAAGTTATTGGTTAGATGAAGTTATTGGTTAGGTGAACTTAAGATGAAGTTATGGTTAAAGGGAAGTTAAAGTTAAGGTGAAGTTATGGTTAAGGTGAAGTAATTATTAAAGTTAAGGTGGAGTATTGGTCAAAGTGAAGTTATAGTTTAGGTGAAGTTAAGGTGAAGTTATAGTTAAGGTGAAGTTAGCGTCAAGGTGGAGTTATGACAAAGGTGATATTATGGTTCAGGTGAAGTTATGGCTTTGGTGAAGTTATGGTTTAGGTGAAGTTAAGGTTTAGGTCACAGGTGGGGTTTAGCTGTGTTTAGCATTATTATTGTTAATTACAATATTCAACAGCATTACAGTCTTGCATGTTAGAGCTCAGATTTTGAATAAAATAGTGTTGGTAAGACTACCCCCACATTCCACCTTAGTCGGTTATTTTTAGTGAGTGAGTGATTAAGGTTCCACTCTCCTGGATTTCTCCAGAGTCACATTACCTTGATTCCACCACAGCCAACAGCCAACTGGTCAGCATCAATACAGTCAATCTGTTTTTCCTCTTGTCTTAATAAGTCATTCATGTGCTCTTTAAATAAGTAAATGCACAAAATAAATGAGGCACTAAGTTCAGTCCCACAGGGACAGAACACAGAAGAGTTCACTTCTTTGCCTGCTTTATTATACCCGATTCAACTTGTTCACTAATTATCAAGCCCTGTTAATCATGTGGAAGTGCATGTCTCAGATATACATTACAAAGCCAAAGTGGCACAGAAGAAATACCTGAGGATGAACTTTATCTTGTTGTTAACTAGCTTAACTAGCTACCTCTAGCATCACCCTCTCATTTGTAGTTAGAATACTTTTGTACGCCTTTAGTGCCATTGTTTATTTGGTATTAGCATGATCAGGAAACCATATAACAGGTTTGTTCTTTCATATTAACTAGGGTTAGTGGTAGTTATGTAGTGCTAGCTGGCTAGAAATAGCTAGCTAGGATCTAGCTGACTGTATAAACATGTTTTAGCATAAAGGATATCTACTAAATGCCAGTGTATAATTCACATTCTGTCAGCGTTCCAATTGTTTCTCAAAGTGTGAAATATCATAAATGTTTAGGTATATTAATAATTAGCATTGATTATGTGTTTCATTCAGATGACCATGTGTAGCTAAAAGCTAAATAAATATGAATTCTAGCATCATGGCTGCTCAGCCTTCCTCCTGTAGTAAGTAACGACGTCAAAACCAATAACACCAAGTGAGTCGAAGAGCCAAAAAGATAGACAGATATGCTTCGTGAAATGGAAATGGGTGTGTGTGTGTGTGTGTGTGTGTGATAGTAAAAGGGAAAAATAGATGTACTGTACTAGCTCTTTCTGAGTCGTGACCCCCCTGCTAGCTCGTGACCCCCTGCTGGCTCGTCTCTATTGCTGATTTGTATGCGTGTGTATGTGTGAAGCTCCAGAAAAGAGAAACTCATCTGTGTCAGTGAGAAAAGCAGAGAGAACAATCCTCCATAGTCCTGATGAAACGTGTAGCATGTAGAATCAATGCTTTTTGCTTTATTCTACAGGACCTAGGTGCGCACTGATGTCCACTGTGTTGATTTGGTGTGAGCTAATCTACTCTGATCGCTTGTCCCTGGCCTCTTTTCTCTCTGACTGATGCACAAGACTGAAACTGGGTGTTAAACATCGACCGGCCCTTCAAGTGCTGCTTTGATCCAGTTTGCTCATTTTCCCCCCATTAAACTGCATGCTTTGTCCTTTATAAGTCCTAGCTACCGCTTCTTATTTCTTTATTGCCTTTCTAGCTATTCTACCTCTCTCAGTATTGCTTGACTGCATCAGGTACAGTAAAGTCTCCTCTGTATATTTCTTCCTCAATCTATCTGCTACACGATGAAGACAATCTCTCATGTACTACACAGTGTGCACTTGTCATTACTCAAAGAGCTTGTTATGGGCTGTGCTCTGGAGAAAAAGACATAAGGACGTGCTAGGGAGGATGGTGGCAGGCTCTCCGTCTCTCTCTTTGTGTCTCTCGCACCTGAACGAGGGCAAGGACAGCATAGCGGGCAAAGCGACACCTACACATGCATTTTCACGCTGCCGCTCCTGGCACCGTGGTGAGCATATGGGGGAAAATGTGAAGCCAGTCTACCGTGGTGCGTTTTCAGTGCTTATTGGGATGAGACAAGGTCAGCTTGCTTTGTGTTGATTGAAAAAGTCATGATGATGAACTGACTGTTTTAACTTTGCGCCGTGACTAGAATTATGGAGTCATTTTTCTGTCAAAATTCATTATGTGTAAATAGGGATTGCGATGCAGTAGGAGTGAAGCTTCTATACATCTGTTTCATGGCTATGAAGTACTTAACTCATGGCATGTATTGTATTTTAAAATGACTAAGCCACAGAGAAATCAGTTGAATTAGGTCATGGTCACCATGGAGATATAACGGCATACTGGTGTTACTCGTATTGCAACATGGATATCATTAGCCCACTTCACTTTAAGCAAATTCTCAAAATGAATAGAGTTTTTCGCCCATTCTTGCCAAATAATTAACTGGAGGCCACATATTAAGTATGACATTCTGCAACATATTAAGTCATGAGCTTAAGTTATACAATTCGTGACCATGTCTTTGGTATCTTGTGGTCAAATTTTATATACAGTACTGTGCAAAAGTTTTAGGCACCCTACTTTTTTTTTGGACAACCTTTGTTATAGATTTTTTTATTTTATGACTTCTACATTATGAAGTCAGTACAAAAAAAACAAAAAAACATTTTAGATTCCCAAACATTTTAGACTTCCAAATAGTTTTCTAGCACAAAATTTTGTTACAGAAATATTTTTGTATGTCATTAAAGAAAACAGCATATTACAAAAGAGACCACTTTTCAGACAATAAACACAATGAAGGCTGCTGGGTTTTGCTGCAAAAATTAGAAGCATACACCACCATGATGCTATCGTCTGATTGCTGATTGAAATATCTCACTATAGTGATGGCTGGAGGCGGAGCTAAAACAAGTTTACCAAAAACTGGAAACAATTACTCGTTACTCGTTCCAACAGTTCACTGAATTGCTACACCCTTGTGCAGTGGGATAGCTGCGACTACAGCGAATATTCAGTCCGTACAGGATTTTGCGGAGGTTTTATTTTGTGATTGTTGCGGCCAAAACTGCTTGATTTTGCTGTGGCCTTTTTTCAAAATTTGCAATGCAAATTGCATAGTTTTTTGTGCTTTTTTGCAGAAAACTACTTGAATTGGCGAAATTGCCATTGCACAAAATTGTTTTGCACGTGATGTTTGTTGGTAAATGAGACCTTTTAGCTGTACTCATGTTCGACGCACATGAATTGTGTGCGTTGTGATGATGTCACATGACGCATCTCTGTGGAAAATCTGCGGTAATTTTGAAAAATTGCAAGCTCCTCCAAATATATATAGTTTCCAGGATTTTGCGATTTTGCAAAGATTCACAATTGCACATAAAATTTGTTTCATGTTCCAGATTTGCAATTCCTGTGTTGCAGTTTTAGTGTTGTATTCATGTACAGTTAACTCAATTCACACTATATAGTATATTCTAAAAAAAAGACACTATTGTTATATTTCTTTTATGCCAAATAAGTTGTGCATGTGCAAATTTGACTTGTTAAATTTAATGTAGTATTTTTTTCCTTGTTTGCTGAACTAACATTTTATTTGCACGAAAAATAAAGCCACTATCCTTTCAGTGCACTGAGAGCAGATTTTTCATCAGCTAATTTGATTTGTATATGATTAAACTTTTTTTTGATTAGCCTTATTTTTAATGGTGCTAGGTCTTCTAATAATTTTTAAATTTTAACGCTAATGTTATATAGCATTTAGAGATATCAGCAGATCATCTGACGCATTAAGCAGTTCTTCTCTTTCTTTTTAATATCACATTTCTCGTAATCAGCAAACACTTTTGGGTTAACCCAGCTACAGCTTTAACACAGATTGCTTCCGGTCACTTTTGAAACTCCTGTGCTCAAACTTAGACATTTTACATACTGTCTATCATCAGAGGAATAAGATAGGACTTGCACACTGTCTGTAAAGCAAAGCAAACAGTAACTGCTAGTAATATCTCAACTACAAAAAAGAAAGAGCAATGCCCTGACATACCAAAGTGCAAAAACAACTAAAAGAAGGGAAAAAAAGACTAAAGCAATGAACCAAAGCCCTAAAACAACTGCCACTGTAATCAGCAGCAACCTCTGGAGTGCAGGGGCAATTTTCTCTTCACACAAGTCTTCGACCGACAGCTCAATTATATGAGCTCTGCTGCCAAACACAACCCTCCCATCTGCTTTGAAAAGCTATCATGTCCATTAAAACGGCCAATATATGCCATGCTGTCAGGTCCAGCTGGTTATTTGAAAAGCAGGGTTCATTTTAGCAACACATGGTCTTCCCTCATGTCGTCCTTCACCATTGGAAAAGCATGATTTACACTACTGTTGCATGCTTCTATGATCATTTAGTAGTCCATACAGTATTTCGCAGTGTTTTCTGTGATTGTTCTGGCCAAAATAATTCTTGATTTTTCAAAATATGCAATGCAACTTGTGGAGTTTTTTGTGCTTTTTTTGCAGAAAACATCTTGAATTGGTGAAATTGTTTTGCGCGGTCTTTCACAGTGATGTTTGTTGGTAAATGAAAGCTTTAAGCTTGAAACATGATTAAACAGATTCTTTCCCAATCCAAAAGTGTGTCAGCTTAAAAAGGGACTTGACTTATGAAAATGAAAATTTTTTGTTGTTGTTTTTAAAATGTGAGAACTTAAAATTAATACTTATTAAAAAGTGAGCAAGCAACTCATTGTGTTTAGTAACTATAGTACTGATTTCTCTACTCAAAATCTGATTCAGTACATCCTTTAGAGTATGGAAACCAAACTGCACTGGACTCCTGAACCCCCCCCCCCAAACTGTTTTAGTGCTTTGGCCACTAATAGAGTTTTCTCTACAAACCCATTAGACTTGATCAATAGTCAAATGTTTTTTTGCTTTGAGGTAAATCCTAATCGAGCTATAAGCAATCATCATAAAAACATTTCACACTCATCGATTTTACATGTATTTTAACATCATACATATTAGTACTTTGGCATCAAATATTGAAATGATATCACTCCGTGCTGGCAAAGCAGCAATATGTTTAGTACAACTATTCAGTAAATAACTACTCAGGGCAATAACATGGAACATTGGCTACAGCCAAGGTTTTTTCTTCTTCTTCTTTTTTCCCTGGCAGACTTGATAAACTATGTTATAAGTGTATCTCGATAGATGAAAACAAAAGCGCTTGTGAATATCATGCTTAGAGCTTGATATATAAATATCTTCTTATCTAAATATCTTCTTTAGAGCTTAGATCTTCTACAGAAAAAAAAAAAAAAAAAACACAAACATTAGCAGCCTAACCAAAGCCATGTGTTTCCAAGAATGTGAATATTTCTGCCTTTAATATGTTCAGTGAACATAAATGCCCTGTTATTTATTCTTTATTTGCTTTATTGGAAGTTTCCATCTGCTGCTGGCAGAGGCCTTCTCTCACCATGACACTCATGTATGTTCAATGCCACATCCCACACACTCACACTCACACTCATGGTGTTGGAGAAATATGTTTGCAAACACATCTAAACTGTCCAGACCCCTTGACTTCAAGGGGTTTACACTAAAACAAGCTGTTTTGTGTGTTGTCTTGATGTATAAAGTGTTTGTATGTTAGAGGTACGGTCTGCTGCAGACTATGAGTTGTGCAGTTGTGTATTTTTTTTTGTTTTGTTTTTTTACCTCGACTTGTATTAGCAAGTAATGTGCCTCAACACACATTTTTGATTTTGGCTATTCTTGAGTTTTTATGACTTTTTTTATTAATTCATTTTATTACCGCCATTTATTGGTATCCATTTTGGCATCCAAATTTATATCGCCTAATTATTTTAATAATGTTTTGTAATTAATTCTATTAATTAATTAATTTAATAATTTTATATTATTGTCTCTTTACATTTATATTTTAATTTAATGTATTTTATTTAAATTTTATCTACCGTTTTATTTCAGATAAAATTACTTTAAACTCTGCACTGATCATTTTATTTAGCTAAAGATTAATATTTAAATACTTTTCAGTAGTGCTACATTATCTTTAGCGTTTATGAACTTATGAATCACAGAAGGTAAAAAATAATGTTGCTTTCCTAAGCAAAGAAATTCATGAGGAACAAATCATTTTACTTAATAGTAAATAAGTGTAAATATTTTAGAATGAAATTCATTCATTCATTCTTTCTTTCTTTCTTTCTTTCTTTCTTTCTTTCTTTCTTTCTTTCTTTCTTTCTTTCTTTCTTTCTTTCTGTCACTGATATTTATCTTGGTTTTACTTTCCTATGGTACATAAAATGCACTTAAAAATATATAGGTGCATCTCAAAAAATTTGAATATTGTGGAAAAGTTAATTTTTTCCCCATAATTTAATTCCAAAAGTGAAACTTTCATATATTCTAGATTCATTACACATAAAGTGAAATATTTATATTATAATAGCCTTTTTTTGTTTTAATCTTGATGATTACGGCTTACATGGAAATGAGATACTGGAAAAATCCTGTAAAAATTTACTTTCATCTGAAAAGAGGACTTTGGACCACTGAACAACGGTGTTTTGAGTAAAAAGGTGTTTTGAGTTAATTAGCTGATTAGAGCTCTTCTCAGGTCGACACTGCTCTATTATAAATTCTTTATTCTGATATTTTTGAGATACTGGATTTGGAGCTGTAAGCCGTAATCATCAAGATTAAAACAAAAAAGGTTTGAAATATTTCACTTTATGTGTAATGAATCTAGAATATATGAAAGTTCCACTTTTTGAATTAAATTACGGAAAAAATGAACTTTTCCACGATATTCAGATTTTTTTAGGTGCACCTGTACTCAATCCACACACTTTAAAAAAAAAAAATCACATTCAAATGTGGACTTTTTGCCCTTGAACATGTAAATAATGCAAATGTTACACAAAAATGGAGTGCATCAACAGTGTTTTGTAGCAGTTATGAATTTTTAGGTCCCTGATTACTCCTTCAGAGTATAAACAAGAACATTTTAAGCATAGCTCTAATAAATATGGAAGAATATTGTGTAAAAAAAACCAAAAAAAAACATTCTGTATAATATGTAGTTATTAGCCCACACAAACTGACAAAAGTCAGGTGTTTATGAGTCTGGCTTGAGAACTCAAATCTACTGTAAAAGCAGTATGCATCGATTATGTAGAGATGTGGCCAGAAGGCCAGACGGCAACTAAACCAAACCTTTAACTATTCAGATCTACAGTATGAATGGATTCTCTGCCATATCTGTAATTCTCTTCAGATAAAACGTTTCTGCCAAATGAGTGGAAAGGTGGCCTTTGTTCATTCCTCACACATAATTTCCTGTTTTGTATCTGGCTTTTTCCTGGAATTAATCTGACTAACTGAAAGTGAAGCATTCGATGAAGACTCATTCATCTTGGATCTGATTGCTCAAGGAAATTTTTTGTGCTTCCTTTCCTTTTTTTCTGGTGACAAACCTAGTCGGAACGCAGTGTCGTGCCTGCCACGTAAGAACCTTTTTTTTTTTTTCTGTTCCCTCTCTCTCTCTTTTTTTCCTCTGCTAAAGGTGTAAACGATTCCAGCAAAACCTGGGCAGGGAAACTGGAAGGGAAAAGCCAAGGTGTGTATGTGTGTGTGCGTGTGTGTGTGTGTGTGTGTGTGTGTGTGTGTGTGTGTGTGTGTGTGTGTGTGTGTGTGTGTGTGTGTGTGTGTGTGTGTGATATCAAGCTGGCCCTTTAACCTGTATGACTAACACAGTGTTCTTCCCTTCAGCACAATCCAGGCCTTAAAGTGATATACCACAAGATCATCTTAATCGCATTTATATTATTTCACTCACAACTCCACTGCGGCAAATACCAGGTTTTTAGAGCACTCTAAGAGGACTCAACCTTCTTTGAAGCAGAATTCATACAATTTTATCGCTTTAAATGGGGATAGTTTGGCAAAAAAAAAAAAAAAAATCAAGTTTACACAATGTTCCCTTTGCCTAAAATATAGTCACGAGCTATGAGGCTAATGAAACTAAGAAGTAATGGAAGTCTGTCTCACCCAAGCGCTTCATGTTCTTGCTTCAAATTCAATTATTAAACCCAGGTTCATCAATAGCAATTTTTTTTTTCAGTGGAATGAACCATGTGTTTGAAAAAATATTGTAACAGAACCATTATGAAAAAATACCATCGTTCAGCTACTGTAGTTTTCTAAACATGAACAAGCTCAGCTTCTGCATTTATGTAAATTATTTAGCCGAAGGCAATGAGATCAGCTCAGAGACTAGCTACAGTACAGAGCTTGAGACATTACCTCCGAAAGGTGAGGGTTTTAAAAGATTTTTCACTTTGTTTCTGGGGTCATTTGGACACTGACAACATGGATTGTTTAAAAAAAAAAAGACAAAGAAACATAAACAGATGTTTGAAGACAGCTGGATAAAAGACTATGCGTTTTGTCTCCTTGCATCAAATTCAATACAAACGTCTCCTCTGTTCACAGTTCTAGCCAAAATAGTAATGTGAAGCACTACTACAAAACAAAACATCACAACAATCAACAAAACTCATTAATGACTAAGCATTAAAAGGTACTGTAACTGTTGTTAGTTGTTTCGTAAGCATGGAAATTTATGTAACTGGACCATTTTCAAGAAATTGTAGTTGAATACCGCAGTGTCTAACTATTATAGTATTTTACTTTGAGTATGATGTACTCATAATAACACCTTCAAACTTATGGAAGGAAAAAGATAAGGGAAAAAAGATGGCCACCTCATTAAACATTACTGTATTCAGCTACGTAGTTATGAGTACAGTACATTCGCTACATTCACTGATTCTCAAGAAGGCAACACAATACTTTAAGAGCCAGGGGGGTGTAAACTTTTGAACAGGATGATTGGTGTAAATTGTTATTATTTTGTTTAAAGAGCTTATATTTTTCATTTTGTACTACCCTTCAGAAGCTACATAAGATATTTACATGTTCCCCAGAAGAAAAAATAATAACAATTTACACTAACCATACTGTTCAAAAGTTTACACCCCCCTGGCTCTTAATGTATCGTGTTGCCTTCTTGAGCATCAGTGAATGTTTGCACCTTTTGTAATAGTTGTGTACGAGTCCCTCAGTTGTCCTCAGTGTGAAAAGGTGGATCTCAATATCATATAGCTGCTGTTGAAAAGGGGTCAAATATGCAGAAGATGCTGGAAAAGCAAAGAATGTGCAGGATCTGGAGGATTTTTTTGAAGAACAGTGGGCAGTTTAACTGCTCAGGACAAACAAGGGACTCATGAACAACTATCACAAAACATAAAAACAGTCATTGATCATCCAGGTAACAACACACAGTATTAAGAATCAAGCAAATGTAAACTTTTGAACTTGGTTTCTGTCTTTTTTTTTGTACAAAAGAATTGTAACATTTTTTAAGAATAGGGTGTCTGGTTAAGTCATAAATGGCTCCCTTCTTCACACTTCATATACAGCATTAGTCGTTTTGTTTTTTAAAGGCCCTGTCAGTCTGATGAATAGCACGGATATGAACTTGCACGTGGCAGATCAGGACATGAACCTTTGGTTTGGCAGAGTGTAAAATCAATAATGTAGAATCATTTGAGGTAACTATACTAGTTTCCTTTTAATCCAATTTCTATGTGCATGGATATAATTGAAAATTTCCCAGCATCCCCGAAGCTAGAGGACACACAGATGTTCACGTCTCAATTTAGGGCAAAGAAGGAGACATTCCCATGAGCACCAAATATCTAAATACAACCTCAATGAGAATTGTGATGAAATCATGCAGTACATTTCCCCTTATTCATTCATCATTTCTCCTGTATGTAGACAAATTGCAAAGGTAATGTTACATGAACCTTGTTTCATAAGACTGACACAAACATTTCATAAATGTGTCATGATTCGTCACGTCCATTAGGACAGCTTAAAGTTACATTATGAGTTTGCTACCATACCTTTATTACATGTTTATATGATTAACTGACATGCATAATGTCTAATAAAATGTTGTATCGTGACACACCAATGGCGTACGAACGTCATGTTGAAAATGACAGTAATTACAAGCTGACTGCTCATCTTCTGAGACCTGACAATGAGTTGTTTCTATAGAAACAATCTTTCACTGCTTTTTTCTTTGTTGCTAAACTCCACTACTATTTATTATCAGTATGGTCAATAACTACAAAACGAGCAAGTTCCATAAATATGCAAATTCAATTCACAAGCCAGAAGTTCATAATTAATGTAATAAAGGGCTTTCCTAATAGACCTTCCATTACATTTGCTGACTAGAAAACCACCGTTAATGGTAACATGACCCTGCATATGACATATTTATGACATGTCAGATTTATGTAAAGTAATGCTGCATGTTGTTCAATGTAAGGTAATGCTTCATGTTGTTTCTTAAAAATGTACTTTAGTTTTGCAAAGTAGCAGTTATGTTTGGGTTTATAAGGGTTTTGTTATGAACAACTTCATAGCAATGTGACATAAAAGTGTACTTAAAAATGTAAAAATGCAAACTTCCAACAGATACAATACTTCGGTCACAAATTCCTCCTCTCAATCACCTCTCTGTTTGCATTTATTCGTTGTCCTCCATGGGCTTTTGTTTGCTTTGCCACGTGCCTTTGTTTTCATTCTTTGTTTCGTCTTCACCCCGTCCTGTCATTTGTTAATTCCCTAAATGTGTGCGCCTGCTCTGTGTTTAGCCCTTAATTAGTTTGCCTATTTATACCTTGCTGTTTCATTGTGTTTCATCTTCTCATCACAAAGTCTTACTATGCATTTAGCATCATTACTATAAGTCTGAGCCTTATTTTCCAAGCTGGTTTTGAGCTTTGCCCATTTAGAACTTTGAGTACAGAATATCCTAGTTCATTGCTGTCTATATGTGTATTGGAACCTGCTTTATATACTGACCATTCATGGATTCCCTAAAAAAAAAACCCCTGCACTTTCATCCTGCCTTTAGTCATTGTGAAATTTCCTAATCCAAACAGATAGTTGTGTTAATCCTAAGAGCATTTTGGACATTTGCATATAATACACAGTTGGTAGCTGGTAGTCATTTCTGAGTTATGCGAACTCAAGTGTAATTTGCATGATTGCCTTTGGGACCATAAAAAACCCAAACAAAAACATCTCAGTTCCCATCATCTCAAACAATAGGTTATGCAATTTCAATATATCGATATATTACGACTAAATAATTCATCAGTGCTAAAAGGTTACCTCCTAGAAAGTGCATGATTCATGATGCACTTCCATTGCAATATCCCAAGAGGGTAAACTTGAAAGTAAAAGTAAGGAATAATATATATACAGTACTGTGCAAAAGTTTTAGGCACATGCAAAAGAAATGCTGTAGAGCAAAGATGCCTTCAAAATAATGAAATTAAATGTTTCTACATTATAAAAATACTGTAAAGAGCACTAAACAGTAGTAAATGAAACAAAGTAACTATTTGATGTGACAAAAAAATAAAAACAAAAATAGTAGTCTTCGGTACAATTGATGCAGTTTTATAAGGAAATGAGCTGGTAAGTTTTATTGAGCATCTTGCAGAACCAGACACAGTTCTTCTGGAGACTTTGACTTTCACACTCGCTTCTTATTTTTGCAGCAAAACCCAGCAGCCTTCATTGTGTTTTTTTGTCTGAAAAGTGGTCTCTTACGTAATATGCTGCTTTCTTTAATGACAATGTTTTTAATACAAACATTTTTCTGTAACATTTAATTTTGTGCTAGAAAACTAATGTTTGGGAATCTAAAATGTTTTTTGTACTGACTTGATAATGTAGAAGTCATAAAATAAAAAAAAATCTATAACAATGCTTGCACTAAAAAAAATAGGGTGCCTAAAACTTTTGCACAGTACTATATATATATATATATATATATATATATATATATATATATATATATATAGAGAGAGAGAGAGAGAGAGAGAGAGAGAGAGAGAGAGCGAGAGAGAGAGAGAGTCCTGTAATACTGCTTCTCTAGACATGGAGAGTGCTTTTGTATTGGTTGAAACAATCAATACTCCAACCCAATTACAGGTTGCTATTAGAGAATTTTTTATTATTTATTTATTTTTTTTTACACATCTCTGAGGATTGAGCACTAAGAATCGCAAAAACAGTAAAAGAAAACAAGATCAGCAGCTCCAGCAGAATGAAGCAACATTGCTCTAACTCAATTTCTATCCAGACAATCTGGATTGTGACGCTGTGGCTGTGGTAACATTTGGCAACCATGAACCAATCAGATTTTATCTCCATCACATTCCTTGGAAATGGCATCATCTTCATTAACATCAACAAACTTCAACACAACCAAGCTTCCTAATCATGTGGTTGTAGGAAACTATTCATACTGATAGCTAGGCTGCGTTCAGATTACCAGTTTACAGTGACATAGATCTGATTTTCTGCTTAACCTATGACACAGAACCATTTATTTTTTCTGGACTGTGTGGACACAATAATCCGATCTAGGTACGTATTCCAATCAGACTTTTCATATGTGGCCATTCTGCATGAGAACGGTCAGATCGGAATTCACGTGACTTCTCTCAATGCATGTTTTGCATTTCTTTTAGCATTTTATTCCTATATTCAGTGGACAGATGAGGAAATTTACTTGATATTTGGGGAAATTAATAGATTCAAGAAAAACTAGAAGAAACCTACGGAAAGCGAGCAGTTGTTCAAAAGAATTGGGCAAGAAATGTCAAACCAGGGCTACAAAAAACAACACGGTTGCAATCAGATTACAATTAGGGGTGTAAACATCAAGCTTCCACATAATACGATACAATTAAAATTCATAAGACAAGATTTCGTAACTTGACGATACCACTGAATCTGCAACGATATGATTTTTTTTTGTTGCATCGATTAATATGCCTTTTAAATTGATACATCGTTCCAAAGTGTTGGATTTTTACACCTATAGTTACAATCCCAAAGAAAAAGAAGAGGCAAAAGACGCCAATCAATGTCATGGTCTCTCAACGTGCCTCTTTTTATGAAAAACATTAAAAGCTAGCCATATCCAGAGCAAACGACGATGCAGACTTGGTTATACTAGAGCATTCATTTGTTGCCTGTACAAATAGGATACTTTGTGTTGTTTGTGACATGTGGAAATCATGCAAAATTGATATCGATGTGATGCATAGATGTGTTTAGGGCCAGATGTGTTCATATTAAATACAGATATGAGTCACTTTCAGCTACAAATGTGAACCTTCAAGATAGACAGATGCAATCTGATGATGCAATGTAGCTTGTAATGTGAACATGGTGAATGCAGCAAATCATATTCATCCCCCAAATAAGTTCCCAAAAGATGTGTTAAGAAGAAAAGAAGCAGTCTGTGGAGTCACTACTCACTTTGAGGGAGTCGAAGCAGGCGATGACTCTCCCGTTCTCCACCTGGCAGCTTTTGGCCGGATGGGCGAACTTACATTCAGAGTCGGGTCGGGAACAGGTGCCTCGCTGGAACTCGCGACACACCTCCAGCGTCAGCCATTTCGTGTCCCGGATGGGCGTCACATTAACCGCCATTTTGGCTTAAAAGCAAAAGAAAATCCAGGCAATATGATGGCGCTATTGGAGAGGGAGCTTTTTGTCCGGTTTGGTTTGTGCACTCGGAAAGAGAGACGAGATTCGGACGTGTTTTGGCTTTTCGTTTGTAGGCACTCAGAAATCAAAACTCAGAGGCCCATTGTTGTGACCTTTTTGTTTTTTGAAGCCTCTATCTGTGGAGGCCTCCGTCTCTCTTTTCCTCACTCTTTCTGTCTCGCTGTCACTCAGTCTCTCCTCAGCTGCGCTGCCAGGCCAGACGGATGGTGAAACTCATTATTGATTACGTGTGGTTGCGGGGACAGAGGGGGAGAAAGTCGGCAGTGTGGAAAGAGGCAGTAGCAGTCACCTCTCGCCTACACTCACTCACTCACACACACTCACACACACATACGTACACACACGCGCACACACATGCACACACACACACTGCCTGGATCCGTCCTTATGACACAGACTCGAGAAGCAACATGGGGGCACACGGCAGGGGGGTGGAGGGTGTTGCTGTGGCGACCAGGTGCGTAGCAGAGGCCGTTCTCGTCCAGGACTGCGGACGTCACTTGGCACTGAAGCGGGTGGCGGGTGGCAGAAGCGGGAAAAAAGGGGGCGGGGGAGGGGGTGTTGCCCTTTCAAGCAGTCCAAGCAGCAGCGGATGTCAAAGGCACGTCTGTCAGTAGCAACCTGCGGGGGAGAGGAGAGAGTTAACGCTTAGCTCTAACACACTAACACACACACACACAGGCCTCAACAGCCTCAGTGGAAAAATCAAATGGAGCAGTGTGTCTCTTACAGCGAGTGTTGAATTTGTTAAAAAGCAGAACGTGAGTGGCAGAGTGAGAGCAGGCATGGGTCAGAGTGCCAATGTTACTCTCATAGGAGTCTGCTCATTGATGAAGAAATCATTTTTTAAAAAAAAGAAAAAACACACTACAATGAATCATTTTGAATTTCAATGCATTGTATACAAAAATGTGTCCAAAATGAAATAAAAATGTAATTACACCAGAACGTCTTTAAAAATCTGATTGCATCCTGTATAATCAGAAGATGAATAAAAGTATTTCTACTCGTTCATGCTGTGTTTGTCAAGCTTGTACCCTAAACAAATTGTGTGGTTTTTTTAACGTCATTGAGCGCACTGTACTGTACCTTTCCAGACCATTCCAAAAAGAGCTTGCTGTTGAAAAATAAACATTACTTTAGACAGCTCACATGCTGTTTTGCATTTAATTTCACTTTTCGTTAAATTGTTTTTTTTTTGTTTTTTTTTTTTTTGCTACAAATACAGCACAAAGGGTGTTGACTTTACTACTGCCATGTCTTGCATGTCTTACGTACTTTGCTAAATATTGACTACAGTTTAAAAAAAAGAAAAGAATGAAACTATGAGAACATAAAAAGTGTGAAACATAACACTGCACAGAGTCAATCAGAAAGCTGCGGGTTGTGACGGTGTTTCTGACCAGGTGTAAGGAAACATAATCTTCACAGACCTGAAGAAATGAAGACGGCGATGAAGAGAGTAAAAGAGATATTCGAGTTCATAGTGAAAGAGGAAGTGAGATGAAGACATGCAGAGTGAAGGAAAAGGTGGGGACTGATGGTTTGGCAAAGAGAGAACAAGAGATTGAAGCAGGAAGGGAAAGTACATTTTAGGGTCATGGTGAGAACGAAAGAAAGAAAGAAAGACAGAAAAAAAGAAAGAAAGGGTGACGAGGAGCTCTATAGCTCACCTAAAGTCAGCGCAGGTATAACCTTAAGTCCTTTAAATGTCATCAGATATATAGTACATTCATCCATCCATCCATTTCCCATGCCGCTTATTCTACACAGGGTTGCAGGGGAGCCTGGAGCCTATCCCAGGGAACTCACAGGGCTTCTACAGGTCATTTTATATCAGGTAAAAAGCAACATAATCTTTTCAGGGCTGCGTGTTAAAAAATCACCAAAATGACAGATTAAGACAGGACAGAATTCCCAAAGAGACACCCACAATAATTAGATTACCCAACCTCCCCATGTAAATAGGGCTTAAGGGGGCTTAACAGAGAGAGAAGGAAAGATAGATGAACAGGTCCTGAGAAAATAAGGATTGTAGAAAGTACAGGGATTGGGGACAGAGATAGAGAGTGAGAGGAAGAGATGGAAAAAGAGAACGAGATTTACACTGTATTCTAGTCAGAAGGCAGTGGCACACAGGTTTTGAGTAACACTACAGAAATAAAGCCTGTCTCATTTTAAAAGCAGTTAGCATCTCAGGTTTAAGCAATCCCATCATTCTCTATACTGGACCATAGATCTATGTTTCGACACACAAACTGTTCCATTAACCAAATAGTATGTCAAAAAGTCAATCATTTGTCTTGTACCAAACAGCCAGTGTTTGTGCTCGGAAATGTGTTTGTTATTTATCAGCAGTTGTTCCGTGGTTAAAATGAACAGTTAACACAATATCACAGTTTGTTTAACTAGCTTATGAGAATAACTGGCTAGTTATTGCTAATTTGCATTTCTGTGATCGCACAATCCTGGAGGGACTGTATAATGAAATGTTGCTTAAAGGACGCCATTTTGACTAGCAGCAGCACTGTGTCCCAGCTTCGTAGTAGATTCTGAAAGCAAACTTTTCTGATCTTTCTAGAATGTAACACACCCAAAGTCTAGTAAGTAAATCTTATCAAATATTATTAAGTGCATATCATCGTCAACTATAAAGCATTTCAAAAACTATTGTATAGTTATAGATATATAGACAGCTAGCATACTCACTTTAGATAAAAAATAAAATAAAAAAAAAAAGCTGGCCAGAAAGTTCCACAAGGGCGTTTGTTTGAAATCAGTTATGAACTCGAGTGATGTAGCTGAGGTTGAGGAACTGTAGAAGTTCAGGAGTTGAATAAACTTAGTTTAGTGATATGCATCCTTACACAGTGAATGAAAAGCTACTTCTTTTTCCAGCAGACATGTTTCCAGGGGTATAATAGTCACATTAAAGATGGATGGAGATAATGACATGGCGATACTTGCTTACTAGCTAACTACTGTAGCTAGCCATGTTATTTAGTGAACAGGTCCAATTGTTAGCAGCGACAGAAAGGTAGCAGCCGCTAACCTCATGTAAACCGATAAACTAGTAAATGCCGGTAAATAAATAAATTATCAAAGTGTAAGTGCTGCATACTAAAAGGTATGACGTATTAACACTGTTTCAATTATAATTCTGTCTAAAGAGACAAGAAGCTTTGAAGGGCGTGGCCTCGAAAAGAAAATGTGTTTTGTGTTTTGTGTGTGTGTGTGTGAGAGAGAGAGAGAGAGAGAGAGAGAGAGAGAGAGAGAGAGAGAGAGAGAGAGAGAGACTTTTAGAGAAAGTCATATAGAAACTCAGTGCCCCATTTAGATTGAGTGGGGGTAAAATGAGGTTTGGTAAAAATACATTGTTTTAACGGACAGTGTAAATATGTCACAGCCTGTCCCCTCAGCTGGAATATTCCCCTGCGTAGTGACTCCGTTCCCCCCAGCCTTCTGCCCCGTCCCGCCCTGTGGAGGAAGCACTGTGCTGGGGAACATGTCCCCGCAGCGCCAGCCTCGTGATGCCCACAGCTAATTCCATTAGCAGCACATTAAATATGAAGCAGGCCATTTGTCTCAGCACTGCCTCCTTTTCCCCTTCCTCATTTCCTCTGGAACATTTTAAATCGAATGCACACTGGATGAGGTGGAGCATGGGACTTGCTCACAGCAAGGTTCTCACTTATATATGTTTATAACACACACACACACACACACACACACACACACACACACACACACACACACACACACACACACACACACTCAAATAAATATATATATATAAACATAAACATGTAATGTTTATTTTTTATGTTTATAAACATAAATATCTATCTGTCTATCTGACTTTATTTATATATAAATAAAATTTAATTCAAAATATAGATCTGCCTCCAGGCACATGGTTTCCTGTAGAATCTTGTTAGAATTCCTACAGAGTGTATGTGAGATCAGGCTGGAGCGAGAGAGAGAGAGAGAGAGAGAGAGAGAGAGAGAGAGAGAGAGAGAGAGAGAATGAGAGAGAGAAAGCCAGAAATACAGACACACAGAGAGACAAACAGAGAGAGAGAGAGAGAGACACAGTGATATAGAAACAGAGACAAATAGACAGTCAAAAAGACACACACACACCCACACAGACACACAAACACACACACACACACACTGTCACGTTTGCAAATATGTTGGGAGGCACTGAAACGCCCATCTAACACAAACCCACACCATGTCCACCTCCACCTCCACCTCCGCCTCAACCACACACACAACTTCACACACACACACACATTACACCCACACATACCTTCACTTGTGTTAATAACAGAATCAATACACGTTCCCTCAAGAATAAATACACATCATCATAAAATCTTGTCATTACACACATGTGAAAAAAAGTGGTTTTAATTACATAAAAATAAGCGTGTGTGTGTGTGTGTGTGTGTGTGTGTGTGTGTGTGTGTGTGTGTAGGTGAAAAAGCTTTACATTAGTGTGTGTATACCCATACATTTAGAGACCTCAGCAGTCAGTGATGCCATTATTATAACTACATGGCGGTAATAATTATGTCATCTGCCAGCAAACTGATGTTATGACATAAGGTGTGTATCGCTTAACTCAATAACACATCGACTTTTGCTGCAGGTGTGAGATATTCTTGTCAGGATTTTTCCGCACCATTAAACTCCACGCACAGTAACTCTGTCATTTGCCTGGTTTAACTGAACGGAGCGGTGCATTCGCACAGCAGTGATGTTTACAAGACTGTGGAGATCGGTTATGACATGAGCTCCTGATTTGCATACCAATCTGAGTGTTAAGTAAGGAATAAAACAGCTGAAGGCATGCTGTTAAAGAAAAATAATCAGTGACTGTTTGGCGTGATGCGGCCTGACTAAGCGAGGAACTGTTACAACCCTGAAGTTGATTATTTTCCAGCCTCACATTTTCTAAAAAAAAACAAAAAAAACAAAAAAATCACAGCTTGTCATGTCTTCCATCCTGAACACTTTTATAAAGACCGTTACAAATCGTTGACACTGGAGACTCCTTCCATCCTGAACGCTTTTATAAAGACCGTTACAAATCGCTGACACTATTAAATTAAAATAGAGTAAACTCTAAAATAGAGTTAAAATAGTTAATCGTGTTAATAAGGATACTAAATCAAGGTCATGAAATAGGGATTCGAATCTGGAGGTAAATGTTTTTTGAGTTATCAAAATAATAAAATAATAGCAAACCTTTGTAGTTTGAATTTTGAATGATCAAAATAATAAAATAAAATCTTTTGTCAATTCAATGCTAAAGAAAATGTGCCCACTGTTTGAAGGATAAGCCAACCTAGCACTCACCTGCTACATTTTAAGAATTCACTTTAAATTCATAACTTTATCCATAGAAAACCCAGCTCTTGAGCAATATCTTGAGGCTCATTTAAGATTAATTTTGCCATACATAGTTATGTATTTAATATTTGCCTCAAATGGCAATTCTTGGTTTTTGAGTTTGAGTGTATTTATATGGGATTAGATTTCAAATAAACATTATTCATTGTTAACAGTTTTCTAAGCTTCCTTTTCGCTAATCATGGTTTATGAATGCGCTGACAGAGTTTTCATTTACACTTTCAGACTTTTCGTTTACGCTTTCAAACTTTTTGTGTACGCTCTGCAGGTTTACATTGGCCATTCTGGCACAAACCTCATGTGTGGGCGGGGCTTAGCAGCGCTTTACTCTCATTGGCTAGTGAGATTTGGCTTGACAGCTCGAGTGTCCAGCTGAGGAGGAGGATGATGTTGATGATGACGACAACGACGCTGCTCCGTGCCGCTCCTGAGAGCTCATCTCGAAAGAAATAGTCGTATGAGACTCCCCAAACCTCAAATATTAATTACGAACTAATAAAGTGATTAACCACATCCAGAACGCTATCCAAAATTCATGCCACTGAAGTCTTTACTTCCTGGTCAGGGAGCTGTCGAACCAAATCTCACTAGCCAATGAGAGTAAAGCGCTGTTAAGCCCCACCCACACGTGAGGTTTTTGCCAGAATGGCGAATGTAAACTTGCAGGAGCGTAAACGAAAAGTTTGAAAGCGTAACTGAAAACTCTGGCAGCGCATTCATAAACCATGATTAGCGAAAAGGAAGCTTAGAAAACTGTTAACAAAGAATGATGTTTATTTGAAGACAATGTTACATTTTTGTCACTGAGTTCACTGTTTTCAGTTTCAGAGTGTTTTTTTTTTTCTCTCATTGTATATTTTTGTTCGTTTCTTGAAAAGTTACGTTCAATACTTTTGGCACAAATCTAATCCCATATATTTACTGCCCCAAACTTGAATTTCACCATATTGTGGTTACATCACAAGATTTTACATCAGAGATAGAAAATGAAATAAAAGAACTAAAATGGTATGAGTCATTGAGTCTGTCACAATGAGTCTGGTGTTACAACTTTAATGCCAATCAATGCATAATTGATATTTATATCATATCAAGTTTTTTTTTTTTTAATCTTCTTTAGCATTGGAACTGAACCAAACTTAATAATAAATCTAATAAATCGATCTGCATGAAATGTTACAAGGGATAAGAGTAAGCATAGGGGGTGGGGCTTCTGTTTTCTTTTTCTTGATTTCTTATTCATAAAATCAAATTAAAAAAAAAAAAATGAAATCAAGGTTAAGTTGTACTTAAAGATGGAAGGTGGCATTCGAGCGTGTATGTAAGAACGTAAGAACAAACAAGAAACTGATTTAATGTAGAAAATGACCGAAATCCAGAATATTCCTGAAACTGACACACTAGACTATGAGTCACGGGTGTGTGCTAGTTCTGTAATTAGATCAAATAGACAGTTGAATGATGATGATGATGACGAAACTTAATCAACGACTGGACAATGCTGAAACTGATTAAGATTCAGAGCGGATATTTCAGAAACCCCAGCTGAGAAGCAACAAAATTATAATGTGTTGACAAGGAACATTAATAAGAGGCACTGAAAAAAAAGGCACATTAATAAAATGTCTGAATTTAATGGGTCATCAATAAGAGTCTGAATGCAAATGAATTATGAATGACATCATTCCATATGGCCAAAGGCGTAGACATATTATAACACCCCGTCCCACTCTGTGCATGGGAATGACTAATAAAGGCAGATAACGTGAAAACAGTATCACACATTCACTCACTCTAGCACTTTATTTCAATAGCAACTTGTTAAACACATCTGCAGGTGTTTAACATGCAATTTGTATGCTTTTTAAAGTGGGCCACTCAAACCAGGATCCACAAATTGATCCACAAATTTGCACAATTTTCCACTTAAGAGCAGTTCTGATTTTATATTGTGTTTGATGGAACCAGTCGGCGAGATATAACTGGTGTTAAATGTACATTCAAAGCACAGTGAGTCACAGATCATTGAATGCCTTAAAATGTTCTTTAATTTTCTTTCAAAATGTAAAAAAAATAAACATTCATTAGCATTCATTATGTTTACTAGGTGTTGTCTGTTTTGCAAATCCACCAATGGTGCTCTTATTGCATGCAAGGCAGCATGAGTCTCTTTCACACACACACACACACACACACACACACACACACACAAAACACTGTTTACTTCAGGGTGTTCTAACCACCAGTCATGAGACACATAACACACACACACACACACACACACACACACACACACACACACACACACACACACACACAAAGTCAGCAGGCATCTGGTTTCATTTGTTAAAGGCCTACAATTGATAGTGTGCAAATCACATGGGCCGTTTCACCTCAGCCAAGTCACATTCTTCAGGAAGGATGGAGAAAATTAACCCTTTTAAAATGATGTAAACGCAGCAAACTTTATCTAACAAATGACATCTGATTTCATTCAGTTCAACTCAGGGCCTTTGAGGAAACCTCTGAGTTGTTGAATGTTGAATTTCTGCTGCCATTTGCACAAATCGATTACAAGTTTGATCTTAATTCAGGGTGTAAAGTCCATATGTTCAGAGGAGTTTGTTTAAAATGAGCCGATGGCATTGTTAAATTCTGATTGGTCAGAAGATTGATTGATTGATTGATTTTCTGTAACAGGTTAAATATCACGGTTTCCCCTTTGCCTCATGGTTCCGATGGCAATAAACACCATGTGCACATGTTGTAGTCCTGTCTCCACCCCTGTCATGTCATTAGTTTGTTGCCTGATTGTGTTCACCTGTTCTGTGTATAGTTCTGGTTAGTTTGTTTACTTAAACCCTTGCTGTGTTCGTTTCTGTGTTCATTTCTGATTACAGCTTTGCCTGCTGGTATTTTGACTTAGATTATGATTCTTGGATTTACGGTAATAAAGCACATACTGAATTTAAGCACTTGCGGCCTGCCTCTCACCTCAAGTGAATTAGGGCAGATGTTGCACTTACCAGAGGGTACGTGTGCATTTTAATTTATTTCTTAAGACTACATTTGAACTATGATTCTTGGCAGTTTTTTTTGTTTTTGTTTATCATTGAGGCAATAGAGCTTACTTTCTACTGTTGCAATCTGAATTTGATGTCAGCCTTTTCCCAGAATTCCACACTCTGTGTGAGTAAACAGGCTGAAGTGTGGCAGTCGTGGAAGCATGACTCCATCTGCCCCCTTCTACTACTTATTCTCTTTGAACCCCCCCCCCCCCCCCACGCACACACACACACAAAGAAAACGGCAAATAATTGAATTTATGTAGCACCCACACCTCCGCCTGCCACTTTACACCAAATGTAACACGTCGGCACCAAACCAGAGAGACTGTAAGAAAGAAAGACAGTAGGGGGAAAATGCAATAGACAAGGAGAAAGATGAAGGAGCAGTGCAAGGTTTAGAGGAGGTTAACAAGAATGTAAACTCAAAAGGATCACGGGACGTAAAAAAGAAGAATGTCAAAAAGGGAGGGAGGGAAAGTGAAAGAGAGAGAGAGAGAGAGAGAAAGAGAGAGAGAGAGAGGGAGGAGACGGACGGCACCGCTCTGCCTGCCGCCATCTTTTCACCTCAAATGACTCTTAGGCAAGCAGAAGCCAAGCTGCTGTTCCAGCCACAACGACTGACCTTTGGAATGCAAACAAACCCAACTGTAACTAATCAAAAAAGAAACAATTTGGTCCAAATAATTATCACAAGAAAACCTCAACTACTGTACTGTTGCATTTTACCCCCACCCCCCCATCCAGCTCTCGTCTCATGGATGATCTACGGCTTTATATTTTATTACCATTGAGTTTTTTTTATTTCTTTTGGAAAGCTAAGAAACTGGGAGGACTTATTTCATGCTGAGCAAAACAAGCTGGAGAACTCGAGCTTGTTCTTAATCATTCCTTCAGGATATAAACAAAAGCATATTTCCCCATAGATGCTTTAATCATAGATTATCGGGATGAATTGTAAAATCTACTGGATCAAAAAAAAAAAAAAAACGTGTTTTCTGAAACCTCTCGGAGAAATGAGCTCAGACAGCCCGCTGCTCTGTGATCAGATTTCTGGTGGGTTGGATGGACTCTTGGCAGTAGCAATGTCAAATCACACCACATTTTATGTTACCTTTTATTCATTTATTTATTTTTACAAATATTTTTTCTTCCCAATTTAGTCCTATCAAATTTCCATTTCTCTATTGTTCAACAGTTGCCAGTCCAAAAGTCTAATCAGTGCTTCCTTTAAGACATAAAGCCACCTCACCTTTTCATATGAGTCACTGGAGAAAGTTAATAGTCTACATCTCTTTTGTATACAAGAGCTAACAAACATCTGTAACTGGCAGGAAAGTCAAGGCTACCAAGTGCAACAGCAGTAAAGCATTCAAATTTGTACCATTTGTAGTTCACAAATTTAAATCATTTGACCACAGCATGCAAAATGAGGTCCACTGGATAGCGGAGCATTCTTATATCACAGTGCTGTTGAATACTCAACTCTGATTAGTCAGGAAGTCAGGAATTAATTTTCTCTAACAGCAGCTCTGACAGTATTTCCAGTTGCAAGGTTCATATTAATGTGCTTTTGCTGTTATATGTTATCTTTCTATAGTAACAGTTAACACAGGGACTTGTATAGTAGACACTCTAATTTGCTGTAGGAAAAGTTGGAAAAAAGGAACGGTTTAACATTTATGGAAGGAGTCTCCAGTGTGAGTGCTTTGTAGCATTTACATTACGTTTATGGAATTTGGCAGATGCCACTTATCCAGAGTGACTTACATTTATACAACCAAGTGTTAAGGGCCTTGCTCAAAGCCCCAGCAGTGGCAGCACTGGGATTTGAACTTACACCCTTCCAAACAGAAATCCAATGTCTTAACCACTGAGCTGCTACCACCACCTTGACCCTGGTGAAGGAATGACTGTTTATAGCTGTTGTAACCTAAGTGATAACGGGAACTAACTTGTTTTGTGGATGTTCCACAACAGTGAATGTAACTATAAATGGATAAAGGAGTTTTACTTGGAACCTTCTCTGATAGAGAACCACTGTGTTGTAAGGTTTTACATCGAAAGTTTACGGGTTTGTCCAGAGCAACAGCTACAACCACTAACCCTGTGCCTCATTACTAACCGTAATTATTTGTATATATTTAAATTAGAATTCTTTCTAACTTACAATCATGAGACCGTGTTGTGTGAGCTAAATTATTTCTGGATCAGTGATGGCCATTAAATGATGCCAGCTGCCTTGCCAGGCAGGATCGAATGTCCTGCAGTGATGAGTCAGTGAGTGCAAACAAGTCAGAGGTCAGAGATTGCAGCAGGTTAAAGCACACGCTCCCCTGGCCTCAGATTACAAAGCACTGCTTACTTCTGCAACAGAAAAAAAGGAGGAAAGAGGTGGGATGTGGAGGCGAATTGAAGAGTAACAAAGGGAAGACAGAATGAGGCAGAGACCATCAGATGAGCTGAATCAGATTGAGGAGTAGAAGGAGATGGATCGGAACAAAGAAAGCAGATACAAAACAAGTGAAGAGTGAAGATGGGAACAGAATGAGGATGGAGCAATTTCAATTTCCCCTCCTCGTCCTTTTCACCTTCCATCACAACTCAATTTGTGAATCATATTTTGGATGAATCATGTGCAGTGCAAGATGTAATAGGTGTGTTATAATGACTATAATAAATAGTAATAACATCTTAATAACACATCGTGGCAACTTCCTTTTCTTTGATCCTAGTAGTATTTTATAAATCTGAGAATTTACTTTTGTAAAGCTAAGCCTGTGCATCATTCCCTGAGTTACTTTGTGTTCAGAAAGTCCTGGAATGTATTTGTTATTCACAAATCATCCTGCCGCTGCCAACTGAAGGTACGCAGTGTCCCAATAATCTGTCCATATGAGCAGACTGCACATGAGGAGACAGCCATCACACAATCGCACTCAAAAAGTAGTTTACGCATAGCCTATATCCTGTTGTTAGCTCATTAACTAGCTAGCATTAGTAGTGAAGATATTATTTACATTCCTCATTCCTGTATAAAACTTGTTTCAAGTAGAATAATTCATTGTAGTCCCTGAATAACAGGCATAAATAAATAATAATTAAACAAAACAAAAAAAACAAACAAAAAAAAAAAAGCTGTGTTAACATCTTCTCAGAAATCCTGTCAGGTTAGCTCATTTTAGCTAGATAACTAGTTTTAGGAAGATATTAAAAAAAAAAAAAGAATGAATATGACTTTAAATACTCACAGAAAGCCTGTCCAGTTAGCTCATCTTAGCCAACTATTGTTAGCAATCACTGTAAACATTTCTTAAAATGACATTAAATCATCTTCGAAATCCTGTCAGGTTAGCTCATTTTAGCTGGATAACTAACATATTTAAATAAGCATTACAACCTCTTTTAATATACAAATTAAAATCCTGTCAGGTTATTATGTCAGCAAGCTTGCTAGCATTAGCAATGAAGATTCTGAACATTCATGAATATGACTTAAAATCCTCTTAGAAATCCTGCCATGCATTAGCAAGTAGTGTGATAGAATTAATGAATATGACTTTAAATCCTCTCAGAAATCCTGTCAAGTTAGCTCATGTTAGCTATCTAGCTAGTAGTAACAGGAAATATGATATTAATTAATATGACTTTAAATCCTCTCAGATGTCATGTCAGATTAGCTCATGTTAGCTAACTAGCTTGCATTGACAGAAAGAAATCTGATACAATTAATGAATATGACTTTAAATCCTCTCGGAAACCATGTTAAATTAGCTCATGTTAGTTAACTAGCTTGCATTTAACAGAAAGACATATGATACAATTAATGAATACGACTTTAAAACCTCTCATAAATCCTTCCAAGCTAGCTAATGTTTGCTATCTAGGTAGTAGTAACAGGAAATATCATTAATGAATATGATTTTAAATCCCGTCAGGAATCATGTCAGATTAACCCATGTTAGCTAACTAGCTTGCATTGACAGAAAGAAATATGATACAATTGTTAGCAGTGACTATAAACATTATGAATCAAAATCCTTTCAGAAAAGCTGTCAGTGATCTAGCTAGCTAGCATTAGCATGAAATATGATACAACTAATAAATATGACATTAAAACCTCTTAGAAATCCTATCAAGTTAGCTCATGTTAGTTATATAACTAGCATTATTGGTGAGCATTATGAACATTTGAGATATATGTAAATTGAAATATCTCAGAAATCGGTTAGCTAGCTAGCCTAGATTTGCAGCAAGAAATATGCAAAAAGTTGAAGTTTGCAAAAAGTTGTCATTTTGGTTTGTTAATGTGTTTTGAACTTATATATGGGCTCACAGAAGAGGTTAGCATTCATACCTTTTGCTTGTGATCTTATTCAGATGAAATTGAATGAAATCCAACCATATTGCCAACTTTTTTCAAATCCCCCCATGCATTTCTCAGGAGATCAGGATTAGCCAAAATACCTCATCATTATAGTTTTGCATATTACTATGGATTTTCCCAAGTGGAAAGAACACGAAAGAAAATGGCTTCATTCCTTCCGGATGGGATGTGGTTTCGCTCTGCAGGTGCCACAAAAACCCTCTGCAAGGTCGTTACCATCAAGAAAGCCTCACAGAGAGAGCCCAGATGGTACAAGCAGTGCATCAGGTGTGAAAAATGAATAGGAATATAATCATAAAGTCAATGATTAGCAAGTCTGCACGCATCTGTGTGCAGAGGTTCGATTTGCACCTCAGTTTTTGGTACTAAATGAACAAAAGCTATAAGGTGAAGCAAATTTATAGTATCTCCATTTCACTGCCAAGGTATTCTATTGGAAAGGCAATAATATAATCCTTGTCCGTGAAAGTGTTCTTACTTCTCGTGTCGTTTTTCGCTGTGTTCATCAGAATCTGGCGGATGCTGAGTGTGAGAAATATGCTGACACAGCCAGGTTGATGATGATGATGATCGGATCTAAAGTCTTTTGGTTATATTTATCGCAAAAGGTATCATGTGTCAGAACACTGGGTCTTACAAAGGATTGTAAAATGGGGAAGGCTGATTAGTAAGAGTGCTTTGTAATCCATAAGTAACATCTAATCTGTAAGTGAATGCAGCTGTAGAGCTAGACAAAATTGCTCGTTAGACATAAAGCTAGAATCTGGTCTCGTCTTACGCATAATGACAAAAGCAACAAAGCAACATTTCAAGGGCAAACAGGAAGCATGAAGCAGCAAAAGCTAGCCAACCGACAGAACTGGGGTCAGCCTGTATTTCCTTGTATCAATGACATATGAAAGGTTACAATCTCTGCTGTAAGTGCATTGATGCAGATCTGAGCAATAATTTTAACGCAAGTTGTCATTTACTGGTAACACTTTACTGAAGGGCAGTGTTCATAGGGCTACATAAGACCTGCATAAATCATTCATGACAACAGACAGCTTATTACAACTGCCATCAGCCACGGTAATGACTGGGTTTGTCAAATTTGATGTCAAGTTGACATGTCAACTGTTTGAGTTATGACACTTTATGACACTCATATTCCAGTATCATAACAACTGGCTTTGTAGTGCAGTGCACTTCAAATAATGTTAATGGTGTCAAGCCAAACTCAAAATATATAGAAAATATAGCTGACTCAACTCCATGTCATAACTTTACATAAAAGGGTGATACATGGTAAAAGTAAACTCACTTCTCTAAAAGGGTCAAAAACAATTCGTAACTCTGTCATGACCGTGTCATAGGTATTTAAAATGGTCACATCATTAACATTTTGTGACTTTGACATACTCAAAGTATACTGAGCTACAAAGTCCGTTGTCATGACAGTCACAACACAAATTTATGCCACTACAGTCTGCCGTTATTTCTTAACATCACAATTGATAGAATTTTAAAATTTTTTTTACATTTATTTTAATAAACCTTCATTCATCGTTGTGCATGTTTGTTAGTTGTCATAAGTCTTATGTAGCACTATGAGCACCATCATTATGGAAAGTGTTACCTTTTTATTGTTCTTACAAGTAGGATACACAGATGTACTTACTCTTAATACAAATGTCCCTCGGATGTGTGAACTCAGAAACGTTGTGGGCCATTTTAATTCATGCATTTAGTTGTACAAAACAAGTTTGCAAATTGGACACAGATTCAATCTGTCAAGCCACAAATTCAAGCAAACCTATGCTAATGAGATTTACCAACCAGGCTGCACCTGTGAATACAACATAAACTGCAATAAAACACATCACTGAGTATGTAATAAGGCTATAACATGAACAAAATACAAACAACAACAACAGGTAAACCACTCGTAATAATAAGATGAAGAACGCAGTAGTAGCTTATTTGTCAAGATTGGTCACACCTAGGGGCAATTTAGCACATCCATTCCACCTACCAGAAAGTTTTTTTTTGATAGGAGGACACCAGAGAACCCTGAGGAAACCCAGAGTGGACACGGGGAGAACGTGTGACATTCCACACAGAGAGAACTTGACCTCCGGATTTAACCAGAGACCCTGGAGCTGTGAGGTGGCAACAGTAGGTGGTAAGACATCCATATTTCCACCTATTGTCCTCAAAATTGCCCTTATTTTCTTATACAGACTCAAAAACACAACTTCAGTGGTCTGTTGATCTCATGCTTGCAAATTCTTATTGAAAAAGTTAGGAAGGTTATGATTAGGGTTTAGAGTTGGGATTATGTGTACCTTTTCTTATTACATCATTTAATACATATGAAATCAGTTTGTTTATATTTCTCCTTAGATCATGTTTGAGTCAAAATCAACTCAGAGCTGAAATCTCTCAAGACGGACTCTGTGAAAACTCTCGGTGGATAAAATGCGAAAAATATGAACATAAGGATAACTTCTTGTTGAAATTTTAGCATATTTAGCTTATCTGGAGTGTTAAAATGCCAAAAATCCTTCTGTGTGTATGATGTGCAAAAGGTCATCCTCGTCTGCACTGGTTCATACTTAAAATAGACAAGTAAGACATACTGTATTTTTCATTTATTTGCAATATTCGGGCGCGCTTCATTGATGGTGTTTGGATTGTGTGTGGGTGTTTGTGCTGATTTTCTCCCCTGTAATTGGTATATTTGTGCGTGTTCAGCTCTCAGTGTGTAGGCTGGGTGCATGCAAGTGTGCGAGGGCGTGTTTGTGCTGAACGCCCACTGCACTATGTGAGCCGAGCTCCCACACTGAGATGGCCGTCTGCTCTAATGAAGTGGAAGTGAGAATGCTTATTTAGAAGTGGCAGCAAAATGGCTAATTGAGTGTGGCAGTGTGTGTAAGTGAACTGATCTACCCTTCGACCTCAGCACGGACACATTACAACACTGTCTACAGATCGGCCGTTCCTCCTGCTTTAACAATGATTAATATCTACTTTAACAGGGATTATAATGGGACAGGAAAACTCACCACGGTTTAGCATGGTTGTAAATGTTTTTATTTCAAATTTATGGAAGGAGTTTAGTACATTTGCCTCACACCTCCGGGGTCGGGGGTTCGATTCCCTCCTCTGCCCTGTGTGCGTGGAGTTTGCATGTTCTCCCCGTGCTTCAGGAGTTTCTCTAAATTGTCCATAGTGGGAGAGTGTGTGTGTGATTGTGCCCTGTGATGTGTTGGCACCCTGTCCAGGGTGTCCCCCACCTTGTGCCCCAAGTCCCCTGCGATAGGCTCCAGGCTCCCCATGACCCTGTGCAGGATAAGATGGATGGAAGGAGTGTCCAGTGTCAGCGCTTTGTAACAGTCAAATGTAAAGCAGTAAGTTTTCTGCTACTTTGCATTTTATGGTTTCTCAGCTACAACAAGCTATATTTTTCTTGTCTTATTTACTTATTAACTTCAACAGAAAGTGAGGGAACAACAGCTATAATAGCTATAATAATCATTCTTTCTTTCTTTCTTTCTTTAGGTCACCTATGGTGCAGTACATGGCTGTTTCGCATGCATCACAAGTCACAAGACCCACCCACATGATGGGACACACTCAAACACACACACACACACACACACACACACACACACACACACACACACACACACACACACTGTAAACGGGGACTACTGCAGGAGCTGCGCTCACAAAGCAGGAACTGTCTCTTTATACAAAGGCAAGACTACCTCCTCTTTTAGCTGTAAGGAGGAGTGTGTGATTTCATTTTGTGCGCTGTCTGTGTTGCTGGCGGTGGCGTGTATGCGTGTGTGTCCACACGCGGACAAAGCCCCTACTCATAACTGAAACGGACGGGCCGAGGCAGTACACACTGACTCCAGTGTGTCACTGGGGAGAAGTGGACTGATGATGCAGCTCATGTGAAATGTGCTACGTTAGCTTTACTGGGTGGGGGGGACGGGGGGTGGCCTTTGGGAGACGTGTACAGCGTGCGATAGAGACATTTTCGCATGTAGGAACTTTATCTTAATGATAGATCGGTGAAGAGAGGCTTCTAGAAAGCAGGAACCCGATTACGTGGTGTGGTAATTAATTATCAGAAAGGGGGAAAAAAATGACCAAGACAACCACAAAAAAAACAAAGACAAGAAGATGATGAGTTCTGAGCTGCCTGGTGATGTCATCTATCAGGACTTTTGGCAGGACTGACTGTTTTGTGTGTGTGTGTGTGTGTATGTGTGTGTGTCTCGGGAATGCCTCCCTGACACCATAATCTCTCCAAATTACAGACTCCACGTGCCACCCGCAAAGCAGTCGTTTAACCCTCACACTCTAATGAACGTTCCCCCTTACACACACACACACACACACACACATACACACACACACACACTCACTCATCTGCATTCCAGAGCGAACTCCTCTCTTTGCTGAAGAGACAGAATGGATGTCCCTGAATTCAGACAACATCATGGTTCGGATAAATAGGATAAAGTCCGCTTCGACTTCAGACATTTCAATAACGTCCTCGCCATCCTAACCCGGACTCACCGTGTCTCGCTTTATATTGTCTCGCTGTCCCCGATAACACAACTGACTCAGACTCACAGCTCTCCATACATCTTGCACTTATCTTTACAATAACCAGGAATGTTTGGCCAACTTGAATGTCACGAGAACAACTCAATAACCACAAATATCCACCAAAAAAAAAAAGTCCAGGGACATTCAAGTTTCCCAAACGTTATCCACTTTATTACAAAGTGATCTCCATCCTGCATGCGATCACTGAGCGCAAGCTAAATGGTGCGGGGCTCGGATCTCACACCACAACACACACACACACACACACACACACACACACACACACACACACACACACACACACACACACACACACACACACACACACACACACACAAATTTCAGCCAGACGGGTGCAGATGGCAGTAGGAACTCAGAGAGTTTAATCATTTCCTGAGGGCAGTTCCAGTATAAACATCAGGAGTCGGGTCATCACAACCGCACTTCCAAGGACACAGAGAACATGAACGAGCTAATGTGAACACTAATATGGACACTGAACAGTTTTCCAGATTTAAACACTCTGCGACGAACACCGACGTTGAACGCTCAAGTTGACAAATTATCAATCAAACCTTCTGCTGCAGCGCTACGAGCAGAGCATATGCGCAGTTCCCTGCATCAACAACCCCCCTCCCACACACACACATATACACACACACACACACGTATATATATACAAAGACACACACATACACATATATATATATATATATATATATATATATATATATATATATATATATATATATATATATATATATATATATATATATATATATATATATATATATATATATATATATATATATATATACACACACACAGAGCTTCCCTAGCACACAAGAACAAGTACTTACTCTGCTCCAGTACGGACTCCACTGACTGCTGCAAAGGGAGCAAGTGAACGCTTCACACTCCTCTCTCACACTGCCTCTCTACTGCTCTCTCTCTCTCTCTCTCTCTCTCTCTCTGGACTCTACCGTGCTGAGATACCGTGTGCCATAAAAGGCAGCCCAGCTAAACATGTCACATGTAATTTATCCACGGCAGGCAGCAGAGCTTCACCTTTCCGAGTGTGTGTTTGGAGAGAACGGAGTTGCTGCGAAACTTCTGCTGTTGTACCCGGGTATCTGTATGTGTATGTGGGAGTGTGTGTGTGTGTGTGTGTGTGAGAGAGAGAGAGAGAGAGAAAGAGAGGGAGAGAGAGAGAGAGTGGGTGTGTGTGTGAGCTGTCTAGACCAAGCATGCCAGTTACAACACAGTCCCAACAGTGTGTGACTCTTTTCCCTCCCTAGAGAGAATGCAGTGTGAATTGAGTGCCTTGAATAGAAATGGTTACACACACACACACACACACACACACACACACACACACACACATAGTCTGATATGTCTCATTTATGCATGGCAACACACACACACACACACTTAAACCATATTCCTCTCATTCCTCAGACAGACAGAGAGCGTCTTACCTCACATCGCTGAGCAGCATGTGTGAGCGAACGGGATGAGTGTGTGTGTGTGTGTGTGTGTGTGTGTGTGTGTGTGTGTGTGTGTGTGTGTGTGTGTGAGTAAGAGAGTGTGTGTTCAGACGCAGGCAGACGGGATGGGCAGAGTTGCCGGAGCTGAGAGGCTCATTGTTCTGACCAGCAGTGTGTGTCTGTGTGTGTGTGTGTGTGTATGTGTGTGTGTGTGTGTGTGTGAGTGGTGTGTGTCACACTCTGAGCGTTCTCCCCATCTAGAGACCTATACTCTCCCATACACACACACACACAACCTCTCTCTCTCTAGCTCGGTCGTTCCCTCTGTGAAACAGACATGCACACACCATACACTCTCCTGCCTGTGGCTCTGCGTCTGAGTCCCTCTTGCCACTCACAGCCAAGGCTCCACCCCTCAACCATCCCACCAGGAAGAGAGAGAGAGAGAGAGAGAGAGAGAGAGAGAGAGAGAGAGACATGAGGGAAAAGACAGTGGGAGGCAAGAAAGAATGGAGCATGCAAACACAGAGCTGGTAAATAAAAAAGAAAAGAAAATTTTTTGATTGAAGAACTCCTTATTTTATAAAAATAAAGTTTTTTCTTGTTAAACTTCGAAGAGTCTAAAAGAAAACGGTTTTGAGCTAAAAAGAGCTAAAAAAATGTATTTAATATGTAATAAGTGTGTAATAAGGCGCTAAAGAAGATAAGCTTGAGAGAGTCAGGACACAAATATATATATATATAAAGTTGACGACTTTATTCTGAATAAAAATGTATTTTTCCTGCATATTAATGCATTTCCATAAAAGGCAGCCACTGTAAATATATATATATATATATATATATATATATATATATATTTTAAAAAAAATTTTTAAGTTTTTTTTTTTTTTTTTTTACAGTGACTGCCTTTTATGGAAATGTATTAATATGCAGGAAAAATACATTTTTATTTAGAATAGAGTCATCAACTTTTTATCAATTTCCAGATATATTAAATGTTGTGGAACATCCGCAAACCAAATTTGTTGAATGAAAGCGTAACACGCAGGTTACAGCTTTACCACTGGAGACTAGTTTCATCAAAGTTAAATAATGCTGTATTCAACTCAGATCATAACTTGGCGTCTGATTAGAGAAAAAAAAAACAAAGAAAACGCCCCTCAACTTTTATCCGTGGACATCAAACATTTATATACAGAGACGGATTAAGAGCCTTGAAATATTTTCACAATACGCAACTAGAAAAACATCACCCCACTATTGTTGTTTTAAGACTACCAGAACTTTGCTTAAAAGTAAACTAATATGATTCACGAGTAAAACCATTAACAATCTAGAAAAAGCCCTTTGAACAAATTCCTGTAGTTTCTCAGATCCTCTGATGGCATGTTTGCTATTGCTGGAGCTATTAAAGAACACCAGCTGTTTATTTCTTCAAATTTCGCCCTGGAGTATACATGGACTCATCACATGACCTGACTGGAGCAGACCATTTATGGACAGTTAAATCAGAAAATTCTTCTTCAAATACCACCATCTCATTCAACACTCCACGTACCAAGCACTGCGAGAAGTTCCTCACAGCTACTGAGACTTACAATCCTCTGAAGTGAGAATGAAGACTCCATCCAGAAAAGTACTGTACAACATGGTCATGTGACTGGATATGGAATGTTACAAAGGTTAAGATTAGTGTTTAGGGTTTCCTAAAAATATAGTAGATTATGCCATGGCTCATGTTACCGTCATTGTGCTCTTCTGTCATTGTAGCTCATTCACCTCAAGGTTTGACGTATGGTTTGATGTATAGTGTGCATTCTGAGATTCTTTTCTGCTCACCATGGTTGTAACGAGTAGTTAATTGAGTTACCGTAGCCTTTCTGATAGCTTGAACCAGTCTGACCATTTTGCCCCACCTCTCTCATCAACAAGGTGTTTCTGCCTGCTCTGGATGTTTTTGTTTGTTGCACCATTCTGTGTAAACTCTAGAAAATGTTGTGCATGAAAATCCCAGGAGATCAGAAGTTTCTGGAAACACTTAAACCACCCAGTTTGGCACCAACACCCATGCCATGATCAGTCATTGAGAAAGCCTCATTCTGAAGTTTGACGTGAAGATTAACTGAACCCTCATGACCTCCATCGGCACGATTTTATGCATTGCGCTGCTGCTACATGACTAATAAAGTGGTTGGTCAGAAACAGAGTATGTTCTTTTCACAGGATCAATTTAAAAGCTGCTGCAGTAATGTTAAGCCATCACAGAAAAACCTTATTATTATCAATGCATAGTAAATGGTACAATTTTGTCTTCAACTACTGTAGTGTTCAAGTGTTTTGGCAAGAGCCCTCAGAATTAAGCTTTTCTCATATCATGTGGAAAGACACTTCATCAACAATGAATATATCATTAACGACACAGCTGTTAAGCTTTGTAGTTGTTGCTATATATCTACTGTATATCATAAATCCAGTATACAGTATGTCTTGCTGTCCCAAGTGTTTCACATGCTTGACTCACATTTATTTAAATCTCCTTGATTTTTAGCTTATAAGGCATAACAATAGTGCTGGATATTACAGGAAATCACTCAGCACAGAGACAATATTAATCCATGAATCACCATCAACATTTATAAGATACAGCAGAATTCGATTAATGTTATATTATAATATTTTTTTTCTCTGCCACATTTTTATTACTGTGAGTCACAATTTAATAATTCTGTTGCACATAATTACATTATAAGCTTTTAGCTGTTTTATATTTCTTTAATTTGGCAGACGCTTTATCCAACTTTCAGGTGAAGCACAGTCATTTATAGTGGTGTAGCCAGGAATTAATTTTGGGGCTTGGGGGGATGGGGGTGGGTATTAGGAATATACTAAATAAAATCACGGCGTGGTCTGTATAGTTATATTGATAAATGTGATGTGCTCTTGCATTTTCGACGGATGACAGAGTGTAGTAGAAGTGGTGATGGCACGAATATTTATCATTATTTAATCATTTCACTGGTGGATCTACCGTCAACCAATCTTCTCATATTAATAATGTGGTAACACTTTACAATAACTGTACATGAATAATCATGCAACAATACCTGAATTAATACTTAAATATGAACCAATGATGAGTTAAGGCATGTACTACTCAAGAACTACGACGTTAGTCTTATGAATTATGACCACTTTAAATACGTTAGTACATGTTTGTTAGTTTAATGCATATTCTTTCTTATAGAGCATGTTTGATTTAGTTTACCCGTACGTTTTAATTAATACATTAACTAACAAACATGTACTAACATGTACTTAAGGTAATAAAGTATTAATTCAGGTATTAGTGCATGATTATTCATGTACTGTTATTGTAAAGTCTTGCCAATAGTGTTGCCTGAAAATGATTAAAATAACGTTCAGGGAAAACGACATCTTGATCTACTTTTCCTTTCCTCGTCCTGCAATAAACCAGTCAAACAGAAATGGGAAAAAATGCTCAATCCTGATTGGTTCATCCTGTTTCTTACCATAGCAGCTGGTAGCCAATCAAACAAAAAGTAATGAAACAATCTAAGGTATGTGTTCGTTTGATGTTTGAGGCAGTTAAATATGGAATCGCGAATATGACTTCGTTGACCTTTTACGAACATCATTATAGTGCATTCATTTGACACTGAATACATTTTTGCTCAGGAATTGCACTAGAATATTCAGAAATGGTATATATAATGAGCTTTGTTGTATGTGTGTTATTATGTGAACCATCCATAAATAAGCACTTGGAACTGGAAAATATTTAAACCGGAATTCCAGCTCCCCTAGCTACAGTACACCACTGTTACTACACAGCGTTAATCACCAGCCTTTCATTACATTTTGGCTCTGTTGATTAATCTGCTAATTGGTTCAAATAAGGCTCTTTCTTCGCTAATTGTGTAATTAACTGATTTTTGCCAGAAAATAACCACAAAAATGAATGATGCTGTTGACTTTTTTTTTTTAATCTTAATTATCCATAATAATGGCACATGATCACAATTATTCACAATAGACTCATTTTATATGCTACACTGAGCTACCCTTTTTATTGCATACATCTGATACCTGATACACTGCAAACATTTATTAGACACTAAATAGTTGTGTATATTCCAAGCACACACCCACACACTGTCCGATTAATATTTCAGACTTATACAAAAATGACTTGAGATACTTTTCTGTCCATATACTGTACATTATTTATATTTTATACCAGAGCATGGTTGAATTCTCCAATCAGAAAATGTGGAATTATCCATCCGTTCATTTTCCATACCAATTATCCTACACAGGGTAACAGGGGAGCCTGGAGCCTATCCTAGGGAACTCGGGCAGGGGACACCCTGGACTGGGTGCCAACCCATCACAAGGCACAATCGCACACTACGGACAATTTGGAAACGCCATTCAGCATATAACACAAGTCTTTGGACTGGGGGAGGAAACCGAAGTACCCGGAGGGAGCCCCTGAAGCACGGGGAGGGCATGCAATCTCCGTGCACATAGGGTGGAGGCGGGATTCGAACCCCCAACCCCGGCGGTGCGAGGCAAACGTGCTAACCACTAAGGTTAATGTAAACAAACACCAGTATTGGGTCTGACATGGTCTACCAAAATACTTTTCCAACCAGCAGAGTTAGGCTCGCCTGATTTATTTAATGACACGATCAGTTTAATCTTTCATTTGTAAACCAAACTGCTGCTTCTAGCAATTTCTCTGTGGCTCACACACTCTGATAAGGACACTTGAAAGGATGAACACTTGAAAATAACCATTAATAATTGTTCACTCACAAGACATTTTTAAAATGGCTGAACTTTTTTGTAAGAGCATTAATTAGCATGAATTTTATGGGGCCAACCACTAATTTATGGCTCATTTTATTGTTTATTTATATTGTCCTTTTTAATTGCACCTAAAATTCCGTCTGCAGGCAACGGCTTGTGCTGGCTAAGCAAAAAAGTCATCCTCATCAACACACACACACACATACACACACACACACACACACACACACACACACACACACACACACATGCAAACACACCTTGAAGCCGTATTAGACCAAGAATCCTTTTTTGGTCACAGGCAGTGTTGTGCCAGGCCCAGAAAGCAAGTCCAAGTTACACTCCAGAGCACGAGGCTCTCAGCATGGACTGTAAATATTTATGAAGGCCCAAGCTAAACATTCGCACTCATTCCGACACTGAGATCCATCATGGCAACCGTGACAGTGGTCCTTTTCCTTTTTTCCTTCTCTCTCTCTCTCTCTCTCTCTCTCTCTCTCTCTCTCTCTCTCTCTCTCGCTCGCTCTCAGTCTGTTTCTCTTTCACTCTCCCATTTCTATACTAGCACACTCCTGAAGTATTTTATTCATCATGCACAGGATAACCGCTGTCAGAACTGAAACTCTTTGCTTAAAGGTGCTTTGTGGTACACGATGGATGTAACCGAATACAAATAGATACAAGACACACTATTTGTTATCTTTCTTTCTATCTTTCTTTCTTTCTTTTTTATGAAAGCTTGTCAGAAAGGTTTACTGGGCATCAGAATAAAATCGCATAAGCGTGAGGTTTTTAGTTCATGCGGACACAAGCGAGCAGTGAGAAATTAACCAGTCAGGGTCGTGATGGTTTAAATTAGGCTACAAGTGTTTTTATATTCACTGGAAAAAAATGTCTTTTTGAATTGAATTATTTTTTTTATGTCAAGTGATGGCACGCATTTCATTTGTCTACATGCAGATGTATATTTTGTTATTATAGTAACATTTACTCATAGTTTTTTTTTTTTTGTAGTTATTTCAAGAGTTTACTTCAAGTGAGTAATTCCAACTAATCATGTTCCATCTACTTGAATAAATTATGTAGATGAAGTCACAAATAAACTGTCATGAGTAAAGCTTACTTAATCTAGATACATTACACTGAAAAATAATCAGTAATTTACATTTGCATTTATTTTTAAGCAAAATTAACGTCGTCTTTTTAAGCAAAAAATCTACTTGATTTAAATGATGATATGTTGCAGAATTAGAACAAGTAAATCAAACTTTTGCCTTTTGTGTACATTTTATTAAATTATTTAAATCTAAACACTGTAAAAACGACATAATCTAAACTTCATGTCTTGTTCTTGTTTGAAGCTAATAACACCAAAACCCAACATGACTACTTACCCAAGTCCGGCACACACACACACACACACACACACACACACACACAACTGACAATAAACGCACAACGATATTTAACTAAGAAAATTTTACAGGAATACTGTACTTAATATTGCAAAGAAATTCATACCCTAACCCTAACCCCTAACCCTAACCCTAACACAATAGCCTTAGGCCTTTAAAACCAACACAAAACAAGAAATACTGAAAACAACCCTTCCATAACACTCAAAATTAAATTATTTTCAAAGTTCCTTAGTCCCATATGCAAATCGAGTTCGACACCCCCACAACAGGAGCAATATAGCAAGGTGGAGAACATGGCCGCTATCATGGCAAACAACATTTGGCATGTGCAGTCAGAAGCTCAAACAATGCAGCTTAATCATTTATAACTGACTTTAATTGAAATATGCGTATTTTAAAGCATTTTAAAACAGTGTATTATTATTTTGTTGAACCAAAAACATTTAAATTGAATAGGCAAGTGAAATTCTATCTGTTTTATTTTTTACAATTGACTAAAGGTCAATTTCCTTTTTTCCCCCCAGTGTTTTTGGAAGTAGAACCAACTACATACATTAGAATATTTCACTAATACTGGGTGGCTGCTGGGGAAATGGTGGCTTAGTAGTTAGCACATTTGCCTCGCACTCCACTTTCCTACCCTAGTCCAAAGCCATGCATTGTAGGCTAATTGGAATTTCCAAAATTTTCAAATTTAGTATGTAAATGTGTGTGCGATTGTGCCCTGTGATGGGTTGGCACCTTGTCCAGGGTGTCCCCCGCCTTGTGCCCTGAGTTCCCTGGGATAGGCTCCAGACTCCCCTGCAACCCTGCATAGGATAAGCGGTATAGAAAATGGATGTATGGATGCATGGCTTTCTGCTAATCTCCAAAAGAGACTACAGAGCATCACACCAATGTGTTCCAGATGCATACAACATACCAGTGAGTGGAAAATCGTAGCTATAGATTAAAAAAAAAAAAAAAAGGCACAGGAGTAAAAGAAAATTCTGCATGGCACTTTTATGACTTCCCCAGTGAAACATATTGAAACTATCATTTTTTTGAACAGATATTGGAACAAGGTGATTGGTTGGTCCAGATGATTAGGCACAGATTTGGGGAAATCCTTGTCATATTTCTCACCTTTGTGTTGATATAAGAAAATATAAGTAAATTTTATACAGGAGTGGAACAGGAAGATACATTTCTGGTATAGTAACTGTACATATACCAATGTTGTGGTTTTCAGTAAATTCAAGTAAGAATTAGTGTATAAAAAGTAGTTTTTAAAAAGGTTAGGGTAAGTGTGCAGAAGTTGTTCACTAACCATACTCACCTGGGATTCTTTAAGACATTTTAGAGGTTTTTACATTTACATTATTTCATGTTCCATTATATTTGGAGCAATAAATCGCGATAATCAATTTCTCCTACAGCTTGACGAAAAATGAATATCCAATACCAGAAAACGTTAAGGTTCCATAGCAGGAAAATGGATAAGGTTCCACAGCCCTCACATCCCATTAATAGTCACCACATTGCTTTGCTTCTTATTTACATAAGCTGGAAGTTTATCACGTCGCCTGGCCCCGCCTACTTTATTTTGTCATTGAAAATTCTGCCTCCTGTCATTGTAAATCATCAACTCGCATACAAAAACGAACAGCTTTGTTGCATTGCGGTGCTGCATTTAGTGGTTTATCAGTGTAGAAAGTACCAAGTTTCTCAGAATTTTGCTTTACGTGTGTGTGTAGCTTATCAGCATGACTTGTCTAAATATTGAAAAATTTCTTATCATTGTAGTGTAGTATTAGTATACCACCATACTTAGTTCTATTGATAACACACACACACATACACTTGCGCACATCTGACTCTTGATCATTTCTTCTCTTATTTACAGCGGGCAGCTCTGAATCCCCACTGACTCAACCAGGACTTCACATCTGTCTCTTAAACGCCCACACGCACATATACAATCACACAGGTAAACAAACAGAGCTTGTGCGAGAACAAACTCTTCTTAGTCCTACCATAACAGCATGACATCTCCACTCATTTGCTCCCGAATCTCTTTTCACCTCAGAGACAATCATGTCCAAAACCAAAAGAAGATTTCCAAACTGTACCACTACTGGGCTATATTACAGAATACTGTACTGTAAAATACAGTACCACTAATATTGGCACTCTTGGTAAATATAAGCAAAGAAGGCTGTGAAAAAGTATCTTTATTGTTTAACCTTTTGATCTTTTGTTCAAAAAATTCACAAAAATACTCTGCTCTCATGGATATCAAACAGCTGCAAACACAACACAGGTTTATGAAAAAAAATTGTTAAATATAGGTGTGCAACAATTATTGGCACCCTTTTAGTCAATATTTTGTGCTTCCTCCCTTTGCCAAGATAACAGCTCTGAGTCTTCTATAATGCCTGATGAGGTTGGAAAATACATGGCAAGGGATCTGAGACCATTCCTCCATACAGAATCTCTCCAGATCCTTCAAATTTCGAGGTCCACGCTGGTGGACTCTCCTCTTCAGTTCACCCCACAGGTTTTCTATGGGTTTGAAGTCAGGGGACTGGGCCTTGGACCTTGATTTTGTGGTCAGAAAAAACATTTTTGTGTTGATTTTGATGTGTGTTTTGAATCATTGTCCTGCTGGAAGATCCAACCACGGCCCACTTGAAGCTTTCTGGCAGAGTCAGTCAGGTTTTCATTTAATATTTGTTTATATTTGATAGAGTCCATGATGCCATGTATCCTAACAAAATGTCCAGGTCCTCTGGCAGAAAAACAGCCCCAAAACATTAAAGAGCCACCACCATATTTAACCGTGGGCATGAGGTACTTTTCCATATGGCTACCTCTCTGTGTGTGCCAAAACCACCTCTGGTGTTTATTGCCAAAAAGATCTATTTTGGTTTCATCTGACCGTAGAACCCGATCTCATTTGAAGTTCCAGTAGTGTCTGGCAAACCGAAAAACAGTTGAGTTTGTTTTTGGATGAGAGTAGAGGATTTTTTCTTGAAACCTTTCTGAACAACTTGTGGTGATGTAGGTGACTTTGGATTGTAGTTTTGGAGACTTTTTGACCCCAAGATGTAACTAACTGCTGCAATTCTCCAGCTGTGATCCTTGGAGATTTTTTGGCCACTCGAACCATCCTCTCCACAGTGCATTGAGACAATATAGACACACGTCCAAATCCAGGTTGATTCATAACATTTCCAGTTGACTGGAACCTCTTAATTATTGCCCTAATGGTGGAAATGCTTTTTTTTTATTTTTTATTTTTTATTTTTTTTTTTTTAAATCTTATAGCTACTTCCCATTTTGTGAAGCTCAACAACTTTTTATACCTATTTATACCCCTGTGAAACAGGAAGTCATGGTTGAACAATTTCCTGTTCCTTGTCACCCAGGTGTACTAAAAAATGTAAAATATCAACATACTTCAAATTCATTTTTTCTCATATGAATTCATAGGGGTGCCAATAATTGTTGCACACCTATATTTAACAAAGTTTTTTTTGATAAACCTGTGTTGTGTTTGCAATTGTTTGATATCCATGAGAGCTAAGTATTTTTGTGAATGTTTTTAACAAAAGATCAAAAGGTTAAACAATAAAGACAAATAAACAACAAATAAAGTTTTTCACAGCCTTCTTTGCTCATATTTATCAAGGGTGCCAATATTAGTGAAGGACACTGTAAATCTAAAGGAGTGAATGGTGGGTTTAGGACACCTGTGTAACTGCAACCTTATAATCATAACCCGTAGTAGCTATAAAAAAAATAAAGAAATCCAAAGTTATGCCACCAAATAATGAATATCCTTAAAATAAAAATTTGTTGCGGTCAGAGAAGCCACAGAATAGTTTGCTTCCGTGTTAGCTAGCTAAACTTTGAGCTAGCCACTGCTGGTCAACCCTTAGCCACACCCATGGTTACAAGTTTATTTCCAATACCTACCTAGTACCCATGCAATATATAACCACGCAATTCTTTTATTTAATTATTTTCCATACACTAAGGTGCCAGGTATAGATAAGGTAGATAAGGTGTAGCTGTAGCTGTAGCTTTAGGTGTAGCTAATTACTAATAACTAGCAACATCCACATAGCATTATGAATTTAACTCCTTAAGCACGTGAATAGTTTATACTTTATATCCTGTCCACTGATTACATTTTTTATGCTTTATCTTAAACTTAAATGTCATTTCGGTAAAGTAAGTATCTAGTCCCGATAAGAGGTCACATGTTCATTAAATGATTTACTCGCCTTGTCTACCTGACTAAACCCAGAAGCATAGAGACAGCATCTACTATCGCACTCTCAGTGTGAGGGACCTGCAGGTATACGCTTTTCTCTGCAGGGAACTCACACATAGAATTAGAAATCGCTGGAGTGGCCGTTCCAAGCTTTTTGTCTGTCCAGCTGATGGAGAGGTTCCATCTCACACCTTCAGAAATGTGCCAAGGGATTTGGCATGCCACAGTTAGCGTGTTATATGCAGAATTAGTCATCTGCCTCTTACAGTATCAGCATATGACAGTATAACCGTCGCCCTTCTCATCACTGGCTTTTTGTCCTGGCTATTGTAGTGGGCTTTTCCATCAACCTGGCTTTGTACAAAACTTTCAATGGAACCTGAATGGAAATGCAAAAATTGAAAAATAGTGACTGACACAGATTTTTATTCTTGGCTGAAGTGCAAAACTTGGTGTATGGATAAAGAGAAATTGTGCTGGAGTGATGGAAAAGATGATATAATGAGCCTGGGTTTCAGTTTGTCCATGACTCAGTGTGTTTACCTGGTGCTTTTTTGATTACATCATCTTGATGGTCATTAATAATTAGTAGTATAGTTGTTGAATAGTAGTTGATAGTGTGATAAATGATATAGGAGTTGATGGTATGATAAATTATATAAATTATGTAATTGTTCTATTCTGAAAATAGGTGCACTTTCATTAATAATGAATCTGTTAATTATCCTCCCCCCCCAAAAAAAAAAAAAAAAAAAAAAAGGTTCTAATCAATTTTCTTAGCTCCTACGTTTTCATCACTGAACTACTTGGATCACATGGTCATGATTGGCAGAAATGCTGGTAACACATCATATCACATATCAAAGCATGAATATACTGTGACTTGTGTATCATGTCACATAATATAAAGTACATAATAATAATATAATATTCTGCCCTGAAGACTTTCCTTAAAGCTTAAAACTTAAAACTTAAAGCTTTACCTCTGACTGTTAGTGCTGACACTGGAGACTTCTTCCAAAAAAAAACGTTTCCTCAAAGAAAATTACCCATGTTTTTAATCAATTAAAATGGAGCGTCTAACATATTGCTGTTACTATAGAAATGATAATGTAATCGAATGAGGGCATCAATATAAACTTATGGTTTCCCTTGCAGCTACAACTCTCAGAGCTGCCGTAAAAGATTTATCAACATTTTCTGATCTATTAGATTCGAGCATTCAACTATGCTATGTAAATTTGCTAGTCTATGTAAAGTTGCATATTAGTTTTCTTACAAATATGCAATTGTGACATTGTGTTCTCATTTTACTTGCATACGCATATGTAGTTGCGTATTGGCGAATTCTAATAGCATAATAATGGTCCTTTATTATAACCCAGTCTGAGATATGCTGAAGTAATGAAGGCCATAAATAACTCTCTGAGAACAAGTATGAGGAAAAGGTTTTTTTTTTTCTAAATGATGGACTGATAACATAAAACCAGGTTTTACAGTTTGTAATATGTGAAGGACCCTGCTTACAACTTTATATAAAAAAAAAGTATATTAACAGTCATACGTCTAGTCATTCAGCAACTGGTCTGTGTTCCTCATCAACCTAAAACGTGACATATCTCTACAGCAGTGGCTCATGACTATAGATTTTGGTGGAGAAGGAACATTAATAATGGCGTAGCCTCAAATTAAGTTGAGAAGCTATCACACTTGACTCCTGCTATAGGTTACTATCTAGTAAATTTTTAGAATAGTAGGCGACAACATACTGTATATTCATTGAGCATACGGTCTATCAGCTCGTTTTGAGTCGTTTTAGATGTACCTTTGTTCAATTGTGTTTGATACAGCAGGTGTGTTTCCTTCGTGCAAGGCAAAGACAGCAGAGCTAATATCATTGTTGGCAGGTTTCAACTAAATTTCCAGTACAACTACATCTTGAAAACCACACAAAAAACAGAAAAATGGGCAATTATTCATTTTATTTTTCTCAGCCTTTGCATGGGAAACAAGGTCACCATGGTGCACACGCATAAATGTATAGACATTATCCACTCCACAATCCCCTTTTACAATATCCCAATCTTTACAAATTTACCTTCCAGTAGAAAGCAACACATCATCTTGTGCACTTACATTTTTGCGTATGTTTCCGGAAAATTATATTTCTATTAGATTTTATTCAATCTTTTGCTATAAATCAGGATCCACAAAAATGTTCATAGAGTGAGCATGAGTCAGCGTGGTTCCTTCCCCCAATGGGCCTCTATTAGCACTTGTTCCAGTTCCCATTTTTGACCTCTATAACAACTCTATGGAGCTAAATGAGGCAGTGAGTATACTTCCCCATGACTATGCAACACCTAGAAAGGCATGCAAATCAATTGTCCGTTGGCTTAAATCTGTCAAATAAGAACGTTTTTAGTTGTGAATGAGGATATTTTTCGATTTCAAATGACGTTATTAATTGAATCTAGGTATCAGAAATGGCCAAAAATGATCACTGACCTCTGACCTTTGATATTTTGTAGCGTTTTTTAAGGGTTTAACTACAGGGTGTCCCAAAATTCTCCATAAATAGGGGAAATGAACACTTTTTAGCAAAACATCTTACAAATTTTTTCATACTTAGTTTATACAGTATTTATATATATATATATATATATATATATATATATATATATATATATATATATATATATATATATATATATATATATATATATATATAAAACACAAACACATCACACATGACACTGTTGCCAAACTTATTAACAAATTCATTAACTGACATTGAAAGACCAGCCACAGACCTTTAGTGAAGTCTGTCAGCAAAACCACAATGATATTTACACAAAACTCTGGAATAACTTTTAAAGACATGACCCCGTAAATGACCCCCTCTTTTTTTTTCTTTTTTTTTTTTTAATCTAGTGACTACATCTTGTATCATGGTTTTTCACCATCAGAAAATACAAGCAGCCAATCAGATTGCAACTGTTCACACTTTCATGCATCAATTATTGAAAAACATACCCAGATTCCTTAAATGACATTTTTTTCTAAATACCATTTATATTAAAAAATTTGTCCATAAACTATATCACATTAAATACATTATTTCAAAATGTGTCCATAGGAATAGCATGAGTAAATATTTATAAAATATTTTACCTGAAATATTGTAAAATATTTTTTTACAATTGGTTTAGAGGCTAAACAAATACACCTTCACACTCCTACATTTCATACATTAGGAGACACATTTTGCTATTAAACTTAAATCAGAGTGGCAGTCTAAACATTTATGCTATCATCACATGACTGAGTTTGAATCATAACACGTGAAAGGGAAGCCTCCCTTTATAAAATTATAAAATCTTAGAAATTTCCATTCCACTGCTGATGGTTAAAGGGGTTAAAGCTGACCTGGGAACACATGCTTAAGTGGACCTGCTATCACTCTCCAGCCTCTGACCCATTTCACGATGTACTCAACATGCTGACTGGTACTCAATCACTTTTTAATATCCTCTCCCTCTGACTCACCTCCCCCTTACCTTCTCTTCTTCCTCCATTCATCTGTCCCATTCTCGAAAAGGTCATTTTTTTAAAACAATTTACATTCGAGAACGTTTACGCATGGTGGACAATATGTAGTGACAGTAAGGGTCAGTATTTGGCTCAGTCACCAGATCTTCACCACATCACAGACTAATTTGTGTATTCGTTGAATCATCATGATCATCTGCATAGCAACACTTGTTATATAAAGAAAGAAGATTATGTGCTGTTAAAGGAAAATAATACAACATGGCAACAGTAAATACATTTTGCACCAGGCTGTATCTCACCACCTCATCATTGATTATTTTCTTATAACAGCAGGTCCCCAAGTGTCTTATTCCTTAGTGTCTTATTCCTCTTATTTCTAAGTAGAAGTAAAAGTCGTTGGTCATGGCATAATAAACTATTAACATAATTACAATATTCTAGATTTTCTATGAAAAACAATCAAGCAGCAGTAGTGAGTAGTAGGAAATAGAAGGAAACAAAAGAAAATGGTGGACAAACAATGGTGATCAGTGATTTGTTATTGGAAACAATGATCATCAGTGATTGGTCATGGGAAACCATGGTGATCAGTGATTGGATGTTGGGGTCAAAGGCGATCAGTGATTAGTCATGGGAAGCAATGGTGATAAGTGATTGGTCATGGGAAACCATGGTGATCAGTGATTGGATGTTGGGGTCAAAGGTGATCAGTGATTAGTCATGGGAAGCAATGGTGATAAGTGATTGGTCATGGGAAACCATGGTGATCAGTGATTGGATGTTGGGGTCAAAGGTGATCAGTGATTAGTCATGGGAAGCAATGGTGATAAGTGATTGGTCATGGGAAACCATGGTGATCAGTGATTGGATGTTGGGGACAAAGGTGATCAGTGATTAGTCATGGGAAACAATGGTGATAAGTGATTGATCCTTGGAAACATTGGTGATCGGTGACCAGTCATTTGGAACAATACTGATCAGTGATTTGTTATTGGAAAACATTGGTGATCAGTGATTGGATTTTGGGGACAAAGGTGATCAGTGATTGGTAATGGGAAACAATGGTGATCAGTATTTGGCCATTGGGAACAATGGCGATCAGTGATTAGTCATTTGAAAGCAATGGTGATCAATAATTGATAATGGGAAACAATGGTGATCAGTGATTGGATGTTGGGAACAGTGGTGATCAGTGATTGGATTTTGGGAACAGTGGTGATCAGTGAATGGATTGTTGGGAAACAATGATGACAATGCATTTATACTGATGGTGAGTCAACCACATCTGCTCTGTAAACTCATTTATCCAGCAGCTGTGTTGTATGCTGGGGAGCCATATTGAGTGCAGGACAGTCGCAAACGTCAGCTGAAAGAGTCGCTAGCTTTGGCACTAGGCTTGTTTTTGAAATAAAATCACTAAAGGAGTCCAAAAATTCACTACAGCTATCAACACAGTCAACAAGTTGGCTGCATCTCATCTGAGAATATATTTTTGTTTATACCGGTATCGCATAAGATTTTATTATTGTACAGTAGTATACCATGATTCTGATACATTGGCACACCCTCAGTGTAAATGCTACGTGCTTAGAAGCCTGGAAGAAACCCACTCACCCCTGTATATCATGCAGTCTATGCGCTGAGTAATGGGCAACTATCAGGACCCTGCAAATAACTGCAGCCTGGCTGTGAATTCTCACTGCAGAGGGTGAAGCCAGGCCAGGGTGCTGCGCAGTGCATCACGGGATGCATGAGATCAGCTGCTGAATCGCTGAAGTGTTACTGCAAGCAGACAAAGAACGGCTGCCCTCTTGTCCTTGGTGTCCCTGTCTGTCTCAATTATCATATAACAAACACTCAGAGATTAGAGTGTGTGCAAAATCCTTGGCTGTCACTTCATAACCTCTTATTACCTAGTTTCACTTTTCATTCACACTTCTTTGAGCATGTGCATGTGTACACTGATGTACACTGAGCTGTTTCCTGAGCCGTTTGTGACAAACTAAAATGCTAAAAGTCTTTATACCACAGTGATGTTGAATTCTCAAATCTGATTGGTCCAAAGGCGATAACTTTTCTAAAACAGCAGCTCTGACAGGCAAACAATAAATTTATATGGCTAACAAGCTAAACCAGTAAATGTACTGGTTTATAAATGGGTAATTCAATAAAGAAAAATGTATAAACACACACAACTTCATACTTCATACACTTCTATTCACACATTTATTTCCTCCCATTCCTCTTTTTTTTCTGTTGGTATGGCGATGTAAGGAAATGTTTATTTAACGTTCATGGAAGGAGTCTCCAGTGTAAGGTTGTAAGGGAATTTTCATATCCACGTGTTCATATCCACATGCAGAATGACCCATAAAACAACATCTGCAAACTTGCAAGACTTGAATCAAGACTTGAATCCCAGAGCCAGCTTGAAAAAATAAAAAACAAGGCAGTAATATCCAGACATATCACCCTCATTTGTTCAACTCTGGCAGAATTCTGAAAGACCAACTTGGATAGAACATTGCTGAAACTCCAGATAGACTGATTTTTAAAAAATGGTCATTATGGGCGTGGTCTAATATTCCAATGAGAATGTCTGACTGACATGACAATGCCACAACCACTGAAGTCGGGATTGTTATTGAACGAACTATAGAGTTCATTATAGAGTTAACATGCTCGCTAGGTTAGCTTTCACTTGCTAGGTTAGCTTTCGCTTGCTAGGTTGCGCAAACACAAAACGATTGTTCAAGCGGGAATGAATAACTGGGATATCGGTACACTATGAGTCCTGTGATTGGTGAGGGTATTGATTACACAAGTATTTCCCAAGACTAGCCCCACCCACTTTATATTAAAATGGAAGAAATACTGACTAGTAGACATTGGAAAATCAGCAGATACTCAGACTTTGTACTGCATACACAAGACCAGCACTAACCTCATTAGAAGGCAATGATGCATTTAGGTTCCCTGGGGCCTTAGGGTTAGGATATAATGAGCGCTGTTAGTGTTCTGAGCTAATCTTATGTCTTTATTCCTATAATATAGAACAAAATTGTTTTTTTTTTCTGATTAGAAATCTGTGTACGATCCCTGTGGTCCTCCCACAACTCCCAACTGCTTTCCTCAACTCGCCTCTGAATCCAATTCAACAGATGGCATACTTATAACTAATTCCCCTCTGAGCAAATAGCAGAATCGGTCACGTGGCTCTCAGAAGATGCTGGTTAGCCATGGAAGGCATGGATTTAAACCAGAAGGAAGCTTTAAACATGCTCAGATACAATGATTTAAAGCGTGTTTGCTCAAGATGACAGCGCACATTAGGCAAAACCCAAACTAGTTTATGAACAGCATCTGTGAAGAGATCCACTGTGCATGCAAATGTGAGCTAACAAGCTTCTTCAGCAACGGAGAAATATGAACAACAAATGATGCCCCGAGACAAGTACATGGCATAAAGCATGGTGCTAACTTTTAGTTTGCAGCTGGTGTGATGTTTAATGAAAGTCCCTTGACTGACATTAAAAGCAAAACTAATTGCATCCTACAGTTATATTGGTCCAATTGGAAAAGTGAAAACAGAAAAAAAAAAGATTTACCAAATCTTGGAGAGAGAAAAAAAATCTTTAGGGACAGTCAAGTCAAGCAATAAAAGGTGTGTGTTGCTCACCTGATTTCCTCTGAGTCTTGCCTCTTTCTTCCCTCTGTGCCACTCTCTCGTTCTTTCTGTCTCTGGGTTTCCCGTCAGACGGTAACGAAGCACCAAACAGCCTAGGGACGGAGGAAAACCACTCAACGTGCGTAAGCGGCGTACCGTGCAGTGTATTGTGGGAAGGCTGGTGCCAATTCCTCCTCTCTCTCTCTCTCTCCCTTGCGCTGTCTCTCCTTCTCTCTCTCTCTCTCTCCCTCTCTCTCCCTCCCTCACTTGCTATCTCTCCAGAATTAGCCTCTACACTATTGCCACCAATGCTGCTCAAGTTTCTATAGCAACAGCCTCTCTCTCTCTCTCTCTCTCTCTCTCTCTCTCTCTCTCTCTCTCTCTCTCTCTCTCTCTCTCTCTCTCTCTCTCTCTCTCTCTCTCTACACCTCCATCATTTGCTTGCAGTCTTTCCAAAGGAAGCAAGACCAGACCTGTTGCCACATTTTTTCCCTACTTCTCACTCTCAGGAAGGGTTTTAGGTACTGTTTGAGAAAAAAAAAGAGGAATGGAAGGAAATATATGTGTGAGTAGAAGTGTATGAAGTATGAAGTTGTGTGTGTTTACAGAGATGATAGAAGGAAGGTGTGCCCTGGGTGGGAAGGGCAAATATTCAGGCCACCATGTCAGCACTCTGCTGCTTACTTTAACAGTCTTAACCCCACGCTAATCAGCACCCTAGCATCTGTTTCTGCCTACTACTGGGCCCCTATGCTATGCATGCACACACACACACACACACACACACACACACACACACACACACACACAAAACCTTGCATTTAAACACAGCATGTCTTTACAATTTTATGGAGGTTATGCAGCACCTGAGCAGTTATCTAAACCATTTTACCTTATATACTGTATATATGGAGCATTGTATTATTTGCTGCATTATTTGAATACATTTAGTCACAGTGACACACACACATGCACACAAACTTTTTCAGCACTTAACAGAGACCTTGGGTTGAGTTCCAGGAATCGGGCTCTAGTTGCTCTTACCAGCACTCAGCTTCCTTCCCCCTTCTCAATCCAGTCTGCTGGAGAACGATAATACCACACACACACACACACAAACACACACAGAGTCTTGTATTACTGTCATTGTAGGAATTGACCTGTGTACAACTGTTGATAAATAATGCCATGCCTAGATGTAACCATAATCATAATGACAAAAAAAAAAAAGTGGAGAAATAATGGGTTAAAATGTTGGCAGCTGGGGCGACATTTAAATATTTGTTTTTAGCTCTGGGAAAAAAATTAAAATATTATTACACTGCATTGGAATTCCCCTAAAATCCAGTTTACAAGGAAAATAAAGCTGAAATGAATCTTATCTTGGCATATATCAAAAATCCTGCTATGAACAAACAAAGCAACCCAAAACCCACATGATCCAGTTGGGTAGTTATTTGGCTAGCCAGCCTACTGATGTAATAGATCAATTTAATGTGACATGGACACAAATATTAAGTACTAGTACAATTTCCAAGATTAAAAACTCTAGAGAGACATACATAAACATCTTGTGTGATAGACATCCTGTGACTGCATTAACTCAAATAGCATGGTTCTAAGTAAATGTTGTTCTAATATATTTTTTTGTCATTTTTAAACTGGGTGAATTCAATCCTCTTTAAATTTAACCCTAACATTAACCTTATTAGAGCCCTAATCTTATCTTCCTTAACCCTAACTTTAAATTCAGTAACCCAAACTTTATCCTTAATCACTCTAACTTAATAATACCTTTATCCTTAAAAACCTTAACCTTAGTCCTCACCTTAATGTCAGTAACCCTAATCCGGGGTCAAGATTAGGGTTACTGACATTAAGGTGAGGAATAAGGTTAAGGTTTTTAAGTCTAACCTTAACTGTAACCATAAGCTCAGTAACCTTAACCACAATAACTGTAACCTTAACCTCACTAACCCTGTAACTCTAATCTTAACCTCAGAAAAGGGTTACTGAGGTTACAGTTAAAATTATTGAGGTTAAGGTTAGGGTTACTGAGGTTAAAGTTGAAGTTACTGAGGTTACAGTTAACTCTAACCCTGTTACCATAGCATTAACCTCAGTAACTCTAACCTTAACCTCAGTAACCGTAACCATAACCTCAGTAACTCTAACCTTAACCTCAGTAACTCTAACCATCACCTCAGTAACTCTAACCGTAACCTCAGTAACCATAACCTTAATAACCGTAGCCTCAGTAACTCTAGCCTAAAACTCAGTATCCCTATCCTTAACCTCAGTAACCCTAACCTTAACCTCAGTAACCCTAGCTTAACCTCAGTAACGCTAACCTTAACCTCAGTAACCATAACCTTAACCTCAATAACCGTAGCCTCAGTAACTCTAACCTAAAACTCAGTATCCCTAACATTAACCTCAGTAACTCTAACCATGACCTCAGTAACTCTAACCTTAACCTCAGTAACTCTAACCTTAACCTCAGTAACCCTAACCTTAACCTCAGTAACCCTAGCTTAACCTCAGTAACCCTAACCTTAACCTCAATAACCGTAGCCTCAGTAACTCTAACCTAAAACTCAGTATCCCTAACATTAACCTCAGTAACTCTAACCATGACCTCAGTAACTCTAACCTTAACCTCAGTAACTCTAACCATAACCTCAGTAACTCTAACCTTAACCTCAGTAACCATAACCTTAACCTAGTAACTCTAACCATAAACTCAATAACTCTAACCTTGACCTCAGGAACCATAACCTTAAACTCAATAACCCTAACCTCAACCTCAGTAACTCTAACCTTGACCTCAGTAACCATAACCTTCACCTCCTTAACCCTAACCTCAATCTCAGTAACTCTAATCTTAACCATAACTTCAGTAACCTTAACCTTAATCTGAGTAAATACAATCTTAACCTTAGTAACCAAAACGTTAACCTCGGTAACCAAAACCTTAATCTCAGCAACCAAAACAAGAACCTCAGTAACCATAACATTAACCTGAATAACTCTAATGCCACCTTCAGTAACCATAACCATAATCTCAGTGATGCTAACCTCAGTAACCCTAACCTTAACTTCATTAAGAATGATCCATTATACCTGTTGGCTTGAAGAACTGTCCACCCAGAAGTTCTTTGTGGAAAAACAGTGGGAGGGAAGACAAACATAAAAAAAACAAAGTTCCAGGGTATTAATGCAACATGGTGTAGGACACTAATTAACTTACATTATTGTTGTTAAACTAAGCTCAGTGATTATAGATTTACTAGCAATATGCTAGTTGCAAAGAGAGTACACAGACAAAACTAGCCAGTGCTATCTACCCTAACCTTAATTACAAGGAAATTACAAACCCTGCCCTTAACCTCATTAACCCCAACTTTAATCTCTGTACCTAGGGGTTTTTAAAAAATAAAATAAGCTATTTTTTGCAAGAAAAAGTGTCATGGGAACCAAACATACAAGATTCATGAATACACATGAACATTTGCACATACAAGCATGTGTGTCTCTTTATGAATGTATGAATAATTCCTGCTAGATGTTTATTTATTCAAAGATAAATATTGAAGGCTGGCTGTGAGGTGACCTCAAGGTGTGCTTAACATATGGCACAAGAGAATAACGTGAAGGCAAGTGATAAATTATGTAGCTCCATGCACACGTGACCTCACACTCATTGAGGGTGAGAGGGAAACCCTCTCTCACCATAGCAACTGCTTCCACTCATTCTTAATCACAGTAATTAACACAAGACTTTACTATTCCTACATGTTTAGATCATTACAAAGTTTATGACTTGTTGGTGTTGTCTGACTACATGCATGTGGTGTGCGGTTTCGCATATGTGCATAGTATGTTTGTGAGTGTGTGTGTTAGTATGTGTGCATATGGTCTATATGTTAGGAGATAGATTGTGCATATGAGTACAATGTGGGGTGCATGGTGGCTTAGTGGTTAGCATGTTTACCTCGCACCTCTGGGGTTGGGGGTTTGAATCCCGCCTCCGCCCTGTGTGTGCAGAGTTTGCATGTTCTCCTCATGCTTCAGGGGGTTTCCTCCCCCAGTCCAAAGACTGATTGGCACTGCACATAGTGTGTGAATGTTTGTGCGATTGTGCCTTGCGATGGGTGCATCTGGTGGATCACAGTCCCAATGCACACCTCTAGATGGCCTGTGAACCCATCTGGCAAGGTCTCATTACGAGAAAAAAAAAAAAGAACACATTATCTGGTCATTCTGAATAATGTTCCTATTTGGTTGCATCCCTAATACACAGACAGGCCTTGAGTCTGATTTCTTTTGTCATTGTATATATAAAAATGGATACATTTTTGAAAATAATAAAACCACAGTATCCCCTAATGATAAAGTTTATAATGACTTAACTGTATAATACTTGTGTCTCAATTTGTATTCAAGGCCCATAGAAAAAAAAACAGCATGTAATTTGTATTAAAATGGTTTATTTATATACTATACTTTTGCAAATACAGGCACTCCATGTAAAGTGCATCTCAAATAAGTCTGGGTGGTTTTAGTGCAGCCGCTTACACCAGAGCTGCTTTACAGCTAGAAATTCTCCACAGCACCAAAGAATTATCAAAGAACAGCAACCAGAGTTTCTACAAATCAGGATAAAAAAGAGACGTAGCAAAGTGTTGACTACCCAGCACATTGCAGAAATCATGTGTGATGTTCCTGAATGTTTAATACATGTTTGAAGTTTTTTACACGATCAGTAAAGTCCTACTAAAAATCATAAAAACCTCTTTGCTAGTTATGAGCTGGATACTAGTGAGCAGGCAAGGCTTCTCTGATGTTGTTGCTACGTTAAGCTTTGCTAACACACAGGGGAAAAATAACAGCAGGTTAACATTTGTGGTGCAGGAATATTTCAGAAACCAAGGACACGCTAGTATTGATTGACTCTTCATGATTTATCTCGAGCACTGATCTAGTTTCTGAAGGATACTTAGCGTCAACGTTAGCTATTACTGGAATGCTAATACAGGAAGGCTAACATTTTTACCTGAAGTGATGTTACTGAACTCACTCTTACAGAGTGTATTTTTGTATTTTCAAAATGCAAAATAGTGTGTGTGTGTGTGTGTCTGTGTGTGTTATTGATCAAAATACATTTGGATGGAGTTTTGATCTCAGTGTGTGCGTATATGAGTATGAGCGTGCATAGAGTATTGTGTGTGTGGTTGTGTAGGGTATATCTCTGCTTAAGGGTCTGTGAAGCAAGTTTGTGTGTGTGTGTGTGTGTGTGTGTGTGTGTGTGGTTGTGCAGCACCACCTGCGACCCCTTCAGCCTCCTACAGCTCCTGTCAATCATGTGGCCCAGTGGGGACACTCATTGATTCTACTGTCCACTCTGTCTCTCCTCCCCCTCACTTTCTTTTGCTCATCCTCCTCGTCCGCTGTTCCTCCCTCCTACGTCTCTCCTTCACACAGACCTTGCACCACATTCAGACCGCGGGTTTGTCACAAGGCCATGAATACAGTAACATCAGGTGGGAATTTAGCGAGGAAACAAAGACGCTTTCATAAGTCTTTGAGATGGTCCGGACAAAACAACTTTTTTTTTGTGCTCGTGAAGAATATGATTAGGTTTGATGAAAATTAAATCAGGATGAGATGTACTGAGAGCACAAGAGCTGCACTCTCATCTCTATCAGAAAAGAGTGTAATAAGAAACCTGTCGTTTTGCAGGAGGATTTTTAATCAAGTAACTACTGAAACTGAAAACCTTCTACCTCGTCCAATGAGTTTAGAACTAACAAACCTAATAATACTGCACATTCATCTTTATAAGCACAAGGATGAAGTTGATTCTTTTTCTTCTTTTACCAGGTATGCATAAACACACATGATTCCATGTCCTACTGTATTTCTGTTAGTTCTACAAACAAAATAATTCTATCACATATCATGCATCATGAGATTAATGTTTTTCATCTTTGGGTCTTATATTCCAGGACAGCTATCTGGTCATACTTTTTGATGATCAAGGTGAATCAAAGCAGACTCTGAGAAAATATCAAGAGCAGGAACTACAGCAGCTTCCTGGAATACAAGCAACCCTTTAAAACTTACGAGAGCATGTGGATGGCCTACTTGGTCACACGGCACAATATCAATGAGCGTGGTTATTAACTATTAACTGACTACCAGAGGCCAAAAATAGAATTTGGGCCTGTTTTGGGGTGCCCGTGTTTAATTTTTTTTTTTTTTTTTTACCTAGCCTACTAGGTTTAAATATTATAGTTTCATTGTATCAGTAGTATACTGTGTTTTTCTATCAGAAAAGCTTTAGTTGTGTTGTCCGTTTTATCTCTGTACCAATGTTATTGTAGAGAGGTGTGAATTGTTTGCCCAGCAGGAGTCTCACACCCCTCCCCTCCCATTTCCCATCGCCCTGCTCACCAGCAGCTAAACACAGAGTCACGATACTCTACACACAGACACCCAATAGTGTTCTGACTAATTTTCTAACAGACTTGCGGTGATGAAATAATTCATTTGTTTATACTGACTGAAAATGTCAGATAAGTCGATTTCTACTCCTTCGGCGGAATGGAACACTAGTGTACTGCATGAAATGGTTAAAAATAAACGCAAGGTACCGTGATTTGCACACACATGAAGGTATTCTCGAGCGTAGAGCATTGAAGCAAGTGTGCAGAGAAACTGAGAGCACTTCTGCTTGGCGAGCTCTGAGACATGCGGCTTCATACTGAAAAACTACATCCTCAGTTACCATTTTCAAATGAAAACTAAAAAAATTTTCTTTTCACGCTTGCATTTTGAATCATGCTTATTTTTTTCACTTTTTTTGTTATTGTTATTACTATTATTACTATTTCATGCCTTTTTTATTGTAACCTATCTATATTTTTAGTAACAATTTTCTATTCTTACAGTGGGGGACAAAAGTATTTGATCCCCTGCTGATTTTCTACGTTTGCCCACTGACAAAGAAATGATCAGTCTATGATTTTAATGGTAGGTGTATTTTAACAGTGAGAGACAGAATAACAACAAAAAAATCCAGAAAAACGCATTTCACAAAAGTTATAAATTGATTTGCATTTTAATGAGGGAAATAAGTATTTGACCCCTTTGACTTAGTACTTGGTGGCAAAACCCTTGTTGACAATCACAGAGGTCAGACGTTTCTTGTAGTTGGCCACCAGGTTTGCACACATCTCAGGAGGGATTTTGTCCCACTCCTCTTTGCAGATCCTCTCCAAGTCATTAAGGTCATTTTCAATGCCCTGGCTGAGGGAAGGAGGTTCTCAACCAAGATTTGACGGTACATGGCCCCGTTCATCGTCCCTTTGATGCGGTGCAGTTGTCCTGTCCCCTTAGCAGAAAAACACCCCCAAAGCATAATGTTCCCACCTCCATGTTTGAGGGTGTGGATGGTGTTATGACTTGGGGTCATAGGCAGCATTCCTCCTCCTCCAAACATGGCGAGTTGAGTTGATGCCAAAGAGATCTGACCACACCTGACCACAACCCTTTCACCCAGTTCTCCTCTGAATCATTCAGGCAAACTTCACATGTACATGTGCTTTCTTGAGCAGGGGGACCTTGCGGGCGCTGCAGGATTTCAGTCCTTCACGGCGTAGTGTGTTACCAATTGTTTTCTTGGTGACTATGGTCCCAGCTGCCTTGAGATCATTAACAAGATCCTCCCATGTAGTTCTGGGCTGATTCCTCACCGTTCTCATGATCATTGAAACTCCATGAGGTGAGATCTTTCATGGAGCCCCAGACCGAGGGACACTGACAGTTTCTTCCATTTGCGAATAATCTCACCAACTGTTGTTACCTTCTCACCAAGCTGCTTGGCGATGGTCTTGTATCCCATTCCAGCCTTGTGTAGGTCTACAATCTTGTCCCTGACATCCTTGGACAGCTCTTTGGTCTTGGCCATGGTGGAGAATTTGGAATCTGATTGACTGATTGCTTCTGTGGACAGGTGTCTTTTATACAGGTAACAAACTGAGATTAGGAGCACTCCCTTTAAGAGAGTGTTCCTAAACTCAGCTCGTTACCTGTGTAAAAGACACCTGGGAGCCAGAAGTCTTGCTGATTGATAGGGGATCAAATACTTATTTCCCTCATTAAAATGCAAATCAATTTATAACTTTTTTGAAATGTGTTTTTCTGGATTTTTTTGTTGTTATTCTGTCTCTCACTGTTAAAATACACCTACCATTAAAATTATAGACTGATCATTTCTTTGTCAGTGGGCAAACGTACAAAATCAGCAGGGGATCAAATACTTTTTTCCCCCACTGCATGTACTGTATATGTAGCACTTTGTCCAACTGTTGTTGTTTTAAATGTGCTTTATAAATAAAACTTACTTACTACTTACTAACTACTTACTTACTTACTTACTTACTTACTTACTTAAGAGGAATAGTGGATGATATCCACCATTCTCACCCTAATGGACACCAAAAATGCATCTACATAGGAAAAAAAACAATAATCTAGTTAGTTTTTCTAGATGGTTTAATAATATAATAGTCTAATGAATGTGTCACAGCATTAATAAAAAAAAAATCCCTTAGTACTAGAAACTCAATTTAAAGTTTACACCAAGATAGTTTGCTTTGCTCAGACTTCGTACATGGTACATGGATGCCAGATTTACAAAAGGATTGAATGAATCAGCTCTCATCAAAGCCTTTGTTATATTTGTCTTCGGTTGCTTTTGTGATTATCTTTGTGAAACATCTTTGGGTCTTTTTTTTTTTTTTTTTTTTTTAAATGTGATCAGTGTACATTTTATTCTCGGTATTATATACATATTTCTTCTGTATGACTTTAAAGACCAATCCAAATTGCAGGAGTTTTGAAATGCCATTTTCTTGTTCTTCTGCTGCCCACATTCCATTAAACATATTGAGACTTGCTATCATACTTAAGGGCGTTCAATGCAACAAAGAGTAACAAAATTTAATGTGGAGGCCAAATAAAATGTTCCTCCCACCATCAATTCAAGCTCTGGAGCCATTGTGTATCCATGGGAACGGGCGATGAAAAAAAGATTGATTGAGGGAATTCCTGTTGACAGATGATGATTAGATCGCTCGCTCCAGGGAGAGCTAAAAGAGAACATCAGGTGGTTAAAGACCCAGGTGTATCTGAGCATACCCATGTCTGTATATGTTTCTCTGTGTGTGCCATTGTTTTTCGCTTTTATGTGTTTATAAAACTGTGCCAAAGTTCCGTTGCTCAAATAGGCTGAAGACGTGTTTAATTTAACGCAAAACTTTTATTTACTTATTACTTAACATTTGTGTGACAATGAATCATGGAAAAATCCATCCATCCATACCACTTATATCCTACACAGACTTGTGGGGAGTCTGGAGCTTATCCCAGGGAACAAGACAGGGATACCAATCCAACATAGGACACAATCGCACACAGGATGGACAATTTGGAAATGCCAATCAACCTACAACACATGTCTTTGGACTGGGAGAGGAAACTGGAGTACCTGTAGGAAACCTCCAAAGCACAGGGAGAACATGCAAATTCTGTGAGCACAGGCAGGATTCGAACCCTCAACCCTGGAAGTGTGAGACAAATATGCTAACCACTAAGCCACCATGGCCCCCATGAAAAAAATCATAATAATATTTTCTGCACAGCTCGATACACTGTATATAATATAACAAAATATGAAGCTGTAATTTTTGGAATATTCCACAAGTCACATGTTTGACAAAAAGTTGCCTCATAAAATGTCTTGAAGATCATGGGAAGAAGAAAAGTCATTTTGTGTTTTTGCAATTCTGTTAAAAAAAACAAAACAACTCAACCCTGTTAACAATATTAACAGATTTTCTTAGATTCAGTATTGGAAAATAAAGAAACTAAAATTAGATTTTTTCAAAATTTATTTATTTTGTATTATTATTATTATTATTATTATTATTATTATTATTATTATTATTATTATTATTATTATTATTTATTAATTAATTAATTAATTTATTTATTTTTTCACAAATTACAAGGCATCCCAATCATAGAATCATCCATACTGCCTCTAGCTAACCTTGCTAACTGTCAGTGCTATGCAATTCCACATAGTGTTTTTATGTAACTGTTCTTTTCAGCATTAATTCAAACCGAAGAGTGAACCTGATTCCGTGTTCCTAGGTGATAGTATTGCGTGGACCAGCAGTGCTGCCTGGGTGAATGCTAGCTAGTCAAATATCCACGGAGACATGACAAGGCTGAATTTGCTGCTGTGCATCACATCTTCTTAATTTGTTGCAGATGGTGTGAAAGACGCTTAATTCCATAGTGACACTACGACTAATCCAGACCTCACTGTGGAAATTGCTTAGACCATTGTCAGAATGCTTGTGTACTGGGAGCCATCTGCTTTAAACTGCATTGGGTTTTCTTTGCAGGACTCAAGATAATTATAACTTGCAGTGGCAATTGTGAAAATTAGTTCAGTTAGATTTTGAAAGTGCTATTTGCTAATAGAATGGACATATATCTAAACTTTGCTCAAAAATCGTCATGGTTGCCAAAAGGTGGTTGTGCTTAGCTACCAGTCATTTATAGTCAAGATATTTCATGTGGTCACAAACTGAGCTCATAATGCTTTGCCTCAAACAGCTTCTTGAAAAAGTATTTGCTGTAAATTGGGGAAAAAGGTGAATTTGGAGCTGTAATAGGAATTTTGACCACTATATTAATCTACATAATCAGATTAAGCCTTACAGGAGGTGTTAACAACAACAAAAAGTTATGTTTAAATATCTATTTTAAAGTTCATGGGTACTTTAGATATTACTAATGGCAGTTTACCTATTAATTCTGAGTGAAAGCTCTTTTTTCACTTTTCCCCTCACTGTTTCTGAGCCACTCTCTCCACAGACGGCATTGACGTTTTAGTTAAAAAGCCCATTTTGCAGCAACGCACTTTACACCACAAGGTCTTAATAACACATCAGCCTCATCATCTAAACAGTTAGAGACTGTGTCTGTGTGAGATTGACACCATGTACGTGTGTGTGTGTGTGTGTGTGTGTGTGTGTGTGTGTGTGTGTGTGTGTGTGTGTGTGTGCGTGAATGTAAGCACACAATCAGGGTTGTTATACAGCCTGAGTGAGCATGACTTTATCTGGAGGTGGCAGAGTTAAGATTTATCATGCTGTAAGGTCCATTTTGTTTTAGGCGTGGCCAATATTGAGGTCTCTGCTGTGCCATGCGTGTTTTTACACCAGGTAGCCGGGCTGACGGGGTCTTTATCATATTAATGAGGTTGTTATGGTCCAGGCCACCAGCAGACAGTGTCTGCCCTGAGTACCAGGCAGGGTAATTCAATAAACAGAGAGAGAGAGAGAGAGAGAGAGAGAGAGAGAGAGAGAGAGAGAGAGAGAGAGAGAGAGACATGATGAGATGGAGACTCCGAAACCATTTGTACCAAGATCAAGGAAGATCCTAAGGAAGCGAGATCCATGCAAGCCTCATCAAGCCTTATGTGTGGATGCTTAATAGTAAGATTAATATTAGGAGCAGAAGAAAATTATTTTTCAAGAATCTTTGATAATAATAATAATAATAATAATAATAATAATAATAATAATAATAATAATGCTTGTTTGCTTTTTTGTAGTTGATTGATCGGTTTAAATATACTCACTAGCTACTTTTAAGAACACCTGCACACATGCTCATTGATGCAATTATGCAATTGGCCAGTCATGTGGAGGGAGTTCAATGCATAAAATCATGCAGTTTAAGTATTTCAGAAACTGCTGAACTCATGTAGAACAGTGTCAGGATTCAGTTGAGGATGCAAGTGCAGGTACTCAATGGTTTTATTAAATATAGCAAACTAATCAAAAACATAATCCAAAGGCAGAGTGAGATACAGGTAAGGGTCAGGTGATAAGCAAACAGCATGAACAAGACTAGGCAAGAGCAAAATGAGAAAACAGGAACAAGATCAAAACCAGAAAGACAATCACTAATTAACGGCTTGGTATAGACTGCCACAATGACACATACTTCGCGACGAACAAGGAAACACAAGGGCTATTAATGCACAAACTAAGCAAGGGCAAACTGAACACAGGAGAGAGCAATCATGACACATTAGAGAGACAACCAGTGAGAAAACATGGGTGGAGACAAGACATGAACCCACACACGTGGCAATGTAAATAAAAACATACACATAAGAATGTGGAGGTGTGCGCCATACTGCTGCGAGCTGCTATGCTTGCTGAGATATCCGGCATGCAGCACTCGCGCGAGGGGGAAATAGGTGACAAACAGTCTCTAAAGTTTATACAGAAAGCTGAGCAAAACAAAAAAATCCAGTTGTGTAGGTGGAAAAAATGCTTTCTATCTACGGTAACACAGGCTACGGTAACACAAATAACCACTCTTCACAACCGTGGTGAGTAGAAAAGCAACTCAGACTGACAGCATGTCAAAACATAAGGCTGGGATACAACAGCAAAAGACCACACTGGGTTCCATTCCTATCAGCCAAGAGCAGGAATCTGAGGCTACATAATTAAATATCCAAATACAAGTATATGTTTTGTAATTGCATTTCAATTCCCTTCATCACCCAAATCTACACCTATGGATTTTGAGACAAACCCAGCAGTGTATACTTATTTAACAAAGTAGCAACATCTGCTTAGTAAACCTAAAAATAAAGGACAAATATTGATATGCCAAAATGAGTCCGCATCATAAACATCGATCCTGAACAGAAAGTAAAAACAAAACAAAACAGTAAATATGAATTTTTATGCTAATATGGCAAAGACAAAAATAACAAGCTGTAATAGACTTGCTCATAGCACTACAGATGAGTGTCTCCTAAATATTTTGCAAGTCAAACTGCAGCAAACAAATTAAAGGTGGTGTGAAGCTCCAGACTAGCAAATTTGTAATGCATGAATAAACTGCGTAAACATTAAAAAAAACTATCACACCCATCCCCCACACACTCTTGTATTACTATTTTTATGGGAAATACTGTTAACTTCTGGACTGCTGTTGCTATGCCTACATGAGAAAGTCTTTTGGCTGTTTTAGGCTGTGGTCCAAATTAAGCATTTTCATTTTTCATCAACCTCCAAAGTATATTTAACATCGAACATAATAAGAGGTGGCCACATGTTTTTCAAAAGCACACCCAGATTTAAATGCTTTGAAGGGTGGAAAAAAAAACAGAAGTTCAACTTTTCAGATAAGCGCTGAATAAAGATGAACAAGTGTTTAGCACCTGACCAATCAGGTCACAGCTGATGTAGAATATAGGATGTAGAATGTCTGGATAGCGAGCTGATATTATGTTACTCAGGATCGTCACTATATATATATATATATATATATATATATATATATATATATATATATGCCCCATACAATTTAAACACAATCTTTTAATTTTTTAATAGTACAAATCTTGTTGAGTGAATTCACAGGGCTATCTGCCTGTCTAATCACCCTACCTCATCATAAGCCCTGCCAAGTTTTCCATAGTTACCTGTAGCCTAGCAAAACATGTCAAATAAGAAAGAAATAATGACTCACTCATTTACATTCATTCATTTTTTTTTTCACTTTTCCTGGTGGGAGTCACGGTGGCAACAGGCTGAGAAGGTAAGCCCAGACTTTTATATTCCCAGCCACAGGGTACAGCTCCTCCTGGGGGATCCCCAGATGTTCCCAAGGCAATTGTGAGTTATAATCTCTCCAGTGGGTCTTGGGTCTACCCCAGGGTCTCTGTCCAATGAAAAATACCTGATACCACTCTACCAGGTGCTGATCAGGGGGCATTTTGTAAAGTGCCAAACCACCTCAACTGGTTCCTCTCAATTTGGAGGATTAGTTGCTGTACTCCGAGGCTCTCCAGGATTGTCAAGCTCCTCACATTATCTTGGATAGCAAGCCCAGAAATCCTACAGAGGAACCTAATTTCCACTGCCGGTACTCACAACCTTATTCTTTCTGACCACTTACACAAATTTGAGAGTGGCTTGGATGAAAATCTGCACATCCATGGTCCATGGATCTTTCCCTGAAAAGAGCTGACTTACTGGGGCTCCTGAGTGACACAACAAAAAAAGAGTTCACCCTGTTGTCAGGAGATTGTGAGTTTGAATCCCGACAAGACCACAGCCATCTGTGGCCAGGAGCCAAAGGAACAAAATTGGCCATGGTCTCAAGGGTGTAAGCGTTGGTATATTCTCTATCCCCTGGCACTTAAAGCAACATTAGCCATTCATGGGCACCTGTGAGCTCATGTATGTAGAAGAGGGCAGATAGCACTTTGTTCCAAGTGTGTTACACTGCCCTGTGATGCAACATGAACAGGAATTTGAATAGGCTTCATGTGTCTTGGAGAAAGCACATGTTCAACTTTACCCTTCCTGGTTGGTTGAATGCTTTGGGAGGTGACCAAATTGGAGGAACAAAGATAGAGACTTTGCCCCTACCAGAGGAGTTTAAGTATCTTGGTAGCTTATTCAAGAGTGATGAGAGCATGAGATGAGACAAATGGATCACATCAGTGGCAGCAGCATTGCACCAGTTCCGTGGTGAAGCAGGAGTTCAGTTTGAGGATGAAGCTCTCTGTTTACCGGTCTATCTATGTCCCTATCCTCACCTATGGTCATGATCCGTGGGCACTGAAAGAATAAGGTTGTGAGTACAGAAGGAGAAAGTATGCATCCATCCATCCATCCATCCACCCATTTACTACACCGCTTATTCTACACAGGGTCACGGGGAGTCTATCCCTGGGTACTCAGGGCACAAGGCCAGGGGAAACCCTGGACAGGGGGCCAATCCATCGCAAGGCACAATTGCAAAAACATCCACACATCCATTCACCCACTACAGACAATTTGGAAATGCCAATCAGCCTACAACAAAGTTTTTGGACTGGGGAAGTAAACCAGAGTAAGCAGAGGAAACCCCCAAAGCATGGGGAGAACATGCATACTCTGCGCACACAGCTCGGAGGCGGGATTTAAGCCCCCAACCTCGGAGGTGCAAGGCAAACGTGCTGACAACTAAGCCACCGGGCACCCTACTATGAATTATTTAGTAACTACGGTGAAATGAATAGAAAAAGCATGTAGGTAGAGTAAAGAATGCATGTCTGGAACCAACAACAGGTTTAAGGAGACTTGGTTGAGAAAAACAAACTTAATAAAAATAGGAACGTGTCATTTTACCTTGTAGTTGAAGAACATTTTGTAATTTTTCCAAACCATGACACCCATTTCTTTGGATTTCATAGTATTAAAGTAATAACAAAAGATATGACAATTAATCCCAATCTTTACCCTAACCGTAACCTGTTTTATATTTTCATTTTTGAGTTGTAGCATGCAAATCCTTATGAACTTGTAATTATGAGACCATGTTGATTTTTCCAACATATTTTATTACAGTCAAATTTGGAACTTGCTTTGCCCATTTCGGCATCACTCAAGTTTAGCATTTTTCAGGCTAGTAGGAAAGACACCTCTGTCTCAGATTTAACTGCTATGCTCTAGTGGTGCACCACATATCCTATTTAGGCAACCAAATTTTTATGTCTGCCATTTTGGAAGGCTAGACTGTGGTTACTGCTGCAGCACTACGTTACCATCTCTCACTGCTTCCTATCTCTGAAAACAGTTAGGATGAACTTCAAATTCTGTAGTAGTTTTAGGACGTTGGAAATGATCTTGAGTTTCGAATTCAGTAGCCTAATGTTCCATGTAAAAGCTTTGCTAATTTATTCAGATTTGTAGCTATAAAACAGCACAGTCTGTAATTGTTAAATGCTGTGTATGAGTTTAAAAGCCTCAGAACCAGCTGAGTACTTTCAAGGATAGGATCTCAGGGTTATAATATAAATAAATCTGTGTGACACTGGATCTAAAAATGTAGAGATCATCTATTTCATCCACATGCACTTAATCATTCTGTATATGCATGTAAACTATGGATGTGCCCGATAACGTATCATTTAGTGACATGGACGTCTTCTGTACGAAGATATGGCATAATCAGTGTTGTACAAATGTCTTCTGTTGCACATGAGCACATGCAGTGCTGAAAGCCCTGCTGCAGTAATGCGGAGGCAGAGGTACGAATACTGCATTGTCTGCTCTAAAGCAGTGCTACCTAGAGAAAGCCAGTGAACCGCTGATCCATGTTCTCTCAGTGTGTGTGTGTTTCTCATGCACTATATATACACACTTTCAATGTTGATGTTCCTCATCAGGTAAGCGAATATGGTAATGTATAATTCAGAAGGTTTTTTAATGGTAGAGTATGAAAAAACATAAAAGAGCATCTATAAAACAGAATATTCTATCAGTTATTTATTTCATTCAGTTCTAACACTTTACTTAACATGAAAACTGATTGACAACTCTGAGAAGACACCGAGTGAGATTAATGGTATATAAAGGGAATAGAGGAATAAGCAACATTATTTCTTCAATATTTGTGCATGGGTGTGGGAGAGAGAGAGAGAAAAATGTGTGCTGGTACAAGAATTTTAATGCCATCCAAGCAGTCACGCACCCAGACGAAACCAATCAGAAATATTCATGAACAACCATGTTTGACAAGTGCTTAAATTTTAAACTGGAGGATCAACAACTACACCATGCGTCTGCTCTTCCTTTCCTCCCTGCACAAACAAAACACCCACCATCAAATTTAATAACACAAAACCAAAAAAATTCCACTGTGAACTGTGAATCAGCATCCGTTTTATTCCTTTTTTAGGTTGTTTTTTTATTACTTTGAATATACAAGCGGCTTGAATTTACAATTAACATGAAATCTGGTGAGGTCATGGCACATGGCACGAGTTGTCTCAGGAAGAAGTGGAGGCTTGGTTAAGTACAGTAAGTAGCAGAGACCAATTTGATCATAACGAGATGCAGATGTCCTGTGAGGAGAAAAAACATCAGCAAATTACCATAACTTGCAATCCACTTCTGGAAAACTGGACAGGGCTGTTCCATTGCTGGCCCATGGTCTTTTTTGGGTCTTTGAGTATTGTTTCAAAATCCTGGCAGGATAAATGAAAAACAAGTCATTTTTATTGTCAGAGAAAATGTCCAAATTTTGAGACTGTATCCTGAAATGATTATAGACATGATGAGAAGAGGACTGTCCTCCACAAAAAAAGGATATTATGTCTCATGCATGTGGCAAAGCAAATAGATTTTCCTCAAGGACTATTATATGATTTTACACTGAATTGACTAATTTATGGTCCCCCCCATCCAGAATTAACAGAATTAATATTTTAATAAATATTAATGAACAGTTTAATAAAAAAATTAACAAAATAATAATAATAATAATAAGAAGAAGTTTATTTTATATAGCACCTGTCTATTATAAGCATAAAACAATGTAAAGAAAAGACATAAAATACAATATAGACAAAGGAACAGAAACAGGTATACAGGTGTTCCTATTAAACAGCTGCAGACTGTAACAATCTGCTTACTGTAGCACTAAAATACTTTAGCTGTTAAACATATCTAACATAATTTAGACCTGACTGCGGCAAATTATACAATATAAATATATATATATGTCCTCCACTAATATTGGCACCCTTGGTAAATATGAGCAAAGAAGGCTGTGAAAAATTGTCTTTATTGTTTAACCTTTTGATCTTTTGTTAAAAAAATCACAAAAATACTCAGGTTTATCAAAAAAAAAAAAAAAAACCTTTGTTAAATATAGGTGTGCAACAAGTAATGGCACACTTTTAGTCAATACTTTGTGCTACCTCCGTTTGCCAAGATAACAGCTCTGAGTCTTCTCCTATAATGCCTGATGAGGTTGGAGAATACATGGCAAGGGATCTGAGACCATTCCTCCATACAGAATCTCTCCAGATCCTTCAAATTTTGAGGTCCACGCTGGTGGACTGTCCTCTTCAGTTCACCCCACAGGTTTTCTATGGGTTTGAAGTCAGGGGACTGGGATGGCCATGGCAGGACCTTGATTTTGTGGTCAGTAAACAATTTTTGTGTTGATTTTGATGTATGTTTTGGATCATTGTCTTACTGGAAGATCCAACCACGACCCATTTGAAGCTTTCTGGCATATGCAGTCAGTTTTTCATTTGATATCTGTTGATATTCGATAGAGTCCATGATGCCATGTATCCTAACAAAATGTCCAGGTCCTCTGGCAGAAAAACAGCCCCAAAACATTAAAGAGCCACCACCATATTTAACCGTGGGCATGAGGTACTTTTCCATATGGCTACCTCTCTGTGTACGCCAAAACCACCTCTGGTGTTTATTGCCAAAAAGCTCTATTTTGGTTTCATCTGACCATAGAACCCGATCCCATTTCAAGTTCCAGTAGTGTCTGGAAAACTGAAGATGCTTGAATTTGTTTTTGGATGAGAGTATAGCATTTTTTGAAACCCTTCCAAACAACTTGTGGTGATGTAGGTGAATTCGGATTGTAGTTTTGGAGACTTTTTGACCCCAAGACGCAACTAACTTCTGCAATTCTCCAGCTGTGATCCTAGGAGATTTTTTGGCCACTCGAACCATCCTCTTCACAGTGCATTGAGACAATATAGACACACGTCCAATTCCAGGTTGATTCATAACATTTCCAGTTGACTGGAACTTCTTAATTATTGCCCTGATGGTGGAAATGGGCATTTTCAATGCATGTGCTATTTTCTTATAGCCATCTCCCATTTTTTGAAGCTCAACAACCTTTTGCTGCACATCACAGCTATATTCATTGGTCTTACCCATTGTTATGAGTAAGACTAAGGGACTTTGGCCCATGTGTTACTTCATATTTATATCCCTGTGAAACAGGAAGTCATGGTTGAACAATTTCCAGTTCCTAGTCACCCAGGTGTACTAAAAATGTGAAATATCAAAAGGAATATACATATATATTTTTGTAATATGAATTCATTGGGGTACCAATAATTGTTGCACACCTATATTTAACAAAGATATATTTTTTATAAACCTGTGTTGTGTTTGCAATTGTTTGATATCCATGAGAGCTGAGTATTTTTGTGAATTCTTTTGAATTCTCTTTTTACAAAAGATCAAAAGGTTAAACAATAAAGACAATTTTTCACAGCCTTCTTTGCTCATATTTACCAAGGGTGCCAATATTAGTGGAGGGCTCTGTATATATGACAGGAGTGGAACCCAATGTAGTCTTCTGCTGTTGTAGCCCATCCAGCTCAAGGTTCGATGTTTGTTGCATGCTTTTCTTCTCACCATGGTTGTAAAGAGTGATTATATGAGTTACTATATCCTTCCTGGTAGCTCGAACCAGTCTGGCCAGTTTCCTCTGACCTCTCTTATCAAGAAGCTGTTTCTACCCACAGAACTGTCACTCACTCAATGAATGTTTTTTTTTTGTTTTTTTTTTTTTTGCACCATTCTGTGTAAACTCTAGAGACGCACGCACGCATGAAAATCCCAGGAGATCAGCAGTTTCTGAAATACTCAAACCAGCCCATCTGGCACCAACAAGCATGCCACGGTTAAAGTCACAGAGATCACATTTTTTATACATTCTGATGTTTGGTGAACATTAATTGAAGCTCTTGACCTGTATCTGCATGATTTTGTGCATTATACTGCTGCCACATGGTTGAATAACTGCATAAATAAACAGGTGTACAGGTGTTCCTATTAAAGTGGACGGTGAGTGTATTTCCTTGTAGCACCTGAAAAATGACCAATAAACTATTGGGCTACTTAGTATGGTGAAAGGATTGAACTCAGGCAATCATTTCATTTGTTGTAATCATCTGAGTTGCTATAGTTGTGTAAAGAACTGTAAATGATTGATGTTTTGACCAACTGCAGGGTGATTATCTTTAAAGCCAACAGGCTGCTGTAGTAACAAGCTAGCAATTTAACTATGTGGTAGCATAACACTTCTTACTCTAGATGCTAGCTAGCTAGTTAGTTAGGCACTGCTGCTCGTTATGTTAGTTACTTCATTTAGTTATGAAAATTGCAATTTCAATACTTTTCACCCCCCTGCGATTGCCTGATACATACATTTTTGCTAAACAATAGCACAGTGTGGTTTTTTTTTTGCATATCTATTTTAACAATCATGGTGCCGCATGATGATGAGCACACTCACATTTCACAGTTGTTGTTTTTTTTTTTTTAACTGAGCACTTCATGATTCACCTGGACTTGGGTGCTCTGCGGATCTTTCTTTTAATAAGTGAGAAGCCTGCACTTGTCTGCTGCATCCAATTAAGCTGAGCAATTCTGACGTATTGAGGCAAAAGCTTAAAACACTGCTGGCTGAGACAGAGAGAGTGAGTGAGAGAAAGAGACAGAGAGTAACAGAAAATATAGAGAGGGATGATAAGGATGAGGACATAAAAGCAGGACACACTGTGCCAATATGACAAGACGAACAAGGTGGTGATATATATGTAAATGAAGCAAAGGCAAAATCGAAATGGCAGGAGTAGTTAGCAGGGAATGAGAGACGTTACAGCCTAAATCACCTTCTCGATAGTTTACGAACAGTGATTTATGAGATAAAGAGTGGCCTGACTCTTTCAATCTTGCTCATTAGTTCTCATCAGTGACAGAGCAAAAGAGCAAGATGTCTCCATTATAGGGAATTACTCCTCACAACTGTAGTTGTCTTTTTTTTTTTTTCAAAACTTTTTTTTGTTTTATAATATTTTTGATACAAAATAACGCTGAGTATATGTCAGTCCTCAAGTGAGGTTCATTTGTTAATTTTGTCTTTCTTTCTTTTCTTTTCTTTTTTTTTGGAAGTGGGAAAGCTTTTAGCATTGATGATATTTGGCGAAACGTTTACAGACTCCGGGCCATGTGACCTCTTTCTGTTGCCATGGAGATGTCCATTAAAATACAAAACAGGCTCTTTCATCAGCACTCAGGTAAATGTTCCTTTTCACATTCTAATGGGACCTCATTATGAATCATGCCCACGGCTGACATGTAAAGTCAGCTAAATGTCTAAAAAGCCTGTTGAGCTGGTGGATTCCCCTCGCGGAGCCCAGTGGCGCACACCGCCGGTCGTGCGGTGTGATTCGGGCTCTCTAAACCTTGCATAAATAATACAAATGACGGTTGGTTGCTGATGGATTACCAGAGGATTACCAGACAAATCAATTACACACTCACGTTGGTTTTCCTGTGTATTATTTAATGTGTAAAAATTTCTGCAGTCGTATACGCTTTGAGTGATTCTCTTTCTGTTCTCTTGCTCCAAGCTCAATCTGTTCTTTGAGCAAAAATAAGAAGAAATGCTAAAAAAGGGCCTCAGCCAAACCATTCTACCTCCAAGACAAACGGATGGTAGATTTATAAGGCGCTTCCACGAATTCCGAAGATTCCTCAGCTAAGTGTGTGTTTTCTCTTCTTTTTCTTCTTTTCCCTTTTTGGTTCGCTTGCACAGCGGACACAGTAGCACACCAAAACCAGTGCTCATTCTTCGTGGACTATCAGGACTATTCACAGAGTAAAGCAAGAATAAATCTGCAGTCCATATAAAGATAATTTGTGGACAGTGTGAGGTTTTTTTTTTTTCCATGACTGCTTGAGTAATCTTTAGTCAACATGGGCCACATTCAGTATGGATGGAATCACAATTTATACAGCAAAATTGCATAAATGACAATTAGCTAATATAAAAGTCTAGTGATATAGTCTCTGACTGAATTTCTTTCTGATCAAACATGATCCTCAACATACAAATATTTTTTCTGAGGTGTGCATTAGGACTGGGATCCTGTATGATGAAACAAAAATAGTTAAGCGAGTGTTTGCACCTTTTGTAATAGGTGTGTACGAGTCCCTCAGTTGTCCTAAGTGTGAAAAGATGGATCTCAAAATCATATAGCCACTGTTATTCACATTTTTCACAATTCAAATTATTCACATTTTGCAGATTCTGCAAGGTATATGTAAACTTATGACCTCAACTGTATGTCAAGAAGTGTGGCATTTCCCGATCATTTCTAATGTTCTAGCATTTGGGCCATTTCTTTTTATTTCTTTTCAGCTTCCACTAGATTTGGTCCTGCACCATGGTGACTAACCGAACCCTTCTCTGAATCCAGCATAAGGCTTTGATATTTATCATCAATTATTCATCTTAGTTCATCATTAATTATTCAGCTGTGTTCCTAGCTGTTTATTGACGTGCCTGTGGCACTGATCGACGCATGAGGCAGGTCTTGGCGTGCACCATTCGAGTTGGCTTTAAGTCCATTACCATCTGTCTCGCACATTTTTCCACTCAACCTCACACACACGCGAGCCTTTATGAGAGCAATAAATAAAGAGGCTAAGAGATCCTGACCACCTGAAATGGATATAGTACTTTTTTTCCACCTCACAGCTTTAGTAAGAGGTTTCAGAAAGACTGGAACAGGTGTCCAAACATTACTCACGCAACAGAGTGTGCACCTTCTTCTCCCGGCTGGATTTCAAACCATCATTGCAATGTTGTACGGGGCTTTATACTGGGGATAGTGAGTGTATTTTTTGTTTCTGGGTCATACAGAGAAACGATATGAGGCTCACACTGGTGACCTGACTTCCAGAGTTTATGATCTCTTTAGTGCAGGAGCTAAAAATAAAGGGACGGATAATGAGGACACCACCTAAACATGTGGGAAATTAATTTATAGCCATTAGTGAGTGTGTGTGTGTGTGTTTGTGTGTGTGTGTCACTTTTGGACATGATTCCTCTTCAGTTATCGGAGTAACTCCTGTATACACACGTCTGTCTAGCTTAAATAAAGTAAAATCAACCTAATGTTCAGTGATATATTTGATAAACGTTGCATGCTATTTGATTAATCACATTCATTCCTTCATTTTCAGTAAGCGCTTTAACCATAGGCGTCATTTGCGGGTGGGACGGGTGGGACGTATCCCCACCACTTTTTGCCAAAGTCGATTGTGTCCTCACCACTTTTTAAAAGCCACTGAACCAGCTACAAACCATCATTCTTCATAATATAATTCATACATGTAACATAAACTTTATTTGCGCCGGCCAGAACATCAGCTCTTTACAGCGGGATAAACGATGAATAGTAAAACTCGTTGCGAAACTCTCGCGAGAGCGTATTTGCTGCTACTAGAGAGTGGCTAGGGTTTCGCGAGATCTAGCCACACGAGTACACAATGGTTCATGGCATTTACATGTGGGGTGGGGGATGGTAACACAAGAGGGAGATTTTATAAAAATAAGATTTTATATTTTTTATAAAAAATATACAATAAAGAAACGTCACACAATTTTATTGTTTTATTATTTATTGAATAAAGATATTTATAACAATTTAAACACGAATTAGCTTTCATTCATGTTTTACACTAGGTTTTGCGTAGTTCACGATTGGTTAAACTCAACTGAGTTCTTGATCCACTAGGCGGGCATTATTTGATTCGATTGTGGAAATTGATGTGGGTGTGAGTCTGATGGATGTAATTCTTCCAAGTTCGGCATCACACCTGCTTTAGCTAGCAAGTTGTCCTGGTACTGAAAAAATACATATGCACGTAATTAGGAGTAGAATCTTAATACACACACAAGAATTGTGCAATTAATGGGTACGTGTTGAGGTAGCTGAGCTGACAGTGTAAAGGTAAGTTTGCTATTTATCTTGGGTGTTTTGATTGGTCTGCTGTATGACCTTGCTAGATGTTGTGAAAATATTATACATAATGTTTTGGTCATACTGATTTTGATTTGTGATGCATATGTACATCAATGCATTGTTGAAAAGTGGAAATTAAGTGTATTTACAATTCTAATCACATTCCCCAAGTATATTAATTTATTTTAAAAAAGAGCAAAACAAGTAGTGCGATAAGGTAGAATGGTTAGTGACCACCACCCATTTTTGTCCCCACCACTTTTCAAAACAAAGTGACGCCAATGGTCAAAAGCATGCTTAATTGGGTTGAGGTCATCAGACAACACTCAACATTTAATTTCTTTGCCTTAAGAAGCTCTTGGGTTGCTTTTGTGGTATGTTTTGTGTTATTATCCATCTGGACTGTGAAGTGCCGTCGTATCAGTTTTGCAGCATTTGACTCAATCTGTGCAAAGAGTATAGCTCTATATGCTTCAGAATTCATCCTGCTACTTCTATCAGCAGTCACATCATCAATAAATAGCAGTGACCCAGTTCCACTGACAGTTCCATCAACTCCAGACCTTATCTCCTTAATTTGTCATGAAATAATGAGGAAACAGGCCACACCTTGCCATGAAACTGCTAATCAGTCAACTGTCCTATTACTTTTGAGCCTGTGAAAATGGAGGGGGAAAAAAAAATGTCTGTAATTTCAAAATGGTTAATACAATATTTTGTTAAACTCCTTGAATTAAAGCTGAAAGTCTACACTTCAATCACATCTTGATTGCTTCATTTCAAATCCAATGCAGTGATGTACATAGGCAATGGTATGAAAATTGTATTACTGTCCAAATACTTATGGACCCGACTGTATATAGCCAAATAAGTTTACACCAACATGGTCATGAGACTGCAAATTTGTAAGTGGTCCAAATATTATGAGCCATGTAGTTGTTTACACCTAGATGACTGCAATGTGCCGTACATACTACTAGTTTAATACTAATAGCTACTCTCAAATGTTTCCATTCAATTGTTATAGTTGTGATGGAAAACCTTTCAGTAGTCACTATTCTGAATTTAAAGCAACTAGTCAAAACCGCTAATGATTTCTTGTCTAAACTAGTCAAGACTAGTATGAGTGCTAGCATCTGCTTTCAATCTGTTCTGTAGCTTAACTAGCTTTTTTCAATAGCCAGAGTAAGAATTGTCTGATCAGCTACCCAAGATCACAAAACATCATGCATAATAAGCAGAGTGTCCTCCTACCATATACAGTATGTCATGCTAGGCTAACATCAATATTTCCCAGTCAGGTTAGTTAGCATATATCCTGCTTACATGGTCACAATACAACAGTTGATTATAAGATTATACATATAGAATTTCATATAGCTCAGTGATAAGCTAATTTTTTTTTTACATCATGTATTTACAGTATGATATTAATTTGAGTTTCAAAAGTGTTACACTGTCCACAAAGTGTTTGGTCCTGAAGAAGTGTACAGGAAGGGATTTCAGATGCAGCCGGTGTTTCTGCATCTGAAAAAAAGGGAATGCAAGTCTTCCGACTTTGATCAATGAAGTTCAGCTAGCAAGAAACCCTGTAGCATAAATACACAGAACCTGTTGCTGTTTTAGTCTATTTCACTCAATTCCACATGCGCACACACACACACACACACACACACACACACACACACACACACACACACACACACACACTCCAGAATGGCCCTTGAACATCTAATTCCAGGCCACTCTAATTTAATTATGCCAATGTCCCCAATCTTGTTATCACCTAGTGAGCCAGAGTGCAGGCTAAACCCACACACTGACACACACTTCACTGGGGGCAACACAACATTTATCCCTAAACTTAACACTCTTAACTCAACTTATTGAGACTTTACACCCCAGGCGAGCACAGTATGAAAGAGAATATGGAAAACGACATATGGTTATCTGCCATTTTACTCACAACAACGGTTTAGCGCGCCTAGAACTTAGCGCATGGGCTTTCGTTTCCATGGAGTGTTCAGGGACACTTGCCTCATCGTCATGGCAATGGTTTGTGCCCGGGTCAGATTATGTCAGAGTTTGTTGGAAAATCATACCACACTGCTCAGACATTCCACGACCGGCAAACGCTGATTGAACAAGTTCAGTCGGTGAAAACAAATGCCGACCAACGGCAACAGACGCCGACAGTTTTAACACACTGATCTGATAAAACCGGACATGTCTATTGGTGTTGGTTGGCAAATACAAGTTGTTATTTAACAAGTAAAATAATTCTTGATATTGTGAAGTTTTTTTTTTGTTTGTTTGGTTGTTTGATTTTTTAACATTTATGGAAGTCTCCAGTGTCAATTCTTTGTAATGTTGTGTAAGTCTTCCTCCACTGGAAAGTCTTCGATTTCTTTAGTTTACAATTTCCAATTTTCCAGTAACATGACAAGCTTTGTTTTTATTTATTTATTTGTTTATTTATTTATTTTTACATGGAAAAAACACATGAAGCAAAAAAAAAAGTTTATAGCTGTTCTAATATAAATGGCAACAGGATCTGACTTGTCTTGCGGATGTTCTACAACATTAAATGTAAATATAACCGGTTAACAAGCATGTTGTTTATGTATATACTTTGGTATAAGTGGACTTAAACACTTCACGGTGTGCAGTTATAGGCCCCACAGTTGATTATTTTCCTACCCCCAGTGTTTTACTCCCTACTTCCTACTTAATTAACATTATTTATGGTTTATTAATGCTGAAGTTAATTATTTGTTAAAGGCAATGAATGCAGTAAATAGGGTTAGTTGTTTAAAGGAATGTGTAACTTAAAGCTTAATGCCAGCTCAGCATCCCCAGCATGACAAAAATGATATGAAGATTAACTAATTGCATTGTATTTCAGTTGTATGAACTTCCAAAAACAGATATCAGGTTTTCCCAAATGTTCAAAAATACCACAACCTGGTATTTAGCTCCAAATAAATATGATTAATGGAGACCAAGCACATTACCTTAGACATTTTCTGCCCTCTAATGGAAGAGTATTGGCTTCAGTTTGGCTCACAGCCATTACATTAACAGCCTGAAAGCAAGGACACACTCCAGGAATAGTATCGCATTCACAGGGCAAGGAATCATTTGCAAGGCTAACGTGCCATCCTGTAGCATTTAATATGACGTATATATGAGCTTCAGTTTGTGGATTTTGGCCAGTTCTGTTCTAAACAAGAGAGAGGGGGTGATGAGAGAGGAATTAATGAGGTTAATCACCTGGAGCTTATCCCTTACTGGAATAATCTCAGCTGTTTAAAGATACGAGGCTGTGTTAATGTGACATAAACACAGGGTCGCCATCTGACACTCTCTCTCACACCCTCAGCTCTATCCGTCAAGCTGAATTAGCGCCCAGAGAGAGGAATAACAGGTAATAAAGAATACCTTTATACATTTATATGATGTGTAGAAGAACTTGGTGTTGTCTTGTTATGTTTGTGAGCTGAGTTGTGTATTCCAGCGTAGCCAAGAACAGACGCGGGAAAGGTCACACGTTTCTTGAGATCCGCTCGGGCTCTGGCGTGCAAACCCTCTCCAAACACAGCCTTCTAAGGACAGAGAAAAAAGGGAGAAAAAAAAGGAACACAGCCCACTTCTGAACAAATACGCTGGCTGACATCATGCAACCACGAGTGTGTGTTTTAGCCCGGCTAACGTCAGAGTGAGTCACGTTTAAACGCCGGCCTGAGGAAAGACAGCGAATGTGCAACCTTTTAACAACAATTAGAGTCGGAGTCGACCGGGCTGTGGTAACGGACCACTGTGCATTTCAATTTGGGATTCTGAGAATGAATTCCCATTATGAGAAGGATGAGTGAATGATTGTGTGCTTTTTTTTTTTTTGGTTTTGTTTTGGTTCATTGTGTGGACTTGATTATGGCCTACATTATCATTCCATCTCACATTAGAGAACTGTCAAGCCACTAATGCATCAAACTGAAGAATATCGCTTCGAGTGATACACGTTCAGCACAGACTTCAGTGTTCATGTACGAGTATTTATCAGTGCTGCTTTCTATTGATTGACCAAAATGATGACTAATGTGCTCAATGTGCACTGATTCATTTTGTATTGTACGGTCCAAACATCTGTATCCACTACTGTTCTTCTGGAGCATTTATCAAAAACCAAATCCCAAAACTGCATTTAGTTGCTATTTATTATTCTTTAAAATGGAGACAAACCTCAGAAGATGTTTCACTGGATTGAAATCCATATAAATATTCCATTCTGAGAGGATTTGCAGTGGTTAGTGGTTAGCACGTTCGCCTTGCACCTCCTGGGTTGGTGGGTCGATTCCTGATTCCCGGGGTTTCCTCTGGGTACTCTGGTTTTCTCCTCCAGTCCAAAGACATGCATTGTAGGCTGATTGGCATCTCTAAATTATCTGTTGTGTGGGTTGGCACAACGTTCAGGGTGTCCTTGTTCCCGCCTTGTTCCCTGAGTTCCCTGGGATAGGCTCCAGGCGCCCCTGCGACCCTGTGTAGGATAAGCGGTAAATGGATGGATGGATGGATGGATGGATGTTCATCTAAACACCTAAATAAAAGTTAAGTAAATCAATTGATGCCTAAATATTGAATAGATAAAATTGTATAATAATCTGTTCGAAAAGCCTTTCATGCATTCTGTGGCTCTGCATTTGTGTCCCTATGTATATTGGGTGCAAAAAAAAAAAAATAAAACATACATTTTAAAATAATGTATTAAAAAGTTGAAAAATTTTAATATATAATAATGGTTGTAAAGGTGGTGGGGTGTATAAAAGGGCATCCAACATTTCTTTCAAATTCTTTTCAAATTTGAATTATCCAGGACACAAATGCTTCTTGTTTGTTTAATAAGGACATTTGGCATAATATAAAACTTTAAAACCAAAGTAATTAGATTGAAAAAAAAAAAGTTAAAATTTGCAATGTATATTATTGCTTTATGGTTTTCCCCATAATTATGGATGACATGAAAAAAAATTTAGACAAAAATTTAGACAGAAATTTAGTCTAGTCATAGACAACAATAAAGGATTTGTTTAAGGATTTGAAATAATTGTTTAATGTATAATTCCGACTGGAAATTATATTTGGTTATAGGAAAGGTGAATAGTTTGAGTGGAAAAATTGAATCGTTGTGTGTAACGTTTATTTTATGCACTCATTTTTATCCATTCTCTTGAAGGGTGGTAATAAATTTGGATCAGAATTTTGGAGCATTTCATTCAAATGCTAATTGTTGGTATTGACTAATTACTAAAGTTCACCGCTATAGCATTTAATAAAGAATGGCAGAAATTCTTTGCTCTATTATTGAAGAGTAATGTAATGCAGTGTCAAATAAAAAAAAAATAATGACAGAATTTTATTCGTTTTTGATATATGAACTAGACCATTTCACTTCAAACTGCTTGAATGCTCACATTAGAGATTCGTCAAAAACTTCATCCTCAAGAGACAGCGGTCGCAACGTTTTTTTGTGATGTCACACCCAGCACGGCATTTCCCTGGTTTGGTAAACTAACCCCATGCCAAGAATGACTTGGTCAGAGAGCGTTCCAAGCAAACCAAAGTCCTTAAAAGACTTGTTGGCTACTTTCTCTGCAACAGTGCCCCTTTTCCTGTCGGAACACAAACACATGCTGGAATGCAGTAGGGAGAAGGTAGGCTGAGGCGAGTTAAAGGGAAACTTGAGGAGAAAAATAATGTTTTTGAGCAATGAGCAGCATTAAGTTCAGCGCCACTGTCTGATTGTTTGATGTAACCACAACACGTCATGCTTAAATTCATGTTTTGGGCTGTAAATACACTTAAAAACTATGGTATGCCATTTGAGGCCAATAATAAATGTGCAAACATGACACTATTAAGTAATTAACAGTATTGTCCCTTTAAAGTCCATGTTCCTGTTTTTGTGTTCAGAGGACATCAGAGCATGCTGCATCATAATCAGATGCATTGCTTCTTGAGGAATGTTTTTTTTTTTTTAATGAATAATTAATTATTAAAAATAAAGTAACATGAGCTCTATGAGTAGCAGACAAGTACTCAGTCAGCATATACTTCAAACAATGGGCACATTTGCTTTACAAGAGAGCGCATCAAATGAACAACAACAACAAAAGCTTACGTCCTGCATAACATCAATTTAGTATCTCCTGGCTTCATAAAGTTGTGCACACAATTAACCGTCAGCGCACAATATAACAAATATATAATAAAATGCCAAATACTAGGATGTGCTGGATCAAGTGCTATTCTAGAAGCTACCGAATAATGAGATTAATAAACCAAATTTGCAGTGATTATTGTGAAAATTATAGCTAGGAATATACATACAGCACTCACAGACTCCTACTAGATTCATATATCATTGTATTTTTTTATTTGATTTTTAAATTGCATCCTGCTTTTGTGTTACATTGTATTACATTTGACAGTAAAGAGAAAAAAAAAAACCCACAAATTCCTTTTTCAAGTCACATTCCTGATCCCTGATTTTTATCCCTGATTTTTTTCCAGGCTAAATGGTAAAGGTTTGTGTTTAAAGGAAGTGGTTTAGATGCTACTGACACCTACAGTATGGTGGCAACCTTGGAGCTGTGAACTACACTTACACGATTTGCATAACCTCAGCGGTGCAACAAGAAAATCAGGTGCTTAACTCAACTCTGAATTCGCATAACTTACCCTGTATAAATCTACTTTTGGACTTAAGTCGGATGTAACTTTTCTTAAAACCATTATAAAGCATAAATGCACTTTTGCAGAAGTGCAGTTTTATAAAGTCAGTTGTCATGATGTTCCAACATGGGTAAATGTGTAACCTTCAAAGTTTGCAGAAGTGGGTAGAGGTGGTGGGATTTTCTCTCCAGTCTTCCGGGATAGAGCATGGATAGAAACTTCAGCGTACAGCAGACTTTGTGGAACTTCTTTATTTATGAGCCAAACAGCGAGACAGTAGCTTAGCTCCCTCACACACTGCATTCACGATGTCCATCATTTAAATACATCCCCTAGAACCCTGTGTGCACAGAAAACATGAGTGTTTGTGGACTAATTAAAAAATTCCCCTTACAGAAATACATGGGGTAAAAATGCAAAAACAATACATTCACATTTCATACATCACTGTACAACATATAATTCAATACTTTATACATAATTAGTATTTATAAGTATAAAAGTATATCTCTTTATATATAATGAATAAATAAGGGAATAATTAAGGAATAATGGAAATAATTAAGGAATAAGGAGAATATTAGCAAATTGATGAACTTTAACCTTATATGAAGTGTCAGAGGGGCAAAACTGGCATGGCACTTAATTTCAGTGTAACATGTAAGATAATGTAAGTGCCAAACTGACTGGGGGAAGGAATTACAGGAAATGAAAGTTCCAGAGGAATTTAATGCAAGACAAAGTCTAAGTGGTGGGAATATGTGTGTTTGTGTGTGTGTGTGTGTGTGTGTGTGTGTGTGTGTGAGAGAGAGAGAGAGAGAGAGAGAGAGAGAGAGAAACAGAGAGAGAGAGAGAGAGAGAAAGAGAGAGAGAGAGTGTGTGTGTGTGTTCTTGTATGTTTGTCTGTTTATGTAAACTATTATAATCATTTACTATATTTAAAAAATCTTTAAGGTATGACAATAATTTCAATGTTTTGTTGCTCCTCTTCCCTGTATTCAGTCTCTTCCTAGTCTTCTCTCTCTCTCTCTTCCTCTCTCTGGTCCTCTTTGCACATCTGCACAACACTCGTCTCCCGCCTCAGACGAGACTCCATCGCTGATTTGTGACAGGTGTTAGATTTTGCGCATATGGACGTGTGGGAGCGGATGAGTGATGCATTGGAGAAACACAAACATTGTAAACAGGCGGCACTCAACAAAGCGATGGTTACAGAAGCCGCTGCCACCCAGGCCTCAGATGGCAAACCTGATATAAACCATGTGAAAATCAGGAGCAGATTTACTGGGGAAATGCTCGAGTCAGTGTAGGCGGGGGGTCTGGAGTTGGAATAGAGGTGAGAGTCATGATAGAGAATCTAGTTGGGATTGGATGTAAATAAAAGGAGAAGGATCAGAAAACAGGGTAGCAGTTTTTGAACAACCTATGAATAGGTTCATAACGTGTTATGTTGTGTTTATAAGGCATGTTCCACATTGTTAATGGGGCTACAAGAGCCCTAATGCAATAAACAATGATGCTGAGAGAAAGAAAGCAGAGAAGTGTCCATAAAATTATCCAGATGTCTGCCTCAGGTAGCTAGACCCTTCTGTGTGTGTGTGTGTGTGTGTGTGTGTGTGTGTGTGTGTGTGTGTGTGTGTGTGTGTGTGTGCGCATACACATTTTTATATCTAGATGGGGACCAAATGTCCCCACAAGGCCAGAGCTGTCAGATATGGATGACAGAGCTGTCGTCCGGTCTTTTAGTTTTTTTTTGTTTGTTTGTTTGTTTTTTTTAAATAAAAGCTGCAGTTTTTGTTTTTTGTTTTTAAAAAAAAAAGAAAGAAAGAAAAAAAAGGTTTTCTCCCAGGGACCAACCAGGACAGGACTATCTGACAGTTTTGACACTGTGGGGATATTTTGTGGCCCCATAGATAAAATAAATAAAATAAACAATCTAAAGGGCTTCCTTTTGATTACTGAGGTTGAGTTTAAGGATAAATTTAGGTGTAATATAGAATTAATTAGCTGCATTAAAATTGAGTCAAGTGTGTGTGTGTGTGTGTGTGTGTGTGTGTGTGTGTGCTTTATGTCAGAGTCAATAAGTGGGCATATATGGTAAACGGTAGACTGAGACTGAGTCTGAGTTTGTGAGAGGTTGGATTTGGCGGATGTGATGTGGAGGCCAACTGTCTCATGTTCCACGAGGACACTGCGATCTGATGCAGATAAACTGTGAAATGTGACGAATGTGAGAAGTGTAAGCTGAACAGATCTGGCAATCTGACATGAAATAATATCCAAAAACCGTATGAGTTACAGCACTTAGCATTACTCAGTTAACCCTTACATTCAATGACTTGCTTCATTTTTTTTCTTGCTATCACAGGTATAATTTTTCCAGACCATTTTAAACTTTTTTTAGATGAATATAAATGTTGAATTAGTCTAAAAACACATATTTGTAGCAATATAAACACATCATCAGTGTGGTTTAGATGCGGATGAAGTAAAGTATTTCAAAAGATCAAAGCATGTACTTGAAAAATATAGTAGCAAAGATGAATAAACATATGAAAAACACTGGCTGTAATTCAGTGACTCCAGCAGACGTCTGTAGCAGATCCTCTGCTGCATGCATTTATATAAATTATTCAACTGAACGAAGCTCATCATCAAACCAAAGACTAGCTACTAGGGCTAGAAAGGCAGTGTTTTTTTCATTCATTCATTCTTACTTTCATAGAGTTATCTTATTTTATTTTATTCACCTTCACTGGTTTGATTAGTGACCTGACAACATGGCTTCTTAAAAACAAAAAACAAAAAAGTAGACGAGTTGAGTATATGTTTTGAACTTTCTGATATTGACTGATACTCCATGGAAGTCCCACCCCCCCTTCCCTCATCTCATATTAGTAATCTTTCTTCTCCTCTTAATTTTCCCAACTGATGCCCTGACGTCATGCCCTTGCTTTCTGTCAAGATAAACAAAAGATATTTTGTGTTTATTAATGTGAAATAAAATAATAAAATCTATAAAATGTATGTTCAGCTTAGCTAGTCGGTCAGTGCGATTTTTGCAGAAATTAACGCAAAATCAAGCAAACTCCGCAATATTCGCAGTAATTTTTCAAAATTACAGCAGATTTTCCACAGATTTGGGCCAAGACGCATCATGTGATGTCATCACAACGCACATTCACCCAAAGAACTATTCGATTCACGTGTGTCGAACATGAGGACAGCTAAAAGGTCTCATTTACCAACAAGCATCACTGTGAAATTCAAGTAGTTTTTTTCAAGTAATTCAAGCTAAATTTTATTTTTTTAATTCAAATTCAAATTTTTTAAAAAGCTGCAGCAAAATCAAGCATTTCTGGCCGCAACAATCACAAGAAACTCCTGTATGAAATCCTCTACGGACTGACTGATATTAAAGTCAGCTAGATTTATTTGGGATGGAAATTTCTTTTGAAAATATTGAAATTTTTGCCAAATCTTGACCAAAAAATATGAATTAATACTATAAATTACAAGTAATTTTAATGATAAAGATAATTAGGAAGTGAGCAGCAGCAGGAAATAGTGAGCAACAGTGAAAAATGTCAGAAATATTTCACAGGTTCCAACGAGAGACATTAAACAAGCAATTTATAAAAGAACTGATTTTACTAATGATTGAAAGAGAACATGCAACTTGTTATTATTTTGTCTTCTGGGAAACAGGTATCTTATGTAGCTTCTGAAGAGCAGTACTAAATGAAAAAAATAAATCTTTAAAGATCTTTAAACAAAATAATAATTTACACCAATCATCCTGTTCAAAAGTTTACTTGTTCATTTGTGTAAATTCAGTTATTGTTGTGTCTTGTGGACTATATGTAAATCTGTTATGTGAAATAGCTTATTCAGGGCAGTACTAAATAAAAAATACAATGCAATTTTTATGATCCCACATTAGTTTTTTTTAAAATTACTAACATTTTGTAGATTCTGCAAGGAGTATGTAAACTTATGACCTCAACTGTATAGAAAATGTATTATGTTTTTTACTGTTTACCCATTCCTGTCTTTCTCGTGACATTCTCGTTCATTATTCCTCGTAGGGATTGGCAAGTCCTGCTCTGTCTCTTCATCGCACTTCCGCGTAACCTTATTCATATTGCTTGAGACTGAGATTTATTTTCTGTTTTGACATAAAAGACCTGACTGACTTTTATACCTTTTAAACAGTGCAACTATAACCTGAGTAAATAATATTTCCCCCGTGCAAAACTTACAGGTGATCAAAGAATAAGCCAACCACATAGTCTACGTGCAGTGACACAAACATTGTTGGTCTCTCACCGATGCGAAACGCACCTCTACCGAAATGAAATGAAAATCCCCGGTGAACTATAACAAAGGGAAAGATGAGAGAGTGGAGAGCGCGAGGCGTGGCGGGAAAGAAAGTTAAATGCATTAAATCAAAGAAGCTGTTCTGCACGACGGTGATCCCTCACCGGCCTACCAAACACCATAAATCACTCTGGAAAAAGGACACGGGCTGAATTTCAAGTGCGGAGGCTTGAGGCGTGATTACACAAAAATGGAAATGGCGTCTTTGAAATCTGATCAAAAAGTCTGTGCTATTTTCAATCTGTTTGTGGAGACAGTCGCAAAGAGAGGGAATGAGGTGAAGTCAGTTTGTCTGTAAGCAGAAAAAGTGAGGGTGAAGTATGTGTTATGTGTGTGTGTGTGTGTGTGTGTGTGTGTGTGTGTGTGTGTGTGTGTGTGTGTGTGTGTGTGTGTGTGTTTAAACATTGCAGGGCGTGATGACAGAAAAAAGGACTCTTTGTATCCAGGCAACCTCGTCACAGGTGCTTGAGCGAGCAATGGGAGTTCTGGTTGAAGTGTAAGAAGCACCGTAATTAAAGCAAATCCCACTTCAACTTCATGTCTCTGTCCATCACCTGGAGTTTAAAGCACTCAAAAACATGGCATCCAGCATTACAACATGTGTGTATTTGCAGAAAAATCTATGAAATGTTGGTAAATGTGTGAACAAACCTTACATTGTAATGCTACTACTGCTACAGTTACTACTACTACAAATACAATTAAAGTAATTATTACAAATAAATAAATGAGTGAATGCAATGGATCTAAAAAAAAAGGTATTTTTTCACTTAAAACTTGTAAATAGAAGCCTTGACTGCAACAAACCTGAAACAAAACAAATTGAGAAGAAAATATAGACATACAGACGTAAGCATACAGTGACTCGCAGAGAAAAGCATCCGGAGAGCATACATTTTCAATGAGAGCTGGCGACTTCCGTCGACATGAGCGAAAGCGACAGTTGGCAACTAGATGTGGGCGTGTCCAGCGACACGACAAAGATGAGAACAGTTTAACTTAATGCAAGTTTGCAGTGACTTGGTGCAGCGACTACCAATGGGAGTGAAGACAGTAAAGCATGTGATCCGTGATCCGCCATGCTGCCTGTGAGTCCGAGTTGTTTTGTGGACCCAGACAGCCGGGCTGCAGATAGATGGCCGCAATGGCGAAGAGCACACACTGCTTCTCCTTCATCTCGTAGGATATGATGCATATATACACTGGTGAATTTTATATACAAACGCTCTCCCTCCAGAATGTTTAATTTTAGAGGCAAGAAAACTGGTTTGTTGTCAAAAGTGGAATGCTAGTTGCTCCACCCGCTGATAAATATTACTATGGCAACCAGTAGTAGGAACGCCTACTGGTGACTTCATAGTACAGCGACTGGCAACTTGCAGCGATAAAATCGTTGTATGTGTGAACCTACCTTTAGGGGCATGCTGTTATAGGAAAATAATAAACGACAGGGTGGTGTTATATGGACTAACACATAGCAGAGTTACATTTACCACACTGAAGTTGATCCTGAAGTGTTTTATTCCTCTTATACAGCAGCAACTTGCCAATGATACATTTTTTTATTTATTGAAGAACATGTCAGACTTTTTATCCATTTATAGTTACTTTTAATGTTGAGGAGCGTCCGCAAAAACAAGTTAGCTCCTATTATCAGCAGCTATATACAATCCTTCACTCACCACCCACTTTTTTCCCTCTTATTTATTCTTTATTCTCTTATTTATTCTCTTATTCTTTTTTTTTTAAATGCAGCTTGTCATGTTGCAGAGAAACCGTAAACACAAAGTGCAAACTCTGTCCTTATAGTTACAGCTTTACCTCTGTTGCAAAGCTAAAACACTGGAAACTCCTTAAAAAATGCTAATGTCTTCTCACAGAAACCTTGACAAAATATATATGATTTCATTCATCTCATCCTACTCTATACTTGTTTTGTAAAATTAGCAACCTTTATCAATTACAGTGTCATATCAATTCTTCTAGGGTGTGTCTTAATATTAAGAACATTCCTATGTTCCCCAGATTTATATGGCACATAATGAACACATGACAAAGGGTCCTATGTTCCCAGGATCCTATGTTCCCAGGGTTCTAGGTTTTATTTATACAAGAGATTTATACAGATTTATACAAGAGATCCTCACTGCTGACTGTAGTGCGATGACGTATTGGAGTACATACTGGATGTCGTAACAGGCATGTGCCGACGGCAGACACATTATGTCGCAAAGTAATTCATCTGTGGTTATGGTTAGGTTTAGGTTTAGAACATCCAGTACCAAGTGGATCTAATCCAATACATCATCACGCTACAGGCTGCAGTTGGACACACTCGATTTATATGGCGCATAATGAACACATGACAAAGGGTCCTATGTTCCCCAGGTGTTCAATATTCTGTTAACACACATTAAGTAAACTTTTCAAAAGGTTTTATGTAGTCAGGACTCTTTTTCCCAGGGCCCTATTAAATGTATTACCTTTTAAAATACACATTTACAGATACATATTTGGAGGCAAAATCAAACTGGATTAAACTAGATACATAAGTCATGCTATCATGAGAGTTACATTCAAAAACATACTAGGCTAGTTTTCACCTAAGGAAGCTTTGACCTTTTGTGATTCCATGACTCCAACCATTTGGTTAGTTCCCTCATGTCTAGGCCTCTAATATTGAGTGACATACGGCAGTGCTGGGGAACAGAAGACCACTTTGACGAGTTCCCACAATACCCAATGTCATATTAAGCAAATACAGAGCTGCTAACATGTTTTTCAGATTTCCATTATGTGCTGTATAAAGCTGGGGAACATAGGACCCTGGGAACATAATTACATTCCACATAATAATAGCTAGTTAGAATTAGCATACTTGATAACCAAAGTTGTTTTCATGCTATTTAAAACTGAGCTATTGTTAAATATACTGTGTTTTTTTATTATGATCACGGACTACTTCTTGATGTAATCTCCACACCTGGGTGTTGAACCATACTATAATTATTGACTATTACTGAATTAGCATAAAGATGCTAATCCGCAAATGTCTCTCAGCTTCCTATTTTACAGCAGTAGTTGTAATAAGAAGGCAAGCAGAGGAGAAAATACCTCTTCTCTCCAAAATGCAGGAAAATTGGTGGTGTTCTTGAGAGAAGATGTAAAAATGAGCAGTTCAGCAGTCCACATGCTTATTAAATTGCACTCAGATGTGTGTTATTTAGGATGACTAAGGTGCACCATCTCAAAGAAAATGGCTAACACCTGCCATCTCACATAGCTCCTTTGGATAAAGAAAACAAAAGCCCATATTTAATATAGCTTAAAATGCAAATGTCAATGCCATTTGTCAGACTCGAAGGATTCTTATCAAAATGTCTTATTCCATGGCTTACCTGAGGTTATATAAAGACTGCACATTATTAAAGGATCAGCAAAGAGCCCTTTCACAGCTTCCAGGTCTGTTTCCTTTCCTATATTTTAATAAATCCATATGTTCATGTGTTTCAGTCTCCAAATCTCTCAGTTATTGTATCACTTTGATGACTTTGGATGATTTGTCTAAAATAACGCCTCTCACTCCTTAATGTGTCTGAAAAAACCAAACAGAAGCAAATCAAGCCTTATTTCAGGGAAAATGCTGCCAAGTAACAGCTCCACCCCACACAGGCAGCATTGCCAGGACTTACGGGTAAAAATAACCTCGGCCAAATAGTGAGGAATCTATCACGTAGTTTACCAGAACAAGCACTTCATTTAGCACGAGTCTCAGACAATGTGCTGGCTTTGCTTTGGAGTCATGCACGCTAACCTTTCTCTTTTCTTTCCCTCTCTCTTGCTGTCTCCAAGACACATGATAATAATTACAAGCTCCATGTAATGTTGTATAAATAAAAAAGAAAGTTGTAATTCTTACAGTGGGTTAAATATGTAAATTTATACCGTAAAATTCTACTTACAAATCACAAATTCATTCGAATGACCATGAAAATGAACGCTTCATCATGCTCCCATGTCTGTGTTTTTGGTTATAACTAGCTAGGAAAGATTGCAAATTGAATTCAAAAGCTTCATCAGCAAACTAGCTAGTTATTTGCATTAAAACAGACTAGTGACATGCATAGCGTTAGCGTTGGACTTGAGAAAAGGGCTTTGTTTTTCAATTTGTCTGTGTAGCCTTAGTGCTCTGATGTAGAATATCATGTTTGTGGTCTTAACATAATGGCAGCAAGTCTTTGACTAATATTTTGGCCATTTGCGACATTATTTGAGTCTTGTTGGCATCTTCATTTCTGTTGACATGTGGTATATGAAAAGGTGTATGAAAAGCTCTGCAAACTACCTAAACCCTCACTAACTTCTCTTTTATTCTCTCTCAGTTTTACCTGACAATGGAGACTCCTTCCTTAAATATTACAGAAATGTCTCTTCACAGAAAAATTCTCCAGATCAACAATTACACACGTCTTAAATCTGTTAACAAACCTGGTGCTTGTTAATATACAGTACATAACATAATGGTCATTCATCACATGTATTCATTTTGTAGGCACCTTTATCCAAGGCTGAATTCAATCTACTCCAGTCTGAGCAGTTAAACGTCCTAACAGAGGATCCCTGGCATTCCTGGGATTGGAACCCACCACCTTCTGATGACCAGCACAGATCTTAAACTGGATTCTGAATCAGTGCATTATTGCCATTCTTGCAAAATGGCTTTTTTTTGTTGTTGTTGAATGCACAAATGCATGGATAGCAAGTTCAATACTTGGTATGATCCCAAAACTACAATGTGAAGGAAGCTAAACGTGCTTGTTTAATGATGTAATCTGCCTCCTCAGTGCCGACGCCGCAGTTTTGGATAGACAGAGCCTGCACATGTCCATCAAACCACACACATGCCAATTTGGATCTCAGCACTAAGTGACAAGAGGGCTGAGACATCATCTTGAAGCTCATGTTTGTTTGTGTGTGCTGGTAATTTGCCTTCAACTTGTGATTTACTCAATCATTACATTGCACTACATTTCATTATAATGAAGTTGTTCAGGCTAAACTGTCACTCTCTATCTCCATCTATTTGTAACATCCAAAATCAATAACAAGATTAGATCCAGTGTCAGTGAGACAGGAGCCGTGAGGCACCAACACCTCTCCGACTCACTGAAACTCATGCTAATATTAACTGATCCAAGCTTGAATTCAAAAAGCCAATACCAATCCTAGATTTAACTGATGGGCATAAATTGATATAGTACTTTTAAGTGTAGGAGAAAAGTGCAGCGGTACTATATTAAGATAACTGTATTAGTCGTGCACATAGATTTTTAAATTATTTTTTTAAAAACACATCCGAATCCGTTCTACTGATGATGGACTCCAAGAGCCTGCAGCAAGTTGCACCACTTGAACATAAATTCACTTGTAAGCCAAAGAGTAAAGGTCCTAATGCATATGTTGAGAGGAGTTTAAATCTAACTCCTAAATGTAGAATTATGGTTGCACCACAGACACTTCATGTGCATCATAAATATCAAAATCAAAACAAAACTCGCACAGAGTTACATTTCACTATCACCAGCCAATCAGAAAAATGGTCTGACATCCAATGATCAAGACACAAGGAAATGATTAGCATCTGTCTTTATCATAATATTTACTTCAAAATGTCTACCTCGAGTTATCTCTTATGAGGTATATCTCTTTACTTTGTCATTTTAACAAAATACAAATTTTCACAATGAAGTCAGACCTCAAATCATCCATCTTGTGTAATTTGTACTTTTGTGCAGGATCTTCTGCAACAATGCCATTTTCGTAATGAACCATAGCAATGGAAGGTAATGAAATTCATGCTAATTTAATCTGGACTAATTTAATACACTGTATGACAGAATTAAAGTATAACATTGCATTATAACTGTTTTGATGTACCTTGCCATTAATGTCAATTTGACCGCTGACATTTTGCACTTGTTACACTGCCTGATACACGAATTTTAGTTTATCCTATGATCCCTTCTGTTCATACAGTATGTGCAGCTACAAATCATGTATTTCAGCGAGATGGCCATGTCTGGTGATCATAGACCACAAAAATAAAGATATCATTATACTCCTAACTAAATAAATAGAAAATAAAACACTTTTCTAGTCAGTATACATACACTTTGAACACTGTATACAGTCACCCTGACCAGAATTAGCCAGTTGTTTTGTTTACTAGGGTGTAAGTGTAAGTTTTAAGTCATAACTTTTAAGGCTTAAGGCTGTAAACGTTCAAATGCCTACATTTACGTTTGAAGAAGGCTGCAATAGACCTAACGTTCTTCTGGTGTAACTGGCTGCTGGGTTCCACGTAAATGATACAGTGTATCGTATTGTACTGTTCAAGACAAGGCTCTCAATATATGTCTGGGTATCAACAATACAGTACATTCAACAGATCGCATAATAAAGTTTTTCATAAAATATTTCTTATATTATGTGAGGTGCAATAAATATTTGAACTTAATCAGGCCCACACTATCCCTTCTGAAGAGCTTCTGTTTTAGTTCAGATCAGGATAGGCTAAAGGGGTTTTAAAAAGCATTCTTCTCCTAAGCATGCTAATATGCTTGCTCATGAAAAACAGCTATGGCCTTGGTCAGTAGTAAGCAAGAACTGGAAGATTACCCCAAATCCTTAAGGCCTGGTGTAGGGGAGCACTGTGGCCTCCTGTTAAGTTATGACGCTCATGGCCAAAGAGTGGTGTACTGAAATGTTACAGTGCGACAGATCTGCAAATAAGCGTACCATATACTGGCACTACACAAACATGTCTAAACATCTGCACTGACATTATCCTTTGTGCCAGTTGGTTGGACTAGATGGAAACATCACACATGGGACTAGATGGAAGCAGCACACAAAGCAAGAAGCCTTTTATGCTGATTCAGTCCAGGCTGAAGTAATCACTAAGTTTGGGAAGTCCATAACTAGACCTACTTGATAGCATTAAAAATATATCTTTTTGGAATCCTCAACCTAACAATGCTTCAACTCAACACACCCCCTGGAGAGTCATACCAGTGAAAGCTTGGCCAGAGAGCTAATGTTTAAATAGCCATGTTTAACTTTGCTCCATTTTAATGCACAACTTTTGTTTTATTATACGTCACTAAGAGTCTGAACGGATCACCCAAACACTGTGTCATTATAGTGTAAAGTACTTGTACTTTTATAATGATGAAGGATTTCATCAGTTGAAAATAGAAAACTATGGCACATATTTAGGCAATGCTCTTTTTTTTTTATCGACAGCCATATAGCTTCGAGACACTAGCATATCATGCTGAATCAAATTTTTAATTTTGCATCATGTGTCATTACGTCCCTACTGACTATAGACAGATTGCAGAATGGATTCATGGAGAACATGGAGGATTTAGGGGGCTGGTAGATCTAAAAACTCATTACAGAGATCAGAAGTGGCAGGCAGGGAAAACATATTAGCTAGGAGTCCAAGGTGTGGTCTTTCTTCCAAGCTTCAGTTATTGGACACCTCCATTTTGTCCATAAAACAGCTTCAAATGACCCATAAAAAGATAATGTGCTTGAATAAACAATAACAGTGAGGTTTAATGTATGAGCGCCATTTCCACAAGCCTGCTGAGATTTGATGATTCGGTTCTATAGGAAATTAACAGAATCTCCCATGCTTATTATATACATAATGCAAATACATAAAATATTCCCAAACTGAAATTTACCAGGAATACAATGCTGAGTCATTTGTCCAGGGACTCTGGTCCATGCGTATTTCTCCTTAGCTAGTGAACATACGTAAAGTATATGCTTGACAAATATACCATCTCCTGCCTTAAAATGAAAGCTTTTTTAAAAAAAAAATCAAAAATGAGACGTCGTTTATGCACACTGAAAGACCAATAGACTGTGGCCCCGATTTGCTTTTAAACTCCAAAAGACTTGAGCGCAAGGCGAGGAAGTGGGAAATAAAACAGCGGCTACCGCTGCTGCTAAAATGAGAAAGCAGTGACTTTGCAACTTTCTAAAGCTCATGTTACACCGGTGCTATTTGATACGATGATGGCGCTCGTTATTTGCTCACAAGGTCGAGCAGCTCCTATACATCAGATGTGGAGGGAGCATGTCACGTCATGATCAGATATGCTCTGTTGTGCAAGGGGAAAAGTGAGAGGGATCAAATTCCTCCTTCTTTCCACTTTCCTGGAAGAATATCTAAGCCCGGTAGTATTGCACCATTCACTTTCATTTAGATTCCTGGTAATGACTGTCAGTGATTGAGCACCAACACTTTATGATTCCTAGTTTTTTTGTTTGTTTGTTTTTTTGCATAAAATAATGTTTTGATAACTCCAAAGTGTAACATTACATCTTAGCTTCTTTTAATAGTCTACGTATAATCATGAAAAAGACATGGCGAGTTGTGATCGTTTCTCTTATAATTTTCCTTCCACAGGACAGAGAAAAGCAGTAATGAGGAAAGAAGTGAAATGAAAATGTTTTATGACTCCTGGGCCGCCTGTGCGAGCAGGAAGTAGTCAGCATGAGGTTGGGCTACAGAGCCAGAGACCCATTTATTCAGTCTGCACCACGTTCCTCTTCACTGAATCATCCCCACTGCAAAACATTCGGTCTATGAAACAGTCCATGAAACGGGGAGAAATGTTACTGAATGGCACAGTGGAGCACTGAAGACAGGAAACAGGAAAGTTCATTTACGGGGTTATTGATCATCATGGAGTAAGAAAGAAATGATGCATGATGCATGATTACATGTTAAAATACACTGCCACTAGAAAGACTGTAGAAAGACCCTTTACAGTTTTCTTTATTTTTGTGCAATGGATTGGTAGAGAAAGCTTTTTGTTCTCTTTTTGTTACCTTTTCTAGCCTGGTGAGCACTGATAACTCTTTTTCTGATCAGTCCCCAGGAATCTCCTTTATCCAAGGCATGGCACAATTCCATAAACCTGTGTTGTGAAGGCCAGACTTTGATAGTGAAGCTTGAAACATAGGAGGCCTGCTAAACTCACGCCTGATTGCCGTCCCCATGATTGAAACACCTGGCATCAATTATTCCTTTAAATAAACTCATACTCCTAGAGGTTCACATACTTTTTCCAATAAAGCTATTTAATGTTGGATAAATTTGCTCACTAAATCCTAGATAGGGTAGTGAGGAGCCTGGAGCCTATCCCACTACAGAAAATTTGGAAATTCCAATCAGCCTACAACGCATGTCTTTGGACTGAGGAAGGAAAGCAGGGTACCCGAAGGAAACCCCTGAAGCACACAGGGGAGGAGGTAGGAATTGAACCCCCAACCCTGGAGGTCTGAGGCAAACATGCTAACCACTATGCCCCCATGCCCCCTGCTTCTATTTCCAAAAATATAAATAAATAATCGATTTAAAGTACAGTGACCAATGCAGTGAATGGTGCTGCATGAGTATCATGCCACATCCTATACACTTCCCTGTTAATCAACATGGCCTTTCTTTGTTCCACAAGCTTCATATCTGACCCACAGCTCCCACCTGACTGAAAATAAACACAGCCTGCATTTTGTTGGGTCCCACGGATGCCAGTCCCGATGCACACTCTGCAGTCTAAATCTCATTAAGATATAGGGCTATCTAGAAAAGAAAAGACAATCCAGGACAAGACAAAACATAGCAAGATAGGGCATGGTAGGGTAAGATTAGACAAGACTAGACAGGTCAATGCAGGACATACAGAACAGGAAAGGACAGCACATGACAGGACAAGACTAGAAAGGATTGAATGGGACAGGAAAGACCAGGACAAGACAATACAAGAGACAACTAAACAAGACAGAGGAGAGAACAGAAGAAGACAGCATAAGACAGGATGAGATAAGACAAAACAGACAAGATTAGAGTAGAATAAAATAGTCAGGTGCTAAAAAAAAAAAAAAGCTGTATATAAAGTAATAGCTGTGCAAATACTGTATATAGATATAAATAGAACTGTGTGAATATGCTATACATACAGTATGTAATGCAAAAAGTATATGTTTTTAAATATCACTTTTAAAAACATTCTTGTTATGTATGTATCTAATGTTGGCCATAGTGGTTGAATTATCATTAAAGTTAATTGTATCTACTGTTTGCCATAGTGGTTGAATTAAAATCATTCAAATTAATTTCTAATTTAATGACTATTCTATTACGCATCTATTTGTACAACATGACTGTTCAGCCCTTAGTTAGCCCAAGAGTGAGGTTGTAAATCATTTAACCTATTAAGAAACAAGCTGTATAAGTAAATGTGAATCAAAAGCTTAGTTAGCTTAAATCGCTGCCTCAGCACTCTTTCATATGACGCTGTTGTGTAATTTGTGTAATTTCAGCACACTGGGCTGTTGCGGCGCCAGTCAAACATAACTGCAGCAGCTCAATAAAGCCTGACTCAGAGGAATTGGAGCTGACCTTGCTGTTAGAGAGTGAACTCTCTGAGTGTAGCACTGACCCCTGAGCAGCAAGGAGAAGGAGACGAGGCGGATTTATGCACCCTAGAGGCAGTTAACGTATTCATATCAATATCAGAATGAAACTTGTAGGGACATGTATAAAACAAGGTCTTGAACATGCTTTAGTGCTCTTAGCCTCAGAACCTCGGTCAAAAGTGAAATATGGCTGCTGCCAAAACAGGGCGATGACGCATGCTACTGTTATATACTGACATATATAACAGTATAGATGGAAAGAGGAGGAAGGCAGAGAAGGGATCACATGAAAATCTCATAAAAGTTTGTATTTGGACATGATTTTAGTTTTGTGTAACAAAATGCCAATATCTGTGTCTGTGTTTAGTGCTCCAAAAAGTGCTCCAAAAGAGGGTGTGGCCCAAATCAATTTTTTATGTTATTTTTTGTTTCATTCTTGGAATTAGTGGGGGTCTCTAACAGTTCCTCAACCTCAGCTGTATCACTAACTCTAACCCTAACCCAAACCCAAACCCATGTTCATAATTGGTTTCAGCTAGAGATTTTTTAAAATCCTGCTCACACATTTTTTAAAAATCTGCCCATGATATTTTCCAACAAATTTGGCTCCTAAAATATAAACAAACAAGTAGCCTAATTTTAAACACCATAACCCTGACTAGGTCATCACTAAGGATGCTATACGCACCCAGGGTATATTCTCGCCTCACGTTCTGTGTTCCTGGGATAGGCTGCAGATCCACCGCAACCCTGACTAGGATAAAGTTCTAAAGAATAATGTAAAATTATTGCCACCCTTTAAAGCGAGCCAGCATAAGGCAATGACTGGCACTCTTATGGCTTATGGGTAATGACTGAGTTCTCTGGATTTGAACCTTATTGAAAACCTGTGGTCTGAATGAAACAGTGCAGCTCAGAGGGCAGCTCTGAAAATGCTCTGCACAGGTCCAAGATCCGACTACAATCTTGTTACAGTTACAGGAAGTGGTTCATTGCTGTTATTTTCTCCAGGGGAAGGCTTCACCAAATATGACTTACAGTATAGGGTGCCATAATTTTTAAACCAGCTTTTGAGGAAATAAAATGACACTACTCTCTCATATACAGAATATGCTCTACTCACTGCTTATATATTTATTCATTCATTCATTTTAATGAAGGGTGCCAATAATTTAGTTGTTTTAAATTGAGGTGACTATGCATAATATTGCTACAATGTAGTAGGGATGTGTATTAAATATGAAAAATGTGAAATTAGATTACAGTCTCAGACTCGTAATGGTGATATACACTCAACTCCAGAATTATTGGCACCCTTAAAGAGCAATAAGTATATTATTTGGATATATTGTGTTAGTTGACTAGTAATTTCTTCTAATAATATTATTGTATGTATATACTTGCATACAGTTTAGTTCCCTCCTTTGAGTATCTGTGTGTTCAGAAAAAAAAAAAAAATCCAAACCGCAATATAGCCACACCTGGGTTCTACACACCTGTACTTCCCTTCTTGAAGATCCACCTTTATTCTGTATAACAGATACATTCACATTCAGGATCCCATTAAGAAAAACCTGCCAACAGGCTCACAAACATCCGTCAGATCACTCACTAAGTCCTTCAAAGCCAATCACTTAACAAGGAAGGTCATTCTCTCTCCCTCCCTCTTTCCTATTCCTCTAACAACAACACAATGCAAATTCACAAGGTTGAGCACAATCTCCTGTGCAACTTCAGTGGATATCTTGGAGGTCGCAGAGTCTGCAGTGTTACTGCACTGTCCCACTTTAAATCGATGAGTGCCTCCCTTATACCCATAATGCCAAAGCAGGAAGAGCAACATTTTTAAATTTCCCACATTTGCTCACTTACCTAGGATGAATTCAAGCATTATGGGACACTTATTGATGTTGAGAAATGCCGGTCAGCATCCTAATACATTATATATGATATATCAAGACAAGTAACTACATGGCATGTATTATCTGAATACATCCTATTTAAGTACATATGCATTTACACACAGTTTTACATACAGACAGACTGACAGATGGATGGGTGGATGGTTGGACAGATAGATGGATGGATTTTAATGGATGGACGGACAGACAGACAGACAGACAGACAGACAGACAGACAGACAGATAGATAGATAGATAGATAGATAGATAGATAGATAGATAGATAGATAGATAGATAGATAGATAGATAGATACTGGGGGTTAATAGATATACATACATACTGATGGATGGAAGTATAGATAGATAGATAGATAGATAGACAGACAGACGGACGGACGGACGGACGGACGGAAAGACAGGCAGGCAGGCAGACAGACATACAGACAGACAGACAGATAGATAGATAGATAGATAGATAGATAGATAGATAGATAGATAGATAGATAGATAGATAGATAGATAGATAGCCCTCAGGCTGAAGAGTAGACCTCAGTCTGTGTACTTTGTGCCTGAGTGAATAATGAATCAGAGTGAGTGGGCGAATAATGTAAATAATGAATCAGGATCTCTCTCTCTCTCTCTCTCTCTCTCTCTCTCTCTCTCTCTCTCTCTCTCTCTCTGTCTCTCTTTCTCAGTGCCAAGAGGGCTTACACCCACAAAAGAAGGCACACAGAAAGCTGTTCAAGGTCAAGCCACAGGCCCCAGTTACTGCAACACTTATGTAAAGGAGACACAAGAGAATTAATAAAGCAACACTGAACTTACATAAACCTTCCTGAATCATCCCAGCACTACAAATCATCATACTGTGTATCTATACAGTGTGGCTAAAGGCAGGGTGTGTGTGTGTGTGTGTGCTGACAGCACAGGACAGTAACATGACATACTTTCGAGCTGATTTGAGATGCTGTAATGTACATGGCTCTCTGATAATTACTGAGACAAGATCTGAAAGATATAGTGGGTTGTTCACTACATGTGGAACCTACTCATGTTTGGTCATGATAAAAATGTGAGGGTGTGTGTGTGTGTGTGTGTGTGTGTGTGTGTGTGTGTGTGTGTGTGTGTGTGTGTGTGTGTGTGTGTGTAAATTTCCTTAATTTAGGCCCTGAGCTGATGAGGAAAGCAGATGTGATTTCTCTAAGTATGTCATACCCAGAAGTAGGACAGCAGCAAACCAAGGAGAAAAGCTACCAAGAGACTGCTATAAAACAAGGCCAATGCAGTGTGGGAAGTACCCTCAACTAGAGAACTCATACAGGCACTTTGTAGCAGCAGGGGTGTGGTCAAGCTCTGTCTAGGGTATTTTTGATTCCAGCGAGGGGAGATGACCCCGTGTCCTCCATATCTTCCTCAGACCCGGGTTTCTGCACCATTCTGCGCCACTGACACTAGGCTTTGGAGAGAACAAAGCTGACTTTTTACTATATATATATATATATATATATATATATATATATATATATATATATATATATATATATATATATATATATATATATATATATATATATATAGGTGTCATTAAATTTTTCAGTCATCCAGGACATTTGAATGTCTCGCATTATTAATCCTAGACTTTTCTCAATCCTCAGAGGGTCTTCACCAGTAGTTACAGTTTTCCGGTCTTCCTTGCATTTTCCCCACATAATTTTTAGGGACGATCTTACCATAATACCTCTTCAGTTTTGTCTTCAGACTTAGACAAAGACAAGCGTAAATAATATGAGAATCCATCTGTTCCAAATGGTTTAAATCCTCTGGCAAGCTGGTATGCAAATTTCCGACCATTATAATCCATGGGGATTTAATTCTTCTGAGAAACCACTTAGAAATAATGTGATCAGACATGCCATGCTGTGTGACAGAGCAAAATCAATTGGGATTAAATATTCGCTTTTACATTGATCAAACACTATTAGTGACCACTGGGATTAGACAGCTGGTATTGGATGGATAGCTTCATAAATGTAATGATTCATTACTGGAAGGTGGTGGTGAATATCCCTTCAATTATGAAGAAGAGTTATGAGAATTGGTTTTGGTTTATCCAGGAATCCAACTCATGTGATCTTAGTGGAAGGACCTAAGAACTTAGTTTCTGTGGTTTGCAAACTGATTAGAGCGGTAATTTGGTTAAATTTTGGTCAGCATTACTCTTAAGTCTGACTTTAAATGGAAATAATAAATTCTCGCCATCCCAGTCTTGTTTACCTGGGGCTTTACTGCTCTCATACTAAAGTACCGATAAATCCATTGATGGAAAAGCATAGAGGCATAGAGGAGGTCTCCAGGAAGTAAGTCGTCCTCCTCCACATTGTATATATTGACAATTTTAATTGGTGCCAGAGACAAATAAAGCATTTTCTCACAGGTCAGAGCTTTTCTGAGCAAACCTCTAGTGTTTAGGAGGGTAATATCATTATTGATCTGCATGCCTGTCCCTACCATAATTAGGGGCTCAGCATATTCTTTGGCTTTTCCCTGCAAAAGTATTACAGAAAGCCTTTTAAAAACAATTCTTCTGCTTGCACAATTTGGGCTTTAACAAAGAAGTTAGGTTTTAATGTAATTTGGAACAGATCCCCAAAAACAATCTCTGCCATTTTGAAGAGTGAATACAAGACTGACTATCAGTTTTATTGTGTGTGTGTCATTAAGAAGATTTATTTTAATTTATACTGATGACCGACTACACACTACATACAATACATCTTCAGCATGTAGAAGTGTAGCGGATCCTCCCCAACATGCTGCCTCGCAGGTATGTTAGCTAGCTAGCTGTGTTATGGGACAACTAGGTGATTATCTCAGCAGGAAGTATTGATAACATTAGCAAATGTTTGTTAGCTTATATTGACTTACCCCTCCTATAATGTCGAACAGCTTTTTCTCCTCCTGATGAAACACCCTGGGCCGCACCCTAACATGAAGAGCTGATAGGCTTCTGTGCTCTTAAATATGCTCAAATTCTCTTAGATTGTGCAAAGAAGCCAGAAATTCAGTCTGAAATATGGCAACCACAATAGTAAAATCACATGATTGAAACACTAGAATAAGATCTACTTACAAAGGTAAAGTCTTGTTTTATATTTATTAAAGGTTCATCCAACAAGAATTTTTCAAATATGATGAGTCATTCAGTATATTTAGCATTTTGCCACCTCCTTAAATCCTCTAAATGTGAAGTTGTTGTACCTGTGACGCTGAGTGAAGGCTGACTCTTGATAAGTGATTTGCACTTTGCCTGTGAGGTCTCAGGACATATGGATTGTCAGGTTTGTTTCTGCTCATTGTAAGTATTGTGTAATAATTGAAAGAACATTGATTACTTTTGCCTGCGCCAGCATTTCCATGGACAAGTAACAATGGGAGGACTAGGCCAGAGGTTCTTTCCCTTCAGTGAGCTGCTATCTGGCAATAACAAGAACCAAATAACCAAATAAATCATGTATAGTGATTTATTTAATATTTGTCCAGAGTTCAGACTTTAGTGTAAAGTTATTTGTCATTCCAGATTTTTCTAAATGTCCTGTCATAAGCTGCAGAATTATGACCATTATTAAAAATGCCACAGTATTCATTATGGGTTGTAATTATTATTAGTAGTAGTAGTAGTAATAATAATAACAACAATAACAATAATTTTATTATTATTATTTTTATTATTAGTAGTAATAGTAGTACATGGCAGGTCTCATGTAGAAGCACTGCCTAAAAAATAAGAAATTTGGTATCTAAGTCTTTTAATTTTTGTATTTCCCTAAACAGTGTACTCCCTATATGTTATGTAACACAGATGGAGGGAGGCAGGATGCATGCGCAGGGGAAAAAGTCAGTTTATTAGGAACAGTTCAAAAGTAATGGAACATAAAACAAACCATAATCCATCACAGGGTAAGGTAATAATCCAAAAAGAGATAATCCATCTGGCAGTAGTTCCCCAAAGCAATAATCCACACGGCATATATTCCAAAAAAGAATGAAAATAGAAACGAAGCGAAGCGAAGCAAAACAAAAGCACACGCACGAAACTAGGCTATGGTCTGGGAGCTACGAACGATGAGCTAATAGCTAATGAGCTATGGTCTAGGAACTATAAACAGGGAACCATTAACTAAAGGCGAGAAGAAGCGAGAAGAAAGCAGGCGTACAGCACATCCTAAGTTGAACTCTACTCTATTCACTTTAATACTCCACAAGGAAGTGGCAATGGAAGGAGGTTTAAATACACAAACAAATCAGAAACAAAAGACTTTAAACACTGAACACCTGAAACTAATCATTAAACCATAAACGGCAAACCTATGAATGAGCAGGGGCGGAGACATGACACAAACCAGAGAACCAATAAGCATAAAGGAGGCGGAGACATGACGTAAACCAAAACACAAGCACATGGTGATATAAACAAAGTGAGAGTTCATGAATGCATAGTCCAGCGGGGTTTTTGTGAATGAAGCTCGCGCTACTACGAAGAGTAGCTACGAAGCGTGGAATGCGGAAGTGTTCGTGTAGCGAACTCCGAGAACGAGGGAAACTCTAACACTATAGAACTCAGTCTTTATAATAAGGTATTACATTTCTGCCTTTATTTTATTTTATTTTATTTTATATGTTTTTGTAGCTGTTCTTTTGTTGCTAAACTTATAAAAATATTATGTTTAATTTCTTGTCACTATTATACACTTTTACTTGGCTGCTACTGTAATAACTGCTATGTCCACATATGGTATAAGCTAATCTGCTGAATACTATGTCATAGTATGTTATGTTTAGATTCACAGCATCTTTTAATTATATTGTTGTTCTTTTTGCACTACCTGTTATAGTTGACACTTTCACACTAGAGCTGTGTACTGGTCGGCACTACACTGTTACTTACTGTGCCCATTGTCCTGTTTTAGGAGTTACTGTACTGTCTTGTGTTGTTTGCACGTGCACTTCATGTAGAATGTGTAGATCTTTAGTTCTGTGTCGTCTCATGTGGTTTACTGTGTTGTTTTATGTAGCACCATGGTCCTGGAGGAATGTTGTTTCATTTCACTGTGTACTGTAACAGCTGTATATGGTTGAAATGACAATAAAACCACTTGAACTTGAACTTGAACTTGAGGATCCATAATATTATCTACATTTTGTGCTAATTATATTTATTAAATCTTTTCCATTTGAATTGCCACTGCTTTTTGGAAAATACTTACAAGTAATGACATCACCTAACAAATGCTGAGCCTGCCATTTATTCACTATTTTCAAGGACGTCATTTTAGATTCATTTCTGATTCAGATCAATCCTGCTGCACAAAGGTGAAATTCAACCCTCTAATTATACAGTAGTATCCTAAAAATATGAGAAAATTCCCACTAGTGATAATGTGTTTCTTAAATCACCCTGTCCTGAAGTCAAAATATGGTGCAACAGTCCAAAACATTTTGGTACAAAAAGTAATGTTTTGTCTGATTTCTTCTGCACCTGGGAATAGTTTTTCATTGCAAGCAAATCAGCAGTAGCCTGTAGTCTTTACTCTCAACACTGAGTACTCTCTACTAAAAAGTTAGTGCTCCCTCCTTTGCTTAGATGTCATTTTTTCCTACCATCATTGTTAAGACAAAGAAAATACTTTTTATCCCAGTCCTTGTCTTGTAAAATTTAATAAAGTTGCTTGGAAATGTGTCCTTCCCAGTGGCTGTTACAACAGGACTATTAATGTCTGCATTACCTTCTGTAGAGTCATCAGAGGTTGACCTGCATTACATTAAATGTCTGTTTCTGTATTGATTCTTTAATTATGGCTGCTCTCTCTGTCTGAAATTGGGTGCGCATGTGTGTGTGCACAGTGCCCTTTGGTGGACTGGTATCCCATCCAAGATGTATTTCTGCCAGTGTTCTTGGAATAGGCTCTAGGTCTGACCGTTCTGATCACATGTTTAACCAGCCGATCTGCAATTTGCAAAGGGGCAATGTGGCTTCAGGCGTCCATGCCAGACAATTAGAAGCCGCACCTAATTGCAGATTGAAGATCAGCTGGTTAAACAGGTGGAATCAGGTGTGGCTCCTACTTGGTTGGAGCTAAAACCAGCAGTCATGGCAATGCTTTGGTGATAAGATCCAAGACCCTTGTGTTGTCACCTTTTCTGGTATTCAGTAACCTGGCAGTCCAATCCAAGTCCTGTTTATGTTTTCCAGAATTCCACCTCACCAGCTTACCAACCACTGGCACAGTCAATTAGCACCACTTGGGACTCAGTGTAGACTCTGTATATTGTACAGTCAATCTCTATTGATGCCAAACCTTTGCCTGTCATTACTGCCCTTGGGCTCTCTATCGTACACTGTTTTTGGTATTTAATAAAAAGAATATAAAAAAACACCACTCGGCAATTGTATCCAATTCTTTGTGTTTGTGACAATTTCCCAAGCCTTGAATTGCCCTAATCAGCTTCTTGACATCACTGCACTCTATAGATGGTCTACATGCTTTTTTCCCCCCTTTTAACTAGACTTTTATGAGACAAGCTTCCTGCAGTGTTCTAGGTAATGACTAGAAGGTTTTATTGACCTCACTCACAAATACAGCAGTGTTAACCAGCTGCCTTTTGGCACGTGTCAAATTGATTTGGGAGAGTAGTGAATTAATAGGAAGGGTAGCAATTCAGGGCACCACATTTTCTAAAGCACCTGTCTACCTTCAGTGTCAACCAGTTGGATATTGATTGAAATATAAGGTTGTTTTTCTTAGTTATATGTAACAGAAATCTCCTTTAAATGCACCAGGAAATAAAACACGTCTGATTATATTTCTTCACCTGGTAATAATACCTGAACCTCCTACAATTTATACATGGTCCATTCCTCACATGATGTCTGGAAAGACCTATTGTACTTGGTAGTTCCCTTTCTAATTGCACAGTAAGTCTCTTTTATCTGCCATAGAGGTGCTGTAGTCATCTCCATTTATCTCTAATTGCTTTTATACCTATTTTCTACTTCTGCTTTTTCCTATATATTCTGATTACTCTCTCTGGGTCCTGATCTAACTGGTTCTTCCTGGTGGCATACAGACATTTTTAACCATCTAATGTTGCCATTGAGGTATGTTTGGAACCATATTAGAAACTAGGAACATGTCTGAGATCATGCAGCCCAACTGAGATTTTGGGGAAGTTCTCTGTAGCCTATGGAATACTGCATACCCATTAATTTTCTGTTCTGTTCTCCCTGTTAGATTGAACCCCTCCCCCCCCGCCTTAATGACTCCCTGTTCTTCTTGACATTTAACCTCTTTCATTTTCATTGTCCACTCCTGCCTCATCATCTTCTCCAGCTTTAGGGCCATTTCATGTCTCTTGAGATCTTTGAGCGCAATTTCTTCTCTGGTTTTCAATTTCCATTATTGTAGCTTTCTTTTCCATTGTGTTCTGTCTGACTATAAATCAATCTTTTTTTCTTTTTCTTTTTTTTAGCTGTTTACTCCTGTTCAGTTTCTACTTTCCAAACTGGGTGGCTGGAACTGGAAACATGGCTATTTTCCTGGCATGGAAGTTATTGGAACAAAGTCATTGCTAGACATTGAGCTTCTACCACCCCCAGTCTCCCCCACACTCCTTTTCCAAACTCCAAACAATAGAAAGTGGTTGCATAGAGTGAAAAAACTTTGGATTTGGATGGTTCTTGCTTGTACTTTCTTCTGTCCTAGACTACAAATTGTAATTTCAGAAGGTCATTTTAATTAAAAAAAAAAAAAAAAAAAGGATTTAACAAAATAATTTATTGATGCTGGTTTGAGTAATGATGTGTGCTTTGAGATTCTGTTGATGCCATCTTGGGAAATATATCTTTAATGCAAATTTAACAGCCTGACATCAACAGCATCTCAGCACACATCACACAACTTTTTTTTGTGATTTTAAAATATGAGTTGGTAAAATAGCTATCCGCAATGGCATGAAGCTCTGACAAAAAATATTTTTTAATTATTTATATTATTATATAATACAACATCATATTTCATAGACCTCATACTCGTGTTCCGCCTGTGAAATTAAAACGAAAAGATAATGTTGTTTTGCAAAATGTCTAAAGAAAAAATTTTTTTAAAAAAGCCTCTAAAGCAGTCTGCAAAATACTCTAAGGCTTGAAGGACAAGTTATTTTTCCAGCACTTGGAAAGTTCAAAGAATTTTTTTTTAATGAAAAAAAAAAAAAAAAAAGTACACAATAATAAAGATGAAAACAATTTTATTGCTTTGGAATCTTTAAAGTTATACAGTGGTGTCTGTTATGGGGCTTCCTGAAAATGTTTTGTCATGTCATGACCAATAAGTTAATTGACAGGTTTGTAACCATATCAAAATGAACAAATTTTAACAAAATAATTTGTTAAAATCATGAGGTATTTTTCATATATCGTGACCTCAGAATTCTAAGGTTCTATCTGGTACTTTGGTCAAAAATGAGCAATTTCATCACTTTATTCTCCTGTGGCGTTTCATTTTGTAACATTCTCTGGTGTAATATTTATGGTGTAATATCCAGGATGAATATGCAATATAAGGCTTCCTTTCATTTTCCCTTTATTTGGTCCATTTAATTCTTACATATCTACATAGTTGGTCTCTTTTATATTTCTCCCTGTCATTTTCTTTTCGGGTTCTGCATCAGGATGCTCTACAATTCTCTGCTGTTGTTGATGACATATCCTCCTCTTCCTATATAATATTGGTGAGATTGAAGAGAAAATAATAAAATCTCTAGAAACTGCAAGGACATGAGGAGAAAATGAATAATTGATCAGCTGAAAATGGCTAAGCTATTAATACTCCTTCTTGTTCATTATACAGAATCTGAACAAGTATCACAAAGAAAAAAAAATCTAATGAGAATGATTTGACAAGATGGCCTGGCTGCATTTTGTTTTATAGCAGTATTATAAAATAAAATCTAGCAGGTCAAATGGTTATTAAATTAACTCTAGTGTTTTTAAATCAAGCAGAGGCAAGTATAGTGATAAGTAAGGAATAAAACACTTGGGAGAGTGCTGTTACAGGAAAATATTCAGTGACGTAATGATGTGATGCAGGCTGGAGCAAAGAAGAGTTACTGTTATAACTGTTATGACTAACAGCAAGTGCTTTATTCCTCTCATACCAAAGACCTTTTTATTAATCAGAGAAGATACAATATACAGTTTAATCCTTATTGTTACTTTTAATGTTGAGGAATTTCAAAACAATTATCATTCATATTATAGCAGCTATAAATTACCACTCCCTCATCAGCCTCTATTTTTTCCCTCTCTTTTGAAGTTAATTGGATTTTTTTTTTAATGCAGCTTGTCATGTTATCAAGAAACTCAAGAAAGTCCTAAGTCCTCCATCCTGAAGACTTTCCATGTCAGAAAACTTAAAGCTACACCTTTACTCTGGCTGATACAAAGCGCAGACACTGGAGATTTCTTCTAAACACGTTATGTAAACATCACCATATTGAATTAAACACATTTTTTAAATCCGTTTATGTGAAACTACTGTCAGAGCTGCTATTATACAAAATTAATCAACACCTTCAGGCCAATCAGAATCAAGAATTCAACAGTGCTGTGGTATAACAATAATTATTGAATGTTTTTGCGATATTAAAAATTCCCATTTGGTCTTTTGCTTTGGTAGAAATCTAAAAATCTAGCTGTCAGTGATGGACTAGGGATGAATGAAAGTGCAGGATTTTTTTAATTGAACAAAGCAGATAAATCCAAAAGGGCAAACCATGATCAAAGTTGATATACAGGCAAGGTTTCAGGCAATCAGCAGACAGATTTCACGAAGCTAGACTATGCAGAACAAGATAAACAAAACAGACAGGGTAAATACAGGAAAACACGTGTACACAAACAAAAGGCTAAGTAACGTCACCAGTTAATGTTAGAAGCGAGACCTCACAGAGATTCCATCAACGGCTGGGATATTTATGTGGAGTGTGCTGATTGGGAACAGGTGGTTGGATTTAAAAGTTTGTTGTTTGGCTGAGAATTTTGGGAAATGGAGTTTTTATTGGCGCAGATGTGACATTATGGCCAAATGCTAGTCAGCTATCTTGAAATTAGGGAGAAAGAAAAAAGGCCCTCATGTGAAGAAACTGTCTGAGGAAAAAGTCTAAGGTTCTCTGCAATGTGGAACAGGTTCATGTCACACATCTGTCACAAGTCTGCCAGTATGTCTAGCTAAAAAAACAGCAGCAAGTTAATCTTTGGTTTCAAGTGCAATATTTATATTATTGAATTAAGTTGGCTTAACAGAGGCAGCATACTATTCTCTACATTCTTTTTCTTATTATTATTTGTACCATTTTCACGATTTGCCATTTTTGATGTAGAACCACGAAATTCAGCAGAATCATAGTATGGGAATAGAGATCCTCATAGAATTTGTAAAAGTTTTAATGGTTATAATAGGAATTGTATTGTTTTTAATGGAAACTGTAATGGTCCCTATGGGTCTCTACTGGTAATTTCTTGCTATTGGTGGCATGCTATGTCTACTGGATACCATTAAGAACTTATGTCCTTAATACATCCTACTACATAATGGAAACCATTTGGTAATGGTAATGGTTAACCACTGATGGTTTGTAATGGTGTTTGTAATGGAAACCATTAGAATTTCTGTGATGGTTTCTATTGTTTTTTTGTTGTTGTTGTTTTTTTTTTTTTCCAGCAGGGTTGTGCTGAAAAAAGCGCTTTTCCCTCCACAGGAGTACATTGAAAATGTTTCATTGATCATGCTTTCACAAGATTTGGGCCTTTCTTCATTCAGCTTTACAAAAAACAATTAAAACTGCATTGCTCCACCTGCGGAACCCTGGCAACCAGTTAACACCCTAGAAACCATCTGTTTCCTTAGCAACCAACTAGCTACAGGCCTATCAACCAACTGGGATCATATCAAAAGCTTCTAGAAACACCCCATAATAGCCTCCTAGCAACTCCCTAGCAACCAGCTGGCTGAGCATAGCAGCGTTTTAGCATTTTAATACTAAAACCTTTAAACATGTTTCAATATATTACAATTTTAACCTTTTTAACCTACAAATGATAACCTTTTAGCCTTTTAACCTTTACATACTTAGCTGTTAAACATTTTAACATTTTAAAATCAGTGAAAACAAAACATATCGTTTAACACTTTTAGCATTTTTACATGTGCTCTGTCAACTCAATATTAACATTCAGCCATGAACTTTAGCCTTCTAATTTACATTGAAATGGTACTATCGTGGTACTATATTTATTATTTTAGAATAAAGATGTATTGTTATTAATATTGTAACCTATCAGGAGGGTCATGAAAAGCATTCTTAATGTTATATTGTTTGTTATCATGTCTATTTTTACTGTACTGTTGGACTGCTTTATTTTGTGAACCAACATTGGATCTAAATTAAAGCTATAAATAATAATACACACTGAAACACCAGGCTCAAGAAATAAAAATGACAATAAAATTGACAGAATGTCATCACTTTCCATTACTTGCTTTTCCCTCTACTGCATTTAATTTCTTCCTCACTAGTTTCAAACATACTAATATAGTAGTGTTACAAATCGAACACATTCTAACCTTATAAAGAAAGGAAAAATGCCCGTAAACACATTTCAAGCTGAGGTTTGACCATCATTTCTCTTGTTTAAAAAAAGTCTTTCTATTAATAAGTCCATCATTTAAATCTAACTTTCCTACTTCTACCACTATGGCTTGGCCTGAAAAATTCTTAAAGCATTTAAAAGGGACCATTTGTAGAGAGAGCTTTTACGTCTAGAGAGAAGGAAAAACAGTGTGATGGCTTTATAATTTAACCTGGATGGACTACATGGCTCTGAACCATGCAGTTTTGGCAACTTTCCCATCATTCATAGCACTAGAGGAGTAAAAGGTCGTGTTTCCATTGGGTTTACACTTCAAGAACGTGGAATAATCAGGAAGGTGAAGTTTGGTTTGTCTGCACCATTTCCTTAAATATTTTTCAAAGGTTAACACCAGACTGGGTTTTTGTCATCAGCTGGGAATTTGTTCTTGGATATATGACATTAATACTGAAACCCGAGTGTTGACCCACGTTGTGAATTGAGACTTGACTGAATTTGGTGGTCTTGTGATGCCCCCTAGTGGCTTTTCAGCAACAGTGAACAGTGTGTTCAGGACTGTGTTCCGTTAATATTTTACTGTTTTAAAGGAATATTTTCTTGGATTCAGAGTTTGTGAAGATTCTGCATGCAAAGCCATATCCGCTCAGTTTGTAATCAAACATCAACTGCCAAAATGTCCACGATGTTCCTGCACTGTCCTGTAACAGCTCATTCTGAAGCTTTATTCCTCTTATACCACAGTAATTTGCCAGTGCTAACAAATCTTCATTTTTAAATGCTTTTTATTTATTATTTATTATGTAAAGCAAAAAATTACACCTCATACATTTTTATTCATTTATAGTTACATTTAAAGTTGTGGAACATCCACAAAACAAGTCATTCCCTCACCAGCCTCTCTTTTTCCTTTTTCTCACCTTTTTGTCACGTTACCAAGAAAATGCCTCAAGACATTCCCATGTTAGAAAAGTTCAACTTAAAAAGTTAAAGTTAAAAAGTTTGCTTCTGAGTAAGTGCTATAACACTGCAGAGAATTACATCATATCAAGTGACAATATTGAGAATATATTCTTCTTTCAATATAGTGAAATGTACCTAGAACTTCATATTATAAGATTATAATAAACCAAATATAACATTATTAAACCTTTTTCTAGATTTTTTTTTTTAAAACTTGTTTGGCAGACAATATTGCTAGTTTTAAGCATTTATGTTAAAAAATGTCAAATGAAAAAATGTTTAGAAATAGGTTTCATAATTTTATATTTGGTTTATAGTAATCTTATAATAGGAAATGCAAGATAAATGTCAATACAGTGTCCACCATAAAACTCCTTGTGTAAGTTTCTATGGATAGCATAGAATACCATATTGCAAATAGCACATTCAGCTGCTCTACTGTTAGCGCCTTCAACACCTTATCACCAATCAGACAAAAGGATTCAACAGTGCTGGGATATAAAATTGTCTAAACTAGTTTCTTTTTCTTTATCTACCTCTTGCTTTTTTAATTTTAACTTGTATTTCAGTAGACATACTATAAATTGTCAATCAATCAATTCTTTGGGCTTAAAGGCACATTAAAGGGGGTGGTTTAGTCACGGTTAAAATAAAATAATAATTCCTTTCATGGGTGATCTATTCAGCAAAAACCTGACCATTTTTATAGGCATGAACCAGAGACAGTTTGCCTCAATAATCTGTGCACAAAGTATACTGAGCACAAGTTTGAATATAAGTTTATAAAAGTGGCTGAGTTAACTTGTGAAATGAAACTGCTTTGAAAGTGCTTTTTGATCCAGGAAATGATCTGCTGGTCTTTAGAGAAATGTCTGTTCTTTGGAGGAACAATTGGAGCGAGATTCTAATGTAGCCCGTATTGTATCCAGAGTTAATCCTGGGAATACACTATTGTTGGGACATCAGCCCAACGCAGTGCACAATGCACACACATATTTACTTAAAACTAGCACTAAATTTAGAGTAGACAGTCCACCTACCATGTTTTTGTGAGATGGGAGGAAACCAGAGAACTCAAACTAAACTCCTACAGACACCAGGAGATCACACAAAACTCTGCAAAGGCATTAACCTGAGCTCAGGATTGAACTGGGATCTTGGAGCTGTGAGGCAGAAACCCTTCCCACTACTCCACCACTCTCCCAGTTGTAACTGTAATAACTGCTGCTATACATAAGCAAAAACATACGCTAAAAATGTGTAATATCCTTTGAGTGGGGATCTGTCACTGACTCTGACATTTTGAGCTCTTATAAATAAAACAGAACCCACGATGGCTTTGTACTAGGTCAATCCAGGCTGCACAGCTTTGATTTCTCATGACAGCACTAATCCAACAAACTGTCTGTCAAATATTCATGCAAGAAACATATTCAAGTGAATTTGATTGCCTTTTGAGGCCATAATACAGGTACAAAAGCATGCAGGACTTCCAGAAAAAGTCGGAGAATCAAATGGAAATTTTCTCTGCATTTTTTTTTTTTTCATGTCATGTAAGTTTCATGTACATTAAGTCATGTAAGTCATGCATATTATGTTGGTTGCGAAATAGATACAGTGGGGTCCAAAGGTCTGAGAGCACTAGTGAAAATGATTTGATTTGCATTCAAAAATGTTCATTACAAATGATATAATTGACAACAGCTTGCGTGAAAAGTAGAATCTTTGAAATTCTTACTTGAATTTCAGATTTAGTATTTGGTATGTCCCCTTTTTGACAGTATGCCCTCGAGCTGGCATGGACTCCAAAAGTTTGTGCAAAACTTTATGATCCATTTTAGATCAAATCCATCGTCTAAATCTGACCTTTTGTACAATGCAGTTAACATGGTCAATATCACACATTTGCTTACATTTAAATAGGGACCTAGAAATAGTACAGAATATTGAGTAGTGAATATATAAAATATATATAAAGCCTTCTGTTTATTTGCAATTTTAAAAGAAAAGAAAAAAATCTGATTTTCAGTGTGGAATTTTGGACCCCACTGACTACAGTATGTTTACATGACTATGTTTGCATCAAATTCCATTTAAGGTCTATATTCAGGTTGCAGCCATATTCCGAATAAAATGTTTATATGCGTACAGGCAGTGTAATATTCCTGTATACATGGTTGTTGTAAATATGCCTGAGTTGCCGTTCCTAAATATCTAGCCTGCAGCTAAGCATCTGTTAGCACCCACAATTCCTTGTGGACTGAGCATGCGCATATATCTCCTTTCAGTGGATTTTCTGAATAAGGTTTTAACATGCAACAAATTTCCGATTAAAACAGGCATATTCCAGGGGCATATTCCCATATAATCAGAATTTGGGGAATCCGAATATTGTCTTAATATGCTGGGTTTACATGGCTGAATACTAATTAGAATTTCACCAAATTCCAATTAATATCAAAATATTGATGTGCATGTCACTATTTAATATCTCTAACTAGGCTTTCTTTAACTATTATCTTTATCTATTATCTTTAACTAGTAGTGAGAACAGATAACTGGTATAATCAGCACTATTTAGTCTTGCAACTCATTTACACATTTTGCTCACTGTCCAATTTTTTTTTATATTTGATTATTATTTGTAATGTACCATTGCCATTGAACAACTGCCCCCCCCCCCCTTTCAGCTACTTAAATTGGGGGTCACCACAGTGGATCACCCGTCCACACATTTTGATTCTGGCACACCGGATGCTCTTCCTGACGTAACTAACTCTCCCCATTTTCTGGCTTGGGACTGGCACTGAGAGTGCACTGGCTCAGGCAACCCTCCAGTGGCTGGGGTTGGTTCCCTGACCGGGAATCGAACCCAGGCCACATCAGTGAGAGCACCGCATGCTAGCCAAAAAGGTACTTTTTCTCCTTACCTTCAAAGTACATGGCACAAATTCTCTTCTTCTCTTTTCCAGCCAATTACTGGACACTGTACAGCAATAAAATTGGTTCCCACACATTATATTGATTTTTTTCTATTTAAAGTATACAACCAAGTTCATCAACATAGAAAAAAATTAAACATTGGTATGATCAAGAATCACCAGTTCTTCATCTGCTGTAAATGTGTTATGCTCCATAATATAGATAACACTATAGCTATCTGTTTGTGTCTGAATATGGATAAGCCACTGAACTGCAGTGTGGAATTTCAGAATGAGTGCTCCTGGCCCTACATTAGTAAAATGTTTGAATATGCTGAAGTAAGCAAAGACTTGTATACAACGGGATGAATAGTTAGCCCAGTTAGCCTGTTTTCTTTGTGAATGTCAGATTAGACTAGCTAACATAACTGGCTAGGCAGCAAGTCAGATTCTATATAATGGTAAATGTCGGTTATTTAAAGGATATTTGACTTTTGATTAATAAGCACTTTCACTGAAGTTGAGAAAAGTTAAAAGTTACTTTTCACATGAAAACATGACATTGCTTCATTTCATCAGTTCAGAACATTTACTTTTTACTTTTTAATGCTTGACTACATTTAAAAGTAGTCAAAAGCGTTTTTACATTTGTGTCTTTATACTTCCACTTCACAGTGAGTAAGATTTTGATGCATTATCTATACTTTCAATTAAGTATAATCTCTCAGTACTCTTTCCACCCCTGCATTTAACAAATGCTTTTAACAAGCCAGGAGTATCCAGCCAAGACATTTTGCATTGTCCAGTCTCGTTGTTTGTCTGACTGAAACAGCATTTTTCTCATGCTGACGCAGTCACTTTTAACGCAAGTAACCATCATTATCTCTCTGTATCTTGTATTGTTATCTGCTGTGTTCAGCATCCTGTTTATATGGTTACGGATTGGAATCTGCTCTAATCTCATTTTGCTCAACGCATGACACGTTCACATCCTCTTCCTCAGATGGACTTTCAGATTATATTCAGATTTCTTTGCGTAAAATTTGAGCAGTAGTTAAACACAGTTTAAATAATTTTAGAGACATACCCTGATTTTATAGAGCTGTGTTTTGTTTGCAAATACTAACAATTTCTATGATCTGCTCTATAATGATAATCTGGTCAAAGGTATATGGACACCTGACCATCACACCCATATGTGCTTGTTGAATATCCTATTTCAAAACCATGAGCATTAATAAGGCTAAGCCATCTGGTCCGATCCCACAGAAGTAGCACAAATTGCTGAAAAAGTTAATGCTGGCTATGATAGAAAGGTATCAGAACACATAGTGCATCGAAGCTTGCTGCGTATTGCTCTGCGTAGCCACAGACTGGTCAGAGTGTCCATGCTGACCCCTGTCCACTGCTAAAAGTGCCTACAATGGGCACGTGAGCATCAGAACTGGACCATGGAGCAATGGAAGAACGTGGCCTGGTCTGTTGAAGCACATTTTCTTTTACATCATGTGGAAGACCGGGTGCGTGTGCATCACTTACCTGGGGAAGTGATGGCAACAGGATGCACTATGGGAAGAAGGCAAGCCGGAGGCAGTGTGATGCTCTGAGCAAAGTTCTGCTGGGAAACCTTGGATCCTGGCATTCATGTGGATGTTACTTTGACATGTACCACCTACCTAAACATTGTTGCAGACCAAGTACACCCCTTCATGGCAACGCTATTCCCTAATGGCAGTGGCCTCTTTCAACAGGTTAATGCTCCCTGCCATACTGCAAAAACTGAAAATTGTTCAGGAATGGTTTGAGGATCATGACAAAGGGTTCAAGGTGTCGACTTGGCCTCCAAATTCCCCAGATCTCAATTCAATCGAGCATCTCTGGGATGTGCTGGACAAACAAGACTGACACATCGAGGCCCAATCTCGCGACTTAACGTATCTGCTGCTAACATCTTCATGCCAGATACCACAGTACACCCTCAGAGGTCTTGTGGAGTTCATGCTTAGATGGGTCAGAGCTGTTTTGGCAGCACAAGGGGGACCTACACAATATTAGGCAGGTGGTTTTAATATTATGGCTGATCATTGTATGTATCCTTATGGTACATATGATAATGCTTTCTATAAAGATCATATATAACATGGTTCATAACATGTTACAATGTATTATGGTAATATACAAATCATTTCATGGTATTACATGTACCAGACATCAATATTAGCCTGAATTTGTCACCTGCTTTAGCACATTAACACAAATACCATGAGATTAGCATGATATGTTTTTGCATTTAATTCTAAGTAAAGATTCTTTTGGATCACAGGTTTTCCATCAAGAGGAAAATCTGCTGTTCTCATATCCTCAAAGCCCAGTAGGTGGCTCTTTGAGTTCCCCTTTTAAAAAGTCTTAGCCACTTCACTGAAAGTTCTTACACAAAATAGTCACAAAGTCATGTATTATTTATTATTTATCTTCTGGGTACTTCTCTGTTTTATTCTCACTGTGATTCACATCCCAAATCCCACAACATGATTCAGTTTGTATTCATATTTTACTGTAGCCTATAGCTAAGAGAAATGTGTGTAGGGCAGAGAAGAACATGAACACCATTGCACCACAAGTTTAGCACTGGCTATGGACCTTCAGTAGTTTTTCAGTCCATTCTTATGTTACAGAACATAGTAGTTAACCTGTTGTCAGCTAACTTGCTAGCAAACATGCTACTGATTTGCTACTGATTTTAATTAGATTTTAATTAGTTAGCCTAATGCTAGGTAATGTGCCAAAATACCTGACTAATGGTTTTAATTACATAATAGTTAATAGTTAACTTAATGTTACTTGCTAGTAAACCTGGCTAATAGTTTTAATTACATGACCATTAAACTAATGTTAGCTATCTTACTAGCATCCTGGTACTGATTTTAATTACACTGTATAATTAGTTTGCTTAATGTTATCTATTTCTCTAGTGTCATAAGATACTGGTTGAATACAGTTGTTAGCCAACTTGCTAGCAAACATGCCTAATTGAAAGTGATATGTGAAGGCCAATGTATGGTAACCCATACTTGGAATTTGTCCTCTGCATTTAACCCATCCAAGTTAGTGCACACACATTAGCAGTTGTGAGTAGTGAACACACACACACTACAAACCGTGAACACACCCGGAGCAGTGGGCAGCCATTTTTGCTGCGGTGCCCGGGGTGCAGTTGAGGGTTAAGGGCCTTGCTCAAGTGCCCAACAGTGGCAGCTTGGCGGTGCTGGGATTTGAACTCATGACCTTCCGATCAGTAGCCCAACTTCTTAACCACTGAATTACCAATTTAATTGTTTAAATTACGTAATATTTAGCCTAATTCCTGCTTTAAAAAAAAAAACAGCCTGGTACAGTTAGCTGGCCTTACCTGGTCACTAGCCTCAGCTGATCAGATTTGATGTTTTTAGAGGGCTTTTGGTCACTTTCAGGCTGGTTCTAGCTGGTCATATTGGTTCCTCTTGGTTTTTTGGAATTATTATTCTGGTTAACAAAGTCAGCACCATTCCAAAAATGTTCTAGGAATCCTCTTACGGTAGTAGGGTGACCATACGTCCTATGTTTCCCAGACATGTCCTCTTTTTCGGACCTTAAAAAAAGCGACCGGCCGGGATTTCTAAATTTGAGAAAATGTCCCAGATTTGGCTTTAGCTTCATTACGATGTGCTTATGGTCTAATACTGCATCATGTGTGTGCATGCTTCCATTGCTTTAACCCCTCTCTGTAATTTGCGCCTTCTTGCACACCAATTGGTCAATTATAAAAGGCTTGCAGCAACTATTGGACAAATTCCTGCCTCAACCATTAGCCTACTCTCAGCGAACGCCCGAAGGCAAAGTGCTGTTGTGTACGGCGTCAAACAGTTGCTTGACAATAGCACCAGTGCCAGCTGTCCTGAGTCGAAACAATGCCCATGGCCATATAAGGTCATTTTTAATTTCATGTTATCACATTGATTCGTATTACATGGCCATTCGAATGTGTAAATGATGGCAGAAGGCACACTCATGGCATCTAATAATTTATTTCATTCCATGGACATTCAAAAGAATGTAGGAAAAAATTTATTTATACAGTACTGTGCAAAAGTTTTAGGCACGTGCAAAGAAATGCTGTAGAGCAAAGATGCCTTCAAAATATGTGTGTGTGTGTGTGTGTGTGTGTGTGTGTGTGTGTGTGTGTGTGTGTGTGTGTGTGTGTGTGTATATATATATATATATATATATATATATATATATATATATATATATATATATATATACACACACATACATACATACATACACACACGCATACTATATATGTGTGTGTGTTGCATACATAGTAACAATGTTTTGAACGCTATTAACCAGAATATGGTCGCCCTATATGGTAAGAACATTCTCCAAAGTTTGCTTTCTGGTACTATTTTATGTAACTGCAAACCAATGTTATGGGAATGTTCTAATGTGCTAAAGTTAAAAGGGAAACCTGCAAATAATCATTCATATCATTTTTCCTGTAAGGTTCTTGATCAGTGCACATGCTGTTGGCTAATATCACCTTGCTGGAGTAAGTGATGATAACCTGTTTTTGAATCAGTGAACAGAAGATTTGTGCATTTGCTCAGGTCCCCACTAAAATCATGAAAGCTGACCAGTTAGAACCAGCCTGAATGTGACCCCTGTAAAACCATTAATCTTGACCAGTCTGACCAGCTGGGGCTGGTTTTACAGCAGGGATATGAGCTCACTTGCAATTTAATGGCCATGTTTATTATAACTACAGGTAGCTAAAGTACCGAAATGGTAAAAATTCTTTGGGTGAAACTATCTGTACTATGCAGCCATGCTAATTTACCCATGTTCTAAAATACACTCACACACACTTACACTGGCAAAGTTAACACTGATGATGCTCTTAGGCATAATGGAATGAATGTTTGTGAATTAATTGATCTTATGTGTATATTATCAAAAGAGATAAATCCAATGTTTTCACATTTTGTATCTTTGTTAACACGTTTAATAGGAAAGTCACAAGTTGTATCTTTGGGGAAATTGCACAAAGAGATTGCTGTAGGAGAGCAGACCACTTCCTATAATATCTGTTATCACTTAGCTAATCGCTCTTTTGATGCTCAGTTTATGCATGCCTGTGATATGTACTACAATTCATGTGCATGTTATAATGCATTTTGCAGTTCATCTGAGTAGTCAAAGAACATGGTTTCATTTGTGTAGGTGCATGTGAGTGCTGCAGAGAGACAGAAACTAAATTGCGAACTGAAAGAAATCAGCAGTTTCTACACACTTTGACAGGCAAGCACACAACAAACTAAGGCATCTACTCAGGTAAGTTATTTTCATAAAGCTTTGCACATTCCTTAATATATCAGCTGTGGATATAGTTTAAGGTTTGAATGAAAACAAAACAATTAATGCTGGAGAAATGTATTGGTTTTGTACCAGCTGTGTGCCATGTTTTGAGAATTGTACATTAGGCATATTGATGTGATAATAAGCATGTTTCAGACAATTGTTTGTCCAAAGATATGCACCATAATTCTAAAAACAGTATTAACACATCTACATGTAATTGCTTAAAAATACTAGATTTTTTGTAGACTTTTTTTTTTTTTTTAATTTTCATTCCAAGATTATTATTATCAGTTACATAGTTTTAAGTCTCAGTAGCACCAATCCTTGCGTATGGCACATTGCTTTAATCATAGCAGTGGATATTCTCTCAACTGGAGCAAATATTATGCCCATACTTTCCCCTTGAAGCTTGGTTACTATGTATGATTTTGCAGAGGGAACCTAATTTATATTTCAAATACAAACACTACTATTTTTTTAAAAAAGCATCCTGATCTCATAGGGAAACAATTTGTTCTGTTTCATGTGAATCAGGGTCATGGTTAGGTTTTGTTTGCTTTTTGACGATTGAAGTAAATACTCTGCTCTCATGGATCAAACAATTACAAAAAAAACACAGGTTTATAAAAAAAAAATTGTTAAATATCGGTGTGCAACAATTATTGGCACCCCTATGAATTCATATGAGACAAATATATTTTAAATATATTCCCATTGGCATTTGAATTTTTTTTTAGTACACCTGGGTGACTAGGAACAGGAAATTGTTCAACCATGACTTCCTGTTTCACAGGGGTATAAATATGAGGTAACACATAGGCCAAATTCCCTTAGTCATTTATTACAATGGGTAAGACCATTGAAAATGCCCATTTCCACCATCAGGGCAATAATTAAGAAGTTCCAGTCAACTGGAAATGTTATGAATCAACCTGGAATTGGACGTGTGTCTGTATTGTCTCAACGCACTGTGAAGAGGATGGTTCGAGTGGCCAAAAAATCTCCAAGGATCACAGCTGGAGAATTGCAGAAGTTAGTTGCATCTTGGGGTCAGAAAGTCTCCAAAACTATAATCCAAAGTCACCTACATCACCACAAGTTATTTGGAAGGGTTTCAAGAAAAAAGTCTCTACTCTCATCCAAAAACAAACTCAAGAGTCTTCAGTTTGCCAGACACTACTGGAACTTCAAATGTTTAAATCTATGGTCAGATGAAACCAAAATAGAGCTTTTTGGCAATAAACACCAGAGGTGGTTTTGGCACACACAGAGAGGTAGCCATATGGTAAAGTACCTCATGCCCACGGTTAAATATGGTGGTGGCTCTTTAATGTTTTGGGGCTGTTTTTCTGCCAGAGGACCTGGACATTTTGTTAGGATACATGGCATCATGGACTCTATTAAATATCAACAGATATTAAATGAAAACCTGACTGCCTCTGCCAGAAAGCTTAAAATGGGCCGTGGTTGGATCTTCCAGCAGGACAATGATCCAAAACATACATCAAAATCAACACAAAAATGGTTTACTGACCACTAATCAAGGTCCTGCCATGGCCATCCCAGTCCCCCGACTTGAACCCCATAGAAAACCAGTGGGGTGAAGTGAAGAGGAGAGTCCACCAGCGTGGAGAGATTCTGTATGGAGGAATGGTCTCAGATCCCTTGCCATGTATTCTCCAACCTCTCAGGCATTTTAGGAGAAGACTCAGAGCTGTTATCTTGGCAAAGGGAGGTAGCACAAAGTAAAAAATTTTTTAGCAAAAGATTGAAAGGTATATTAAACAATAAAAATAATTTTTCACAGCCTTCATTGCTCATATTTACCAAGGATGCCAATATTAGTGGAGGGCACTGTACATATTTGCAAGTGTGAAACCAAAATCCACATAGTGTGGTTATACTGAATATAGGCACTCTTGGAATGCTGCTTAACCAAGCAAATTAGTGGGTGGAAACTACCTGTTGTATAAAATATCCATATTTTCACTTAAAGCCCCTCTAATTCATAATTAGCATCTTACATTGATGTTTTTCATGGTTGATTTGAGTTGGACTATAGTACTTTACTATATACTATACTTTACTTTACTATAGACTGGAGGTGATCTCTAGAAATGAATCAGAATTAGCTGCCTGCTTATGACACCTCCCCGTTTTTACCCCAACTACACCAACCACAGAAACTAAAGTGTCTTCCCTTTTTGTTTCTGAGACAATGTTTTTCATTCTCATGATGTTCAAAATGGAAAAAATATGATAAAGTTAATCTTATCTTGCTGAACATCACCAACATGACAACAACCATAAATGGTAAAAAAGCCACTTGCTGCTTTGTGATAGTAGGCTGTGTGACACTAGGCACACATGCCATGCTCTGCTGAATAGTGTAGCTTTTTAAACTAGCTGGAATGGAAAGTAGCAATGAAGTGCACACAAACTGCAATCTTACCTTATTTTTTCATTTTTTGCGAGTACCGTGCTGCTACAAATGTGCACAAAATACACCACCACACCATGCAACATTCATGACTCTCTTTTTGTAAAAACAAAAGCACTGTCAAAGAACCACCTTTTATGATAAGAGGTGATGCTGCTGTCTGTCATTATGCTATGTGACATGCCTACACAGTTCTGATCAGGCAGAAAATAGGACTTTTATTTATATTTCAAATGTAGTCGGAAATGTCAGGTATGCAGTATATATATATATATATATATATATATATATATATATATATATATATATATATATATATATATATATATATATATATATATATATATATATATATATATATATATATGTTTTTCGCTATTGTTCCTTTTCAATTCTTTTGGTCATGACCTGTTATTCATCGTCGTTATTAGATATGCAGCCTCTGGTGTTAACTTTATTACTCTGCCTCCAGGGTCATCGTCGATGAAGACCCCATTTCGCCTTTCATCCTTGTTTTTCTCCTCTCCTGGGGATAATGATAAGATCTCAGGTTTTCTCCTGGCTGAAAAATAACAGTGATAAAATAATCACACTGTGTCTCTGAGCCAGCTCTCAGTCCAAGCTGAGGCTCCAGCTAAGCTCTCCCTGTTTGGATTGTTAATAAGGATCAGGATTTTGTGTTTTAAGGGTTCACTTGACCAAAAAAGCTCACATGGATAACACTTTTAGAAGAAAGGGTTTCCTAAAGGGTTCTACATGGAACATCTTCTGAAAGGGAAACCTTCTGTTGTAGGGTTTTTACATAAGATAAACTTTAAAAAAAAATTTTTTTTTATGTAAGAAGGTAAAAAAAAAAAACTGCCAACCAAAACTCAACAAGTGAAACAGTATAAGAAACATTCAATCAAAATGTCTTTGTTACTCTAAAACTTTTTACACACCAAGCATAACAAATCTATGACATCATTTTGCCTGGCCAGGAATGTGTGAATATGCAAGGCAAAGCACAATGAGGGGAAATAAATATTCAGACACTTTTGTTTTTATTATTTAATATACCAGTTCATGCAGTATATCCAGTATAATTTACATTATGTAATGTCTCTTGACTTTGTACTTATGAACATGAGTATAAAAGTACTGTATGTATTCATGACATAAAAAAGATATGGTTAAGACAAAATTAATGGGGATAAAAGTATTCAGACACCACAAATTACTAATATTAGTACTTTGCCTAGTACTGTTGTTGGCAGTTACATCTTTGAAGTGCCTACGGTAAGAAGTAATTAGCATCATTGTGGTTCAGTTTTGGCCCATTCGTCTTGCCAAGTCGTCTTCAATTCCCCAAGGTTACAAAGATTTGTCTGATGCAATTTCAAAAACCTGTTTTATCTGAAAATTAACACACTTTGTAGCACATTTTGCTTCGCCTCATTCAGGAAAGGGCATGGGCATGATCGCATGAGTTAAATCAGGTGTGCTAGAGCAGGAAAATCCACATATATACCATTTACCACCATAAGACATGCAGTAAACATGAGTCTGAAAGTGTCAGTCCACTCACTCGGGAGGATAATCTTCTCACTGATTTGAGTATTTGATTTGAGACAGCTTAAGTGCATTGTTTATGGACACTATGTCAGAGTGGTCAGTTTAGATTTCATAGATCTGCCCCTGATGGCCATCATATCACTCTCATAATACTTAACATTTTATTACTTTCAATCTGTATTATGCATAAAATGACCACAAGTTTGGAACCTGTTCTGATTGGACAGTGTTTTAACCAGAAATACACCCAGCAGTATCTGGTCTGATCCCACAGATGAGCTGCTGTAGCACAACTTGCTGAAAAATTTAATGCTGGCTATGATAGAAAGGTTTCAGTACACAAAGCATGTTGCAGCTTGCTGCGCATGTGCTCATGCTGACCCCTGCCCACTTCTGAAAGTGCCTACATTAGGCACATGAGCATCAGAACTGGACCATGGACCCTGGAAGAAGATGGCCTGGTCTGATGAATCTTTTTTTTTTTTTTTTTTTTTCCTTAATATGCATGGCTGGGTGTGTGTGCATTACTTACTTTGGGAAGAGATGGCACCAGGATGCACTATAGGAAGAAGGCAAGCCAGCAGAGTCAGTTTGATGCACTGGGCAAAGTTCTGCTGGGAAACCTTGGGTCCTGGCATTCATGTGGATGTTACTTTGACATATACCACCTACCTAAACATTGTTGCAGACCATGAGCACCCCTTCATGGCAACGGTATTCCTTAATGGCAGTGGCCTCTTTCAGCAGGATAATGCGCCCTGCCACACTGCAAAAATTGTTCAGGAATGGTTTGATCATAACAGAGAGTTCAAGGTGTTGGCTTGGCCTCCAAATTCCTCAGATCTCAATCCAATCGAGCATCTCTGGGATGTGCTGGACAAACATGTCTGATCCTTGGAGGCTCCACCTCATAGCTTACAGGACTTTATGGATCTGCCGCTAACGTCTTGGTGCCAGATACCACAGCACACCTTCAGAGGTCTTGTGGAGTCCATGCCTTGAGGGGTCAGAGCTGTTTTGGCGGCACAAGAGGGACCCACACAATATTAGACAGGTAGATTTAATGTTATGGCTGACATGGTGCTGGCTTCAAAAAGGTTCAAAATACGGAACCTAAGCTGTCCTTATGCTAGCTTTTTGTCCAACCCCTGCCCCCCCTCCCCCCACTCACCCACCCCCACTTTTTTCTTTTTAAAAAAAAAATATAATTTAGCCCTTATCCATTTCCACCAGAGTGACAAACCTAACATTTTCTTCCTCTGAGAAGACAAATACAGCATTTTCTCCCCAAAATGCTTCTCATGCAATATGAAAAGACATTATGTAAATTTCAAGGGGATATGCATTGGAGGCATATACAGTATTTAATAACAAAGACAATTGTCTGAATACTTATTTCCCCTCCCTATATATTGTTGTTGCACAGGGTAACACACAGGGTTTTGTGCGGTCAGCACTTCATATAAACATCAGCTGGCATCAGCACTTTGTGCTGTTATTGGAAAATAATCAACTTTGTGGTGGTAAAAGTATGTAAGTAACTCCGGTTCATGTCAGGCCCCATCACACCACCCCATTGTTGATTATTTTCCTAGAACAGTAATACTTATCCAAACACATTGGGAGACTTGGGTATCAAATGCAGCCCTATTTTCACGATTCTGTGCTCTGATTTGCAGGATCTGATGCATGATGGAGAGAGGAGAAGGCAACAGTTCAGTCCCACGAGGTCACAACTGTAACCACTCAGAGGAATACAAATTCACCACCTACACCGTGGTCTTCAGCCTGGTCTTTATTTTTGGTCTCTTAGGCAATGTCGGTGCTCTGTATGTCTTCTGCAAGCTCTCAGTGAAGAATCGTCTCTCTACCATTTTTCTTATCCACCTTGCTGTATCAGACCTCATCTTCATCCTTACATTGCCGCTACGGATCGCCTTTTACTTCAGCAACTCAACTGGTATGCAAGAATCTTCTCCCAGGTCCACAATGTTACATTTGAACCTTGCCTGCCGTTTCTCCACCTTCTTGTTCTACATCAGCATGTATTGCAGCATCTTCTTTCTGACAGCCCTCAGCATGTGCCGCTACCTGGTGCTAGCGGGTCGAATTCGGCTCCAGAACAGCGAGGCTTGCAAATGGGCTCGCTTCCTGTGCTGGGGAATCTGGGTCTTTGTGGTAGGGGGAAACATTTTATACCTTGGTATAACCTCTGGGTTCAGCATGCAGGCAGGCGGATGCCTGGAACCAGCAGGGAAAGAGACCTGGGCTTTTCTGTATCATCTGAACCTGGTGGTACTGGTAATCTGCTTTTTGCTTCCGCTATTGGTGGTACTGATTTGCTACTCCCTCATGATCAGACACATCTTGAGGATCCGGGCCGGCCAAAGGCAGCGTGACGTGGCTCTGATCTGCTTGGTGCTTTTGATCTTCTCTCTTTGTTTCCTCCCCTACCACATCCAACGCACGCTGCACCTCCACTACATGATGCACCAGCAGACAGCAACATGCCAGTTGCTGGCCACCTTGCAGAAATCAGTGGTGGTGACGCTGTGCTTTGCAGCAGTCAACAGTTGCCTGGATCCGCTTCTCTTCCTGTTTGTGGGCCATGGATTCATAGCCGTGATGAATAAATACGTTGCTCGTGTACACCTTTCTTGTGCTCTAGAGAATACCAGTTTGAGTTCAGAGTCTCCAGCTGTTGTGCAGCTACCATTAGTTGGAGAACCAAATACGACAGACAGGGACCAAACATCCTCTTTGGAATTGCCACTCTCCCAGAAAAGTGATATTACTCTTTGATGGTTCGACACAGCATAAGATTACAGTCCATTGTTCAGTATGACAGTACTTCAGGATAACCTGGAACCCGGAACTCTTCAACCAAGGAAGTGGGAGGGTGATTAAATCTGCCATGGTTAGTCCAGTGACACAAGGCATCAAAAAATGGCTGGTAGACTTTTTGGGGTATTTTTCTTTCTTGGCACTTCAATTAAACAGACATTGTTCCAGTCTAGTTTTATTTTCTGTCTCATTACAGCTGATGCATGTCTTCTAGAATCAGTAAGAGAACCTTCAAGATTGTACGTAAAACAAGTGGATAGTTGTGCTGTGTGTTTCTCCAGACACGTTGTAATAATTAGAGAAAAAAGGAGCAAATTAACTACACCATACATCTGCAGTTCATCAACCTTATGACTTCTAAGATCCACAGCGATTAGAACATTTTAACTTGACAGCTAAGCAGGTTTTCTAAGAAATCTCATTCTTTGATCAATGCCTATGACAGTTAAGGAACCTGAGATCAGCAGTTAGACTGTATTGGTTTCACTTTGTAAGCATATTTTGCATGTGTATATATTTGCAAAGTATATAAACCTGGTTTAGCTATATCAAAAGATTAACAAAGTGCACATGGCAAGGCATGTACCACATTCCATGACTGATATCTTAAAGATGTGTGTCTTCTTCCTGCCAAGTGCAAAAACATGCTCTTTTTCATAAGGAGCGTTGAAACTGCTTTCTGATTTGATCACAGTTCATTTAAACTGCATTAACTTTAATGCTTACAGTAATAAGACCTGAACTTGGAAGCCAAAATGAAACCTGTTGTCCCAGAATACTTTTGATTAATTAAGTTTATTTGAATGGTTATTGTTTAAATTCATCCTCACTGCAAGATAAAGTACCTTTACATATGATATGTTTAGAAATGGTATAGAAGCCTGTCGCACCACACTTATTATCCTGCTGCGGAATTAGTGGAATTGAGCTGCAAAATATTTAGCCAGTTATCCCATGCTAAAAGTAACATTTTAGGTTTTTTCACTGGACTCAGGAACTGTAGAAATGTATTCAATTAATTCGTTAATTAATGAATTAATTAATTAATTAATTCATCATGGTGGATCCAGAGCCTATCACAGGAATACTGGGTGCAAAACTAGGAATGCTCCCTGGACTGGACACAAGTCCATTACAGGTTAGTAGGGACAGATTAGTAAATCCTGAGCCTGCGGTTAGGAACCTATGCAGGAACCCCCTCGCCATCCCACTAGGGATGAACCAGTGGAAGGAACACTGAGTACCCCACCAAACAACCCAAGACATGCAATAATAAATGCACTGTACTACATTAAAAATCCATTATGAGTATTTGAGTAGTCTCGGTGATACTTTGGAACACAGTCTTTGGAACCAGGAGTGACAGCATGTTGATTCTTCTTTGGCCCATTTTCAATCAGATTTCTTTTTCAGTCTGGTCCATTATGAAAATGAGCATTCTCTGGCTTTTCTTTTCCTTTTAAGTTTTCTTTTCATTGACTGTGGGTTTATGTTTTTCCATGTTTTTCATCTAGCTCCAGTTAGAAAACCTGACCAAACTGACTGCTCATTGGTTGCAAATACAGATCCACACACCAATAACATTTCCAAATCTATTTCAGACTCTGTGACTTTATATCCATTGGCTTACATTCCATGAATTGTGTTTTGTGTGACAGCTTAACAGCCTAGTCATTCACTTCAAATCAATGCTCCAAGGGCTACTAGTGGCCATGGTTCCTGAGCATGTGCCTAGTAGGCCTGGTTGTAATCAATCCCTGTAGGGTAGGAACTATGGCAAAGGGTGGCACAGTGGCACAAGGGGTAGCCCTGGGTCAGTAGTGAGTGTGAGAACATGCAAAACCATGGGGTTTCTCTGGGCTCTTCGGTTTCCTCTTACCTCCCAAAAACATGCCAGTAGGTGGATTGGTGACTCTAACTTGCCCTAGATGTGAATAAATGTGAGAATGTGTGCATGGTGCCCTGTGATTGATTGGCATCCCATCCAGGGTGTGTTCTCAGGATAATCTCCGAATTCACCACGATGCTGGCCAGGATAAAGCTCTTGCATGAATCTAGTAGAATGATCTGTTCATACTGTTGAATCTTTTGTGTTTTATACTCTAAATCCTCCATAAGGATGCAGGCAAATCCTTTACACCAACACATTCACATGTTCATACATTTCACGTTCTTTAGGAAAGATTTGTACCATCATTTAGCTCGCATTTTGTGGCAGGCTGTCTTATTTGCAGAAATCCCTTTGATAATCACTATGCTGTGTTTTTTGGCAGAAAGAGCTTCACGTTAATGCTAGTCCCTAGAGACTCGGTCCAAAAATGGAAATGAAAAGCTAGCATGATCTTATAATTATACTTAAACCATACTTGGAGATATTGTTACGGCTGCCAATGTTTACATGCTTCATTTGTGTCAAATGCCATGTAATACCCGCAATAAAGGAAATATCTCACTCCATTTGGTGTGAAGGTATTTCTGTCCATATGCAACACATCAAGACTGAAAGCCTTTCATTTTTATTTTATTTTTTATTTTTTGTGGTGGATGCGTGCATACCTCAGCTGATCTCCTTCCTGTCTCCTCTGGGTGAACTCCACTTGAATGATCCCACACAAAATGCTTTGGCTTAGGTGTCTCAAAGGATAAAGAATTCGACAAATAATCCCTAATGTTTTGAAAATTCCTGCAGGTCATCTTTTGTAATGACCAGTCACATATTAACAGAGTTGCCAACACTGTTAAGAAAAACACATACAAACAGAAAAAAAACAACCTCAAAAATGTTGGTGGACAAAGCAACTATCTTGCGTTTTTAGCAACCAGAGACCACAGCCCCTCCCTCATGTTTTCTACTGGTTCACAAAAGCAAGGTTTGCAAATAATCAGGTCAAAGTTAACCTAGATAAAGACAGTGTGAAACAAAATAACCACTAGTAGAAGAAACCACCAGGTTGTCCTTTCACTTTTCAATAAATTGGCTTGAATTTTATTTGTGTTTTGTCTGACAGTTGATTTAGGTGAAAAAGCAGAAAAGTGTAGTTCTTAGCTGTCTCATATACTGTCGTAGCAAGGGGTCAAAAATCATACAGTAAATGGTATGGCTAAATGATACGTAGATATTGGCACCTCTGTATTAACGATTGTGGTTTTGTCATGCACTCAGATGAACTTTTACTTGCTCTTAAATTGGACTTTTTTTTGCTGAGACCCACCAGGACATGTAGAATATTCATAGATATTGACTTCTGTCATTGCTTTGCAATTTAATATAGTTTTGCTTGTAGCTGTTAAGGTTTAAATAAACTTAAAAGCATGATGTGACTTAATTTCGTATGCGATCCTGTATAAATTTAATAGTTACCATTAGAATTCAAATTCAAAGTCTTAAATTTATGTCACATTTTTCTGGTCTTGGTCTTTACTCAGACTTGGTTACCTGTTATAGTCTCAGTCTTGTCTCAGTCTTATGTCTTAGTCTCTGTTGTGTTTTATTTCTCTTATACCACATCAATTTGCCAAGGCTAACATTTGTTTTATTTATTAAAGAACAACACATCATACTCTATTTTATCCATTTATAGTTACATTTAATGTCGTGGAATGTCCATGAAACAAGTTAGTTCCAGTTATCTCTTATGTTATAGTAGCTATAAACAGTTGTTCCCTCATCAGCCTCTCTTTTTTTCTTTCTCTTGACTGTTACAAAATGCTGACGCTGGAGACTCCTTCCAAAACTGCTACACTTTTTTTTTTTTCAAAAATTCCAATGTCAAAAAGTCCTGTGAATTATACGTTACTATAGAAACGCTAATATTTTAGAAAGAGTGCTTTAATATAAACCAGAGCTGGAGTAATATTGAGGAGTTATGTGTGGGTGGGATGGACTATAAATCAGCTTGAGTGTGTTACCTCACTGCATGCTTCAGTTATTTTAAGTAGAAATGAAAGTCCAGTTGTGAAAAGTTGTGAAAGCTACAGTACATTTTAAACACTCCTCGGTTGTTGGTTGTTCTGTGCACACACTTTCTGAGGCACTTAAGAATGCACCGATGATGAAGGAAATCAACAGAATAAAACTATATGCAAATTACTACCACAGTTCACAGTTTTACATTAAAAAAAAAAAAATCATTGTATTTTAGACACTTTTACTTTACTGCTTGTTAAACTAAACCCCATCAAGCTGGAAGAGAGAACAAGAATGTCCAAGGATGTCAGTAAATAATAAATGAGACTTAAAAAATCCCTGGCATACTGTTATACTGACATAAATCAACAGATTAAAAAAATATCAATTTCTCTGCTCTGTTTTTATCTACGAGCCAGAACTAGTCATGGGTCATAAAAATATTACACCCTGATAATATAACAGTAAATCAGACTGTGCCCTTTTAAAAACAGGAAACACTTCAACATATGAAACAAACAGACAAAATGTGGGGGGGAAAAAGCAACATCTAAACACAGCTTGGTGTTGGGAAGGACCTCTGAGACAAGGTATGTAAACCAATTCTGTTGCAAATATCCTTTTACAAATTCTCCTTGAGCCACAGCAGATAATTGTTTGTAATTCTGTGGGCGATTTCGAACTCGGTGGGCCACAGCGTGAACATAAGTATGCCGTGAAAACCCTCTCTGTAGTGTTCGTGTGTCACATCGACGCCGGCCAGACGCAAGCGCGTTACATACATCATGCCGTCGTCACGCAGCACATCGTACTCACACGTCAGAATGTAGGTTTTAGGCAGCCGACGCAACACAGCATCAGGCACCAGTAATGGCGACGCCCGCGGGTCCACTAGCGACAAAGAGGTTTTGTCTGTCGATATAGACAGGGCGTTGTAGTTGTACGCCCGGTGGTATGGCTCAGGCAGGAAGACGCTCCAGTTGACGAATTTGAGCAGCGCAACGGATTCTACGCTGTTGTGGTTATTGGTCAACATGGCGGTGAGAAATGATTTGTCACTAGTGAAATACTCACTCCAGAAGCGTACCATGAGCGTGCGTGGCAGGATTGGCATGTGCTGGTTCTGCTGGTATGACGGTGTGTTGAGATCCAGTGCTTGCAGGACCGGGTAGATTAAAGCCTGCACTTTTAGTTTCACATGCTGGTTTGGTTCCAACTGCAGCTGAAATTGGAAACACAAACAGTGGGTGAAGTACTAATGACCAGATATAACTAGTTTAAATCCTGAATTCCTGAACAAAACATTAAGATACCTTAGAAAGACTCGAGTTCTGCTGTAACGCATGAATTATTGTTTGTACACAGGTACCGCCTGGCCCCTCTTCACCACTTCCCTGTTCTATTTGAGGATGTGTGCTGTATGTGGAAGTACATTCACACCCAGCCCAATCCACCTACCGGTATATATTTGTGAGGTGGAAGGAAACCAGGAACACACACTGAAAAAACATGCGAAACTCCACACAGACAGTAACCCGAGCTCGAGGCCAAACCAGGGATGACAGTGCTACCCTCTGTGCCTCCTTGCTACCATAAATGTAAAATTGTTACATATTAATTGTAACGTATCTCACCTGCTGTGTCACAGCGGCTGCCAGGTTTCCTCCGGCACTGTCACCTGAAACTGCAACACGCTCCGGATCCACCTTGTACCTGTCCAGAACATCAGGCTGAAGGAAGTACTTCACTACACGATACACGTCCTCAAAGGGAACAGGGAAGTGGTATGGAGGGGCCAGGCGGTACCTGTGCACAAACAATAGTTCATGCGTTACAGCAGAACTTGATTCGTTGTAGGAGAGGACTCAGTGATGCCTACATAATAAAGTAAGGATTCCTTTCTCAACTCATGTCAAATTCATTATTTTTCATTCCATCCTAAATTAAACGGCTCCCAGTAATCAAATGCAGAATTGATAGCTAGACAGCATACACAGCATCAGAGTTGCGCAAAGTTGTGCAGACTGGTTCTGCAAGATACTTTCAGCATATTTACTATCATAAGTAGCTCTCTGTGTATAAGGAAACTGGAGAAAGCTGCAATCTTAACTCACCTAATACGTGACTAAATAGTCTTACAAAATCCTCTTCTTTACACTTCCTTTATTCATTGTTCCTCATTCATCTCAAGCTGCATCTTAACTGGCTTAATGCAGTTGAGGTCATAAGATTACATACCCATTGCAGAATCTGCAAAATGTTAATAATAAAAAAAAATCAGTGGATTATAAAAATTCCATTATGTTTTTTATTTAGTCCTGCCCTGAAGAAGCTATTTCACATAACAGATATTTACGTTTAGTCCACAAGACACAATACTGACTGAATTTACACAAATGAATCAGCTCAAAAGTTTGCATACGCTTGATTGGATGATCAACGACTGTTTTTATGTTTTGTGATAGTTGTTCATGAGTCCCTCATTTGTCCTGAGCAGTTAAACTGCCCACTGTCCTTCAGAAAAAACACTCCAGGTTCTGCACATTCTTTGATTTTCCAGAATCTTTTGCATATTTGACCCCTTTCCAACAGCGACTATATGATGTTGAGATCCATCTTTTCACACTGTGGACAACTGAGGGACTCGTACACAACTATTACAAAAGGTGCAAACATTCACTGATGCTCAAGAAGGCAACACGATACATTAAGAGCCAGGGGGGTTTAAACTTCTGAACATGATGATCCGTGTACATTGTTATTATTTTGTCTTCTGGGAAACGTTTAAATATCTTATGTAGCTTCTGAAGGGCAGTACTAAATGAAAAACAATAAGATCTTTAAACAAACTAATAACAATTTACACCAATCATCCTTTTCAAAATGGATTTCAATGATCCCTCTTTTTATAAAAAAAAAAAAAAAAAATTATTAACATTTTGCAAATTCTGCAAGGGGTATGTAAATTTATGAGCACAACTGTATGTAGACCAAAGGTGTCAAACATACAGCTTGCGAGCCAGAACTGGCCTAATAAAGTTTCTAATCCAACTCATCTTGCAGATTAAAACTGAATTGAAAAATTTTAAAAACAGGAGTAGGAGGAAAAATAGAGCAAAAAAACTTCAAAGCCATAAAATAAGCTACTGATTATAATATGTATTTCTTCATTCATAAACAGAAAATTTGACACGGTAAGCATACGTATGTCTTTCTAAAAGAAGAATTTTCACAGTAACAAGGGTGAATATTTGTGCAAACACAGCTTTTACAGCTTTCCTTCCTACATAATTTTGCACACTATTTATCAGAATATTGATTTTTGTTTTCTTCTACTGAATATTATGGGATATTTTGTGTAGATTTATGATATATAATGCCAATTAAGTAAAACCATAGTTTAGATTCTTTTTTCTACTAATGATTTGTAGTCTGTTCTTCTGTTTAGTGGACGATGTACAGTATGTTCTGTGCATTCAGAATGTACCTGCTGATAATTGAACACATTTACGAGGAGTGGAAGTTGTTGATATGTTATTGATCTACTAAACTGATTTTTATTTATTTATTTATTTATTTATTATTTTTATAAAATTTTTTTGGTCCAAACAACTTGACATTGGACTAGGTGCATTGTGGCCTGTTAATTAAAATGAGTTTGACACCCCTGATGTACTGTAGACACTTGAGTAGATACTTGAGTAGTATCTGATTTTAGTAACACTCTCTCAGTGATCTCTCATTTTTACCAAACCAAAATATGTATCGAAGTTCATAACATTATTCCAGTTAAGGTTACTGAGCTTTGGAACTTATTTTGTCATTTGGGCCATCCATCACGAGTGAAATCTTGAAATTCTAAGACATTCTTTGGTCTATTGTTTTCCTGCTTCACATACCAGGAGGTGCAGCCACATATCTCACATAGTAATACATTTTCATAAGCTCAGGACAAACTTGGATGCGAGGTCTAGGGTGGAGTATGACTACACATATTGTTTTACTGAGGAGGGATAAAACAAAACAGGACAGTGCCAAGTCTACTAAATCTCCATCTTTGTAATGGTACTGCAGACCAAAATAACTCAAAAACAAAGGAATTATAAGGGTATGAGTTGAAATCAGTGGTTTTCTGTTTGTGTCCCAAACCATTTCTATATTTTCCATTTCTATCTCCCAACAAAAACTAAAGTCAAACTTTCTACAAGAAAAAGTGGCAAATTTGCTTTCCACATGGGCTGGAATGCACTGGGAGAACTTTCTGTTTTTCTCTTGCTGTGCTCTGGCTCCTGATCATCATTTGCACCTGATCCTTATTATCCATCTCAATGTCTCTTTTCTTTGTTACTTGTGTACTCTGTAAAGTTTTGCATGTGTTGATCTATGTTTTATATGCAGAATATGCCCAGTTATATCACAGCACTGTCAAATTCTCAAATCAGATTGGTCAAAAGGCAATGAATAATTTTAAATGTATGTAACAGCAGCTCTGACAGTAGTGCAGCTGTTAATCATGGGTTAATATTAATGTGCTCAATTTAATATGTTATAGTTCCTATAGCAACAGCTAATTCAAAGGGACTTGTATGGTGGACGTGTCACATAATCTAAGACTAAAAATAAACAAATTAAACGTGTTGTTATTTAACAAAGAAAGTGTCTAATTGTTGAAATTGTAATGTTTATGTAACTTTTATGCAACTTTTATGGAAGGGGGGTTAGGGTGTTCGCAGGAGACTATATCATACTATTCTGTTGTTGATTATTTTCCTGTAACAGCACAGTTGTGTTTTGTTGCTAAATAAAATAATATAATACATATGATAAAATAATCAAATGTTTTATTCCTTACTTATGACATTATGATAAAATAAGACAGTTAAGTCTATTTTTCCCTAAAAATGATATATTTAGCATATAGTTTTAATAATATTAATATTATTAATCTAATAATATCAGCTTAATTTGGTTATATTTAAAATATCTTCACTTGCTAAGATACAAATGTACTAACATTTGGGACATACCAATAATATTATTTCTAGATCTTCCAGTTTGATCTTTTAGTCTGTGTTTTGTCTGATATGGATTTCTCTGTGGTTGCCATGTCTGACTATGTTCTGACCCCCGCCATGGTCTAATGGACAGACTTCACATTTCTGGCTTGATTTGAAACAGAAAGTTTTTCTAGGGAGGCAGATCCCTAACATATTCTCACATGCTATGTTTTCTTTGTACAGCCAATCACAGAGAAGAACATAATACTTGTTATGCACAGGTTGGACAGGCATAGATAAGCAGTAAAAAAAAGACCAGAGCTGCCAGACAGTTTGAGCCAAAGCAAAGCGTGACCTTAGTATTATCAAGTTCTAACTGGGTGAAGGGCCATTTTGAGATACAGTTTGGGGCAACAAAGTGTTGATATTCCTGCTAGGAAACCCCTGAGCTACTGTAATCTACAGGACATCCAAAAAGTCAGGAACTGATCTGAATATGTTGAGCAAAATCTGTGTACAGAATATATTGTAAATAATAAATACAACATGAAGTACATTCAAATTTATTCTCATTTGTTCCTGACTTTTCTAACATCCTGTAAATTTACAGCTCAACAAACCCTATGCTTTAAAGTTACTTAACATAAGAAACTCTTATATGGTCTGCTCGCTGACCTTCAGTCGCAGTTACAGATGTTTACACATTGTAACACTGAAGAGTTAATGGGCAACAACCAATTCATATTCCAATTCTGCGATGTTCCCATTTCTGTTTATTACTAGCATTACGCACACATAAAATATCTACAGCTAAAATCTCTTTTCACCTCCGTCATGCCATCCTGACATTTCGAATCAGTGTCAGTGCATAAATGCAGGGGGTCCCAAAAGTCTCCATACACAGGGGACTATGTTTGCCAGCACTACGTCGGTTGTGCCTTCATCAGTAGATGTTCATGGACATCCACTTCTCAGCTGACATACACTTCCAGTTCGTGGACATACACTTCAGTTTTTTTAACTTGTTAATGAAATGAGAATGATTTCAATACATTCTTCTTATATATAAAAACTAAGTATAAAAAGTTTGGAAGACATTATGCTAAAAAGTGTTAATTTCCCCTATGTATGGAGACTCTTTTGGGACACCCTGTAGAATAGAATGTGAATATTGATTGGCTACAGCTGCCTATATTCTATGTTCATCCTAAGTAGTGATTGGCTAGCAGATAGACCCACATAATACCAGAGTTTAGACATAGAACCTTTTATTTTTTCAAATACTACACCAAAAATGTATAATACTGAGGTCATGAAAGTTGGAACAGATGTAGGAGATTTATGAAATCCAGCGTAAGTTCAGCCAAACACCACTGATGTTGGGCAAGTTATAAAATAATAATAAAAAGAAGAAGCTTCAAAACCACAAAGTGGGGTCAAAAAGTCTGAGTGCGCTACCAAGAAATGTTTTTATTATCCCAGTTACAAATTTGATTTCTCGGACAAGATCACGCCATTCAGCACTAAGCAAAACGATCTGTTCATTATTTAAAGCAGCGGGGATGATCATGCGCAACACAGAGATGAAAATAGTGAATGTGAATCGTGAATCATGTGTTACTCATTAACACTTTTATCACTGTGTGTGTGGATTATAAATGTGAATGAAATATAAGATGTCACAACAATTTCAGATATGAGGCACATGATATTCAAGTACTGCAGAAATTTAAAAAAAATCCATTGTTGTTGTTGTTTTTAATAAATAATCAAATAAAGCAGTTCCTTCTTGGATTTCAACACAATGTGGCTGAATACTCACTCTACAGAAACAACAACTGCGTTTAGTTGAGTAACCGTCTGTCTGGACAGGAGATCGTACGGACCCATTTCTGTAAACAGAGAGAGAGAGAGAGAGAGAGAGAGAGAGAGAGAAGAGTTTACACTATTTACACTGAGTGCAATTATAGACATAATGTACGTATGTAAGGAATTGGGGGCATGCAGCTATAGGAAAATAATCCATGATGTTTTGATGTGATGTGACCCATTACAAAGCAGATGTTTGCACCCCGAAGTGGATTACTTTTCTTATTACCAGCATGTCCTGAAGTGTTTTATTCTTCTTAAACACAAGTGATTTGCCAACAATTACAATTTTTTATTTATTAATAAACACAGTGCACTTTTAACCATTTATACGTAGACAGACATAGATTTAATGCTTGGGAATGTCCGCAAGACAATTTATCACTTACATTACAGCAGTTAATAAGACAAAAAAATGCAGCTTTTCATGTTACCAAAAAACCTGAAAGAGCAAACACCTCTTCTAGTCCTGGCGGAAAACTTAAGGTTACATCTTTACCACTAATTGTTACAAAGCACTGACAACGGAGAACAAGTGGAGAATGTGAATAGCCTACCTAAGTACATGTTTATGTAATGTTTAATGTGTAATGAGACTCACTAGAGCTGCCCAGACACCATCCTCCACCATGCAGGTAAATGATGGCTCTCCTCATCTCGCCTGTTCCTCTGTCCTGCCTAGGTTCATACACCACCACCTCCACGCCATCAAAACGCTCTTCCGCCACCTTCACCCGCTTGTCAGACACAGGTACCACTCTTTCTAAGAACGTGATCAACATCATCACGTCCATGTAGTCCGCCAGACCTAGCAGCTCGCTGAAGTCTGCCTGGAGAGAAAGGAAGGGATGAGGGAAAGAGAGAGAGAAAGGGACATGACTTTGAGTTTAGACTGATGTGTTTGATTGGAAAGATGGATGGTGCAATGTACACAGTGTAACACATTTAGCTAATTTTGACCAAGGACAGGGTGATTGTAAATATGAAGGGTAAATATGACTACTCTATATGACCCTTCAATTATTATGTATACACACACACACACACACACACACACACACACACACACACACACACACACACACACACACACACACACCTTGCATCAGTCAAGGATGTACTGTACATGGTTCAAGTGCTTTTACTCCAATTGTGTGTCACAGAGCAAGAAGACAGATCGTAGTAAATAAGGCAACAACCTTTCATAATGAGGCATGTTTTAATTAAACCATCAGATTTATGACCTTAATTAGGACCTGACTGCAGTAAGGGCCTTAGGCATATATTTTTGGCAGATACCCTTATCCAGAGCAACTTACAATTATCTCATTTATACTTTTAATAAGTAATCATTTTTTCTATGCGCACCTGTCAGGAACTGGTAGTGGAGGTGGACGCAAGTGCAGATCATTTATTGTGTAAAGTACAAATAAAACAAACGAAATCGTGAAAAAAAGAACCATCAACATGAACTATGCATGCAAAGCAATAGACATACGGACTATAAGCGATAATGAGGCACACATGACAACAAACGACAACTACAACAAAGCCAGAGTGGGGAGCAACGACCTCTGCAGAGCCAGAGGGAGGAGCAAAGACTTCTGCGGAGCCAGAGTGGGGAGCGACAACCTCTGTGAAGCAAGAGTGGGGAGCAACATCCTCCGTGAAGCAAGAGTGTGGGAGCGATGTAATCAGCAGAGCTGGGAGGTGAAGTGACGTCCAAGGAACAAGGAACAAGTGACAAGGAAGCAGAGAGATATCCTCAGCAGTGTAGGATGGTGGAGAGATGTCTGGAGTGGAGCCGGTTGGCAGAGTGACGTCCAAGGCAGAGCAGGGAGATGGAGTGACACCCATGGCAGAGGGGTAGAAGGATATCCTCAGCTGAGCAATGAAGCAGAGTGACATCCTCAGGCAGGGAGGGTGGGAGATGGTTCCAACCTGGTCAGGACCCCCCTCCTCAAAAAAGTTCCCAAGGGGGCATGTGGCTTCGAGCTATTCCAGTGTGGCACTAACCCAATCTCCCATCCCATGTTGCTCCCACATCAGGCAGTTTTTCTCCAGGAGCCCCTGCTGGAACTTCAAAAAATCTGCTGCATCCATTGGTCGGTCAAGCTTTCTGTCAGGAATTGGCAGAGGTGGCTACAAGTGCAGATAATTTATTGTGTAAGTACAAACAAAACAGATGAAATCGTGAAAACAAGAACCATCAACAGGAACTATGGATATGAGTCAAGACAAGGCATAACAAGACACAGGCGAGAGTGATTAGTGAGGCATGTGATGTGCTGGGGCCGATGGGTAGTGCAGTTGTGTGCCCTTTGGTGCTACCATGACAGCTCCCTTGGGAACATGCAATTAACATGTTATTGAGTAAATAAATGTGCTGTTCAATAAAATTATAATTATAATTATTATTACTGGCATAAGGGATGAGGAAGATGGGGACAGTTTACAGAGATCATTTTCAAGAATGCAGACAAGTCAAAATGTTGTGTTGGTCATATACACATGGATATACTGTACGTGGTACAGTATTAATGTTTATGTGCAAATAGTTGCACACATGAAATAAACATATATTACTTTTTGGATATACTAATGAGATATTAACATGAAATAATCAACCTACCATCTATGAGCTTCAGCTAGATCAATTATTTATTCAAAATATAGGATTAAAAAAAAATTTAAGCAACAGCTCTTCCATAAATAAACTCACAGGGTCTATAATAACTCCTATAATTAGAACAGGTGAGCAAAGCTTCCAATGCCTGGATTAAGATCTGACATAATCTGACATAATGTTGTTAACTCTTATTCTGCCTCTGAGCACTTACAGAATTGAGACATATTTAAATAATGTAATGTAAAACATATAATATATGCTTTAAAACTAAATCCATTAATGATTATATAGAAGGTTTAACATGATTGTGTTACTATGTACACTGTTGCACCTCCTCTATTAGAATACTGCTAAAATTTTGACATTTTCAAAAAAGAAAAATAAATAAATAAATAATAATAGTAATAGTAAAAATAATAAATGGAAAAAAATCTGTAATAAAGTACCAAAAGTTAGAAGGTAAGTAAAAGTTAAATATGGTGAAACATAACTGCTGAAAAATGTGTTATTAAAGTTACACACTAATATTTTACATCTAAAATATACATTTTTTTTTTATCTTTGGTGTGTAAAAGTATTTAAAATGTTTTATTTCTATGTAATCTTATATTCATTTTTAAAATAAATATAGCAATTATGCAATTTAGCTCTGAAGTTATGTCTTATTTTCAAAAACACTTTATCATCAATGTTTGTAAGTAAAGTTCGGATTCATTTGTGGATTAGGAGTGATTTGGAGCAACACTTAATGGAGTAATAAAAATAAGAATAAGGGTCTATATTACACTCAGTGTTACAGAGTTGATTTACATTTTAAATTTCTTAAAAATAGCATTAAATTAAATATTGGTTAGTGTTGACACCATGCGTAAAAGGGCTCATTTAAATGGCGCGTGCGACTTTCGGAAGTTATGCTAGGAAATGGATCTTTGTTTGAATGCAGAAATGGACTTACCAAGTGACTCAAACTCCTGAAGAAGCAGTCGGTAATCATGAGCTTCCATCTCTGCTCTATGTTATCCGGAATGGGCGAGTAGATGTAGTACGCCGTTAACGCGCACACGGAGAGGAGGAAAAGCGCTCCTTTGGATCGCATTTCAGGTGCTTTGTAACGGATAGCGGAGCGCACGAACAAAACTTTCCCCCCTTCCGCTTGACCTGTTAGTCAGACACTCCGGTAATCCGGGATTAAGTTTGAATCGCGACAGGACAGAGCGCGCACACCGGCGTTTCCCCCCCCACGCGCAGGCCTACCGGGAGGGGCTCCGAGCTCGTGCTAGGACCGGTTTAACGTTTCTTTCATGCCATGATGTTTATGCGTTATTACGCATGCATGCAATTTCGCCACAATTACTATAATTAATAGGTTTAATAAATTGTATACGGCATATATATTCTATTATAGTACCTGCACGAAACCTTAATCCACATTCCTGGATTTTTAATTAGAAGTCAGTAGCCAGCTATCTTCACTGCACTTATTGGAGCCTTAGGGAAAACCGGTACCCTTTGGTATCTCATTAGCTAAATATAACTGTAAGTGAGACCATATGGAGTGCTAGTCTGCGTGACTGGCTGGAGTTTTATTGCATCTTTATTAACTGTTAATAGTCAGTGTGTGTTAGGTCAAGGGTTACTGTACTTTTATTTCTCTCCAGACACAATTATAACATCAGCACAGATTTAAATATAATCTGATTATATATATTAGGGATATATATATATATATATTAGAGTAAAACTTACCTGTGCATATTGTTTATGGGAATTTTTTATTTTATTTTTTATTTTATTATTTATTATTATTTTTATTAAATGTAACTCTAAATTAGATTTAAAATTTTATTTTTATATGACTTTTCACAACAGGAATTGTCAAACAGCAGCTTTACCTAAATCCACATGAGGAAGAAACCTCAAGAGGAAGCAGACATATATATAGTGCTGTGAATAAGTATTCATCCACTGAAATTTTTTGCACGTTGTCTAGGTGGAAAACAATATAGTTTGCAAAAAATGATTTACAAATAAAAGAAAAAGAGTTGTTATTGTATAAGTATTCACCCCTGCTGCTAAATTAGGTCAACAAGTTGCCAACAGAACTGATTAGTTGAATCTCAATGTACTAAATACACCTGTTGCTTCAAGGCCTCAGAGTTTGTTAGAGAACATACTTAAACAAACAACATCATGACAACCAATGAGCTATCAAAACAAGATTCATGACTTATGCACCCAATTAATACACTTCAGTGGCACTACCAAATATTGGGGGGACAATGCACTGTAATATCTATTATGTTCAGAGGTTACTATGGTACCAGTAAATTTAGCTACAGCATATTTACATTTCTGTTCATGTTAGCCTTGGTGAAACAAACGCACCATGTATTCCTTGCTTCTGTATTTTTGTTTTACCATAGTTTCAGCCTTTAGCAGTTTCCAATCTATTTGTTGTCAGTGATCAGAAGCATTCATCCAATATAAGGTGGTCACTAGCACATGCGTAAGTGCACTACATCAGTTGTGCATTATGAGAAAACACTGACTGAATCAAACATGAATCTTCCAGCCATTAAAGCACATCTGCACATACACTAAATAAGACACAGCTACAGCACAGCTTTTAATGGAAATAGTGATCACTAATTATCAGATAAGTTTGCAAACTTTCTGGAATTTTCCAAATCCGCTAATCATGCAGCTCCCGGAGTTCAGCACTTTCTCTCTCTTTAGATGTTTCTTACCATGTGGTATGTTGGAACTTTCCCAATCAACACACCTTAATCTCCTTGTAGGTACTTGCCCATTTATTTGTTTAGTTTTGTTGGTGAAGAAATTTATTTCTTAGAAATAAACAGATGTTGGTTTCTGACTCAGGCTCATGACTCAGGGCTCATACTGGGTCTGGAATTCGTACATGCACACTGAATTGTCTTAATGAGTAGAATGTGTGAAATCATGGCACATCATCAGATTCCTGCAGCTCTGAGACAAGTCGAGGGAGTCGAAAGATTCCTGCATGTGCTCATGTTTTCAGATCACGTTGAGGCTAAGCCTCTGGTGATGAAAGTCACTTAACCTTGGTCAAAGGTACAATTCTTATCAGTCCAAAATAGCCTTATATCAAAAAGCCTAGAAAAGTGAAAGCAGAAAGAAACCATTTAAAAAAAGGAATTGGTACCCCGATAAAGAATATGTTCACTCTTAAAAGATTTCTATTGTTATTCATTTCTCACAATGTTCAGGAACTCTATCACTGCCCTTGAGCAAATATGACACTGAGCATGTAAAACCTCTATAATATGGTGGTGGATCATTAATGCTTTGAGGCTGTTTTGTTGCTAGTGATCCAGGAGCAGTTAAGACAAAATGCATTATGTATTCTGCTCAGTCCCAGAATATTTTATACTAACACCTTGTTACTTCTTAAACCAGATAATGGCCCCCTACCTACATTCAAATAAACAGACAAATAACTGCAAGACATAAAATAAATGATTTTGCAATGGCCAACTCAGTCTCAGGGCAGGATTTCACCAGATGTTAAGTGCAGATAATTGTGGGGAAAAATATCTCCAGAAAATGTTTTATGTTAAAAAAATTATTGTGTTCTAATAAAACTATGCATCATACATACTGCATGTGTAAGCTACACGCTGAATGCATTATAGATATTTACAGTCCCCCCTGAAACTACTGGAACGGCAAGGCCAATTTATTTCTGTGTGCTATACAGCATATCTATAAGCCCATATCTGGGCTTGAGATCAAAAGAAGGATATGAGAAAAAAGTTTCGGATTTCAGCTTTTATTTCCTGGTATTTACATCTAGATGTGTTAAACAACATAAAACATAGATAATGTAGATAGTAAATTAAAGAAAATAGCACTTAATATTTGGATGCATATCCCTTGCTTGCAATAACTGCATCAAGCGACTAACTGACATCACCAAATTGTTGGTTTCTTCTTTTGTGTTGCTTTTCCAGGCTTTTACCGCATCCTCTTTCAGTTGTTGTTTATTATGTGGACTCAATGAAGTCCTTTGTTGAGTTGGCAATGTGCTTTGGATCATTGTCTTGGATGGCATGATGAAGTACCTTCTGATTAATTTGATGCATTTCTCTTTAAACTGGCAGACAAAATGTTCAAAAATTTGTGAATTCATTCTGCTGCTACTGTGCCATCATGAGTTACATCATCAATAAAGATTAGTGAGCCTGTTCCAGAAGCAGCCATGCAAGCCCAAGCCATGACACTACCTCCACCATAGGCTTGTATGTTTTGGATCATGAGCAGATCCTTTCTTTCTGCACACTTTGGCCTTTCCATCACTTTGGTAGAGGTTAATCTTGGTTCCAGAGCTTTTGTGGCTCATCTCTGTATTTCTTTGTGAATTCCAATCTGGCTTTCCAATTCACAATTGCACAGGTGAAACTGAAGGTTAAAACCAAGAGTAGGTATTTAGAGCTATTTATTGTTTAAACACTCAATCTAACAGGGCACACCTGGGTTACAAGAAACAGCTGTCAGTCACATGTTCTAATATTTTTGCTTGCAATATTTCTGCTAGTTTAACGCATCTAGATAAGCTGAAATTCATCTTTTGATCTCGAGCACAAATATCTTCAGTCTACAGAAAAAAAAAAAAAAAAAGAAAAAAAAAACCTTTTAATGAATTGGCCTTGTCGTTCCAATAGTTTCAGAGGGGACTGTATAGCACACAGGCATTGGCTGGATGACAGGAAAAAAAAGACCTTTGAAATATGTAATGAGTATATATAAAGGTCCAAATAAAAATGTACAAAGGAAAATGTAAGTTTTTAAGAGAAAGAGTACAAGTATTCAGTTTCAATAATATTCAAGTAAAGTATAAATACCCCCAAATAATACTTATGTATAGTAAATAAGTATTTAAGGCTTCAGTTTGACTGAGGGCTGTGAGAATGAAGTTTTACATCCTAAAATAGAATGGACTTTCAAGCTTTTTCTTTTTCTTTTTTTTGCAATGCAAGAAAAAAAGGCATTAGCAACATGAATCAAGCAATCAAGGTCAAGAATCAAGAATATACTGGAAATGACCACGTGTTGAAATTTTGATTTGGTTTTATTAAACATTTTATATGTATCACGTGACAGCAATTCACAGATGGGTTTATATATTTATCTGTCATGGAGCCTCATATGTAACTGAGGATTCTGCTAACTGCTGACTTAATGCCCTCTGACACGTGCTCACATGCCTTTCTGGCTGTCTCATATGTGTCTGTAATAGCCTCCCAACACACACACACACACACACACACACACACACACACACACACACACACACACACACACACACACACACACACACAGAGAGAAGTGTGTGCTTTGGGTTAGAACCAAATGCCGGTTACTTTTCCTTCTCAATTACCATCCCTATAAAATACATTTTCTATGAGATTAGGTGGTTTGAATTTTTTTTTTTTTCCTTTTTCTGCAGAGGCCAATGTGATTGTGCTAAAGCCAAGTGAGTCTGTGAATGGTTAGCCTTTTATGGCATTCTTACTTCCTATAAACCTGCTCATTCTGTTCACAGTAACTCAAACAACAACTCTTTACAACCATTGTGAGCAGAAAAGCATGCCGAACCTTGAGGTGGATGAGTTACAGAAGCAGAAGGCCACATTTGGTTCAGCCAAGAACAGGAATCTGACGCTACATTGGGTACTGGCTCAACGAAACTGGACAGTTGAACAACACGATCATATTCAAAGCCACTGAGATCACATTCATTCCCCTTTTTTTTTTTTTTTTTTACATCAGTGCACTGAGAATTGTTTTTGAGAACTGCAGGTGGGAAACACAGCAAGACTTTTTCTCTGTATAGAGTGCTGCAGGAATGAGTCCTAAAACCCGGAAATGAGTTAGCATTTTAGCACTTCCGGTTCCATCGTTCCGAAGTCAGTGGGTTTTTTGAATGGGTTTTTGTTTAAATGCCTGAAATAAGGTCTGTGGTTAACACAAGCTTAAGATGTTTTCACCTTTTTATTCTACAAAATAAAATACATCAGTTATATCAGTTACTGATTTTTTACAGCTTTTACGTGTCTTGAAAAAGACGGTTGCTAACAAGTGGCTAAATGGGACTACAGAGGTTGTTGGGGACATTAAATGTCATAACACTGAACAGGAAAACTCACCTACTACAGCCTCGTTGTGTTTACACTCACTCTCTTGCAAACAATTCCAACTCAAGCTTATAGTTTTTTCAGTTTATAGTATTTTCCAATTGTTTCATTTTTTAAATAAAGATTGAAAGAGTTGTCGGAAGCCTAGTGGTGGTGATTTGAAGTCATGCGACCGTGGTGTAATTCGTTCATAGCCTAACTTTAGATTTTTACTTCTGGTGATTGTATTTAGGCTTCAAAATTCATAAAATTTGTGTTCATTTGTGAAGATTATCTTGATGAACAAAACGTGCAAGAAACATAAACTTTTGCTGGTCACAGAACTTATTTTCCACAATAATCCAAAAGCCAATACTAAATACTATTGGCTTTTGTCGAGGGGACCAGGGTGAAGCTTACTTCCTGGTTGGCCTACAAAAATACGTCGTCCCTGCAGCACTCTATTAGATTCGAAGTTTCTTTCTGCTACTTTGGTGCCCTCTAGGGATACACCATCGGTTTGTCCTCAGATTAGCCTAGCCTTGTTTTTAGTTGTTTGTTTGTTTTTACTTATTTAAAAAGATTTTTGGTCTTTCAAGAAATACAAATTTTGAAATTTTGTCAATGCACTGTCTTTTATGTGTCATTTATAAGTTTATTATATGTCTGAAATGTAGGTATAACTTGCCATAAATTGATGTTTTCTCTGTACATTTACAGCATTTGGCAGACAACCTTATCCAGAGCAACTTACATTTATTTCATTTATACATCTAAGCAATTGAGGGTTAAGGGCCTTGCTCATGGACCCAACAGCAGCAGTGCTGGGATTTGAACTCATAACCTTACAAACAGTAGTCCAGCACCTTAACCACTGAACTACCACTGCCTTCTATACTGACTTCTGGCTGACCCATTCTTGCATTTATATATTTATAGTTTATTTTTCCTGGCAAGCTGAAATTAGCAAACAACACAAAAAGGTTTAAAACTTAAAGCCGCTATATCACAGCACTGTTAACTCCTCGAATCAGAAGATGTGGATTCATTTTCTATATTCCCTGACAGTAGTGCTGGCTGTGATTCAAATCATAGGTTTATATTAACTACATTCTACATCATCTAAGACTAAAGAATAGATTAAAAAAAATAATTAATTAGTTTTAAAAAACTAGCTAATCATTGATATGGTTCTAAGTTTTCTGTGAGGAGGTGTTTATGGAACACTTATGGAAGGAGTCTCCAGTGTCAGTACTTTGTAACAGTTCTGTGTGTTCTTTTTGGATATCTAAGTATTCTATGGTTCAGACCTCCAAATGTACTTACACATCTTTGAACATGTTTTATACTGTAGGAGGCAGCATTTCACTTCAAATGAACACTAAAGTCCTTCCTCTTCCCCAAGAACTTTAATCAGGACTAATTAATCTTAAAAAAAAATGATAATAAAAAAAAAAAAAAACCTGTCTTGTGTTTTCTTTTTTAATACTGTAATACTGTACGAATCTCCCCAACAGTGTTTTAAGCTGGTATTGTTAGTCTCTGACCTAGTGATCTAGCATGACGATATGTTTTTGATACAGTAGATACTGTGAAGCACTTGTGTAAGTTGCTCCGAATACGGGTGTCTGCTAAACTCTGTACATGTAAAAGTACATGTAAATTTCACAAATCATCAATCGTTTCCTCTGTAATTTTCTTCATCATCCTTTGTTCAGTTTGTACTTTCCAGTCTGATTACAATACAACTGCATCTCCTTTCACACCCAGTATACAAGTTCTCTTTATTATGAGTGAAAAACCTTTGATAACTAGGCTATTACTTCCTCAATTTTTTATTTATTTCTATATCTAGCTGTGTCTCAATTTCCATAATACTTAATTCAGATTTCTTTAATTCTCTGAACAAACTTCATTGAACAAACTGCTCTACAAACGTAATTGTGCCATACATATCCTGCCTCCTCACCACATTGCACCTTTGCCTTACTCATCACTTATTCAACACAGCTGGTGGTCAGAAGTCATGCCATGATGTTAATTGATGGTGACATTTTTGAAAACCACACACACACACACACACACACACACACACACACACACACACACACACACACACACACACACACACACACACACACACTCAATACTGAAGTGCACACTCTCGCTCCTTTTTACAGACATTGAGTAGTTGATATTACACAAGTCTGTCAGTGTTGTGAAAGTTTGCTTTTGCCTTGTACTTTCACAAGCAGTTCTTTTAACAGACATTTTAAAACATGCTGAAACTCTGGTAATGAAAGTCTAACATCAAAAAAAAAAATATATATATATATATATATATATATATATATATATATATATATATTTTTTTTTTAATGTGATAAAGTTATCGTCAGTAAAACTAATACACTAATACATCTTTCGCTTCAGCTTAGATTCCGACCAAGACAAATATTTGTAAACTTTAGTGAAAATAAACCATAAACATTCACTAACTGTTCTAGGTTTTTATTTTATTTTATAAAATTAATAAAAATGTATGAAATAATTACATCTTTGTTTTTCATCTTATATTTTGTTGGCTCACTGTCCGATTTAGCTCCTTTGGAGTTATAAATCATGCCTAGTGGTTATATATGGGAACTGCAACAAGCTCTAAAGGTACGTTTACACACCAACAGCGACTTGCAGCGACACAGCGACCAGAGACAATTCATTTTCAATGAGAGCTGGCGACTTCCAGTGACATGAGTGACAGCGACTGTTGGAAACAGCGACACAATAAAGTTGAGAAAAGTTTATCTATATGCAAATATAGAGCAACTTGGTGCAGCAAATTCTAATACTAATGGGAGTAAAGAGAGTAGAGTGCATGTGATCCATAGCCTCCCGTGCTCACTAGCTATTATTTTAACTTTAAACTTGCTAAGGCCATAAGCTAAGCTAAGCTAATTGGCGCTTTCGCTTTCGCCACAAATACATGCCCACAGTGGCAAAGAGCACACTGCTTCTCATAGGATATGATGCACATATACACTGGTAAATTTTATATACAAACACGCTCCCTCCAGAATGTGTAATTTTTGCGGCAAGAAAACTGGTTTGTTGCCAAAAAGTGGAATGCTAGTTCTGCTGATTAATGTTACTCTAGCAAGCAGTAGTAGGAACACCTACTGGCGACATCATAGTACAGCGACTGGCCACTTGCGACGATAAAATCTTTGTATGTGTGAAAGTACCTTTATAGAGGCCTGCTGCGCAAAGAATCACCCCTGCCCCAAGCTGACTCTATGAACATTTTCATTAGAGGGAGAGCAGCAGGCAAAACAGTTAATGATAGGATTGCCAGATTGGGCTAGTTTCTAAATAGTCTGCGGACACTAAGATCTTGTTTTACAGCAAGTAATTGGAATTAAATATAATGCTACATTTCTGCAAACAAAGGCAAAGTGTAAGTACAGATAGTGTGTCTATGTCGTACAGAACCATTACAACTGCAAATATTAGAAGAAGGAAAGGAGGGATTATGGAGAGCAGCATAGATTAACCCATGCAAAGGCTGAGAAAATGAAGAAAACTTTTTTTTCCTTTTACACTGCCTGAATTTTTTGTGTCTAGTCTTGTGCTCAGGTCTTTTCTGTGGTTTGAGGTGGAAATTTCTAGTTCTTACTTGCCGAACAAAGTAATTAACTGTTTTTGCTTCATCAAAAATCACATATACCTTCCTGGTATCTATGTATTTACAATTAATGAATAATTAATTAATAATCGTCATTGCTTCTGTTTAAATTTAATTTTGTACATTGGACATTGCAGAGTAAAACACATCAATGGCAACAATGGGTTTAATTTCCACAGTGATGTATTCACTGCCTTTCTGTGGTGAAATACATGACTGTGAAAAATAAAAGGCATAAATCCTGATCTCTTGCCACAGAGCCTGTGACTCTTTGCCTTGCAAGCTGTTGAGACAAGACAGGAAGGAAGATAGAAAAATGAGAAGTGGTTAAGTTAATGTCAAGTTTCATGCCACAGATAGCTGTGAAGTGAGGACTATACCACACGTTATTTTAAAATGTGCCACATTTTTATTACTTGCAAGTAGCGTTTGAGTGGCACTTCACTGATATATTAAAAACATCTAAGAAAGACTTCTATCTCTATCTCAGAACTGTGCGAATAGTCCAAATTTGCTGACTAGTGACTACATGAAATCTAACTTTGAACCTAATATAAAGGGGAAATATAGAAAGTATGAACCATAAGGCCAAATTTTAAGATTATTTCCTGTAAGAGTGGCCACTAAGTGGTGCAAATAAGGAATCACACTATAGAGGGAATGTAGCGTCCATCTATTATTCAATCTATGCCAGGTTTGGAGTTGGAGTTTGGTGGCTCAGAAGCCAATCTCACACCTATGGGACATTTTCTCAACCTCTCTTTTTACTGAAAGTGATCTACATGACTCAGAGTCTAGTCTCCATGGTGCTTTTGAGCTATCCCACGGTGATTAATATCCGTGGTTTCATATCTATTTCCTGTTTATGATTTATGGGCTCATTTTGATCATTCTGTGAAGTGCTGATTTTTCAACTTCATTCGATGTGTAAGCAGATTAAATGTGTAACAAGCATGAACACATTATTTGGAATGAACAGATAATGTGTTCTAAAAGAAATACAAATGCATATATGAATAGGCGGTGTAGTATTTGTTTGTCGTTGTTGTTGTTGTTCAATTTACAGTGATGCATTTACAGCATTTGTTCATCCTTAGTAAGGTTGCAGGCTTCTAGTTTATATTTGTTTATATTTTTGTGAAATAGAACCAAGTTTATCAAAAAATGCTGTGGGCAGCAACAAACAAAAATAATAACTGCATTTTAAAAAAGTCAGACGCATATCTAAAAAAAAAAATAAGGCCACACCCACTTTTCGTTTGAATCTACATACAGATACATACAATACAGAACCAGATACGAAGATTTGGAGTAAGAAAGGGCCTATGAATAAGAAACGTTCTTTGATTGGATAAAAGTAGTCTAAAAGATTTTCATATTTTTATATTCTAAAAGTTATATTCTAGAATTTCAGTAATATTAATGTCTAGATTAATCTCCTATTCCTCCAAACACCACTGGCCATTTGTTAGCATTAATACATGTCTGCATTTATGGTTTTAAATAAAAGCCTGACAGCATAAACACTGAGAAACACTAGCCTCCTGTCATACATCTTTAAAAAGAAGCTCTGGTCCAACACAACCTTGGAAAGCACACATATCCTGTGACAATAGCAGAAGCCAGAAGAAAGTGAGGTCACCTAAACACCAAACCATATCACATACCCTGGAGTAATGTTACATTTTTATGGATTTTCTGAAAACAAAAGGTTGACAGTGTACTGACGTTGCAAAAAAAAAAAAAGAAAGGCAGATGTTGAATAAAAAGACAAGTCACATATAAAAATCACACTCAACATTTCAAATAAGGAGAGAAGATCTGTCAAAATGAAAGAGCAAAAGCTTACAGTTATTTTATTATCTTCAACCAATGTCAAGCAATAAGACCCCCAGTGGTGTGCTGTTACAATCAACAAAATGGTGGCATGATGCAACCTAACATGAAGCAAAGTTACTGTTACCACTCTGACACTGATTATTTTCCTATTACAGCATAATCCAGTATTTTATTCCTCTTATACCACAGTGATTTGCCAACACTAACATGTTTTTTTGTTTTTGTTTTTTTAAATTAATTATAGGATGACACAGTGTACCTTTTATAATCCAACACTTTGAGAACAACATTCCCCAAAGACAAATCGGTAGGATTTTGGGCATTTCACTTTCTACAATGCACAATATAATTAAAAGTTTCAAGGAATCCGGTCAAAAAACCATTAGGAGTCTGTAATGGATATCCTGACATTGGTTCGGGAATACTTTGGTAAACCTTTGCTAAACACCATTCGCCGCTGCATCCACAGATACAAGTTAAGGCTTTACTATGCAAAGCAGAAGCCATACATCAACACTGTCCAGAAGCACCACTGACTAGCATGGCCTGCCTGCAGTCCTGACCTGTCTCTGATTGAGAATGTGTGGCGCATTATGAAGCGCAAAATAAGGCAACGAAGGCTCCGTACAGTTGCGTAGCTGAAGAAATGCATAATGGATGAATGGGGGAAAATTCCACTTGCTAAACTTAACCAAATGGTGTCTTCAGTGCCCAAATGCTTAATAAGTGTTATTAAAAGAAAAGGTGATGTTACACAGGGATAAACAGTCGACTGTTTTTGGAGTGTGTTGCAGTCATCAGATTTGAAATGAGTGTATATTTTCAAAACTAAATTAATTTCACAAAGTTAAACATCAAATAATGTGTTAATAATGTGTTTTCAATATAGTACATGGTGAACTGAATTTTCAAATGACACTTTTTGTTGTTGGTGTTTTTTTTTTTTTTGTTTTTTTTGCATTTTCCATACTGTCCCAGCTTTTTCGGAATTGGGGTTGTAATGTATATAACAATATGTATACATGTAACAATATGTAAATTATGATTTGTATGTTTTGTTTTGTTTTTGTTTGTTTTTACATAATTTTAAGCTTTATTTTACAGTTAATACATATATAAATATAGGCGGCCATTATAAAATAAACAAACATTAATTAGTAACAGTAATTAATTCTGTACCTCAAATTTCCAAATGTAGATAAAAAATAAACAAGTAAATAAATGCAGAAATTAATTTGTAAATAAATATGTTAATATAAAGTCTTTAATGCTTGACTACAAAGTTTTTTTGTTTTTTTTTAACAATTTGCACACAACTTTATAATGTTGCAAAAGGTCACAATTGATTATTATGTTCCTAACCTTACAACTTTACAACATATCCAAAATAATCTCTCATTATGATTTCTCTAAATTTTCCAAGATTGGTTTTTATAAACTTTAAGATTCCAAAATTGGGAATGAATAATATTTCAGCATTTTCTTCTTGACTGCACTACTAAACATGACTGATCTTCATGGTTTAAGATTAGATTAAGATTAATTACTATATTATATCTATCTATATTTTTATTTATATACATTTTCACTGTTTCTAATGTTCTCTACAGATAATTTATCAAAAAATAAATAAATAACAGCATAAATATACTGCTTGAGATATTTTAAGCCAATTTTCAATAATGATGAACAATATTCAACTTGAATCTTACCTTTAGACCTGCCAAAGAAAGGAGATCAGTCTTCATAAAAATGATCATAAAACCAGCACTGGACTTTCCATCATAGAAAAAATATTTAGAATGGCACCTGACAGGAATGCATACAATCATACACCATATGCTTTATCAGTTTAGGTCCTAATAGCTTTTCCACTGTTGCAGAGATGGCTGCTCCAAGATTAAAGTAATCAAAAGGAAATGACTCAGGTTGACTGTTAACAATGTGAAACACTCCAAAATATTTTAAAATTCTAGAAACATAAAAAGTAATTGCTACAAAGGAAAGCCAGAAGCAGATGAATGCATGTGCAGATTGTTTATTTAGGTATTTCCTGATAATAAATCAGAGTAAATGTCTATAGCTGGGATGAGACTGGTTTGAGCTGACAGGAAGGCAAGGGTAACTCAAATAAACCACTATTTACAACCGTGGTGAGCAAGAACATCCCATCTGGGTCAAACAATAATGGTAATTTATGACATGTAAACAATCACTGATTTTTTTTTAACTATTTAAAAAAAAACCTTCCTTGGGTATTATGGTTCATACACGTGTTGTCAAGAGGTGTCAAATAGTTCAGATGATAAAGTTATTGGGCATTAAATTATTACACAGGACTTTCACTGCAAATCTATCTATTGATTGACCAACAAAATGGTGGACACCCCGAGTGTCCCGGATGTAAGCAACGTGAGTGAAAACTATCAGCTGAAAGCAGGTGGTGTTCTACCAACAACACAGCAACTGTACTGGTGAACGATGCATGAGTTAGAGGTCAATAAGCATGGAAGACAGACCTGTTTGCCTGATGTGCATTAAGCGAGGAGCTCATCAGAACCGTACAGTGATCCATCAAAACCCCTATTGCTTGTTAAAATTCCAAAAAAGATAAGATTGATTTCCTGATTACACTGACATTAAACAATATGATGCAAAGGGATTTCCATCTTGATTCATGCCAGCTGAAGTAAGAAATTTGGACAGATCAATCCTTCCTGCTTTCCAATGTTGCAAAAGCTATCTTGGGCTATGCAGCATGTTGCACTAATTAACGGCCAAATGAAAACCATTATCAGGTCAAGCAGAATGGGGTGCTTGCTGGCCAGATGTCTTCCTTTCTCAGAAGTTTGGCCAAACTTGTTTTTTTTAAGCAGCTATTAAAGCCCCTTCTGATCCTAGTGGCTTCTTCTAGACCAGACTCCAGTTATCAAGACCCCCTGCCTTGCGCATCTTGAAATTTAACAAACCTGATCCAACTGATCAGCTAATTTTTAAGGCTTAAATGAGTTTGAAAGGAAATGAAAGCCAGAAGCAGATGGATGCCTGTGCACACTGTTTATTTAGGTATTTCCTGATAATAAGTCAGAGTAAATGTCCATAGCTGGGTTAATGGGGTAAGACTGGTTTGAGCTGACAGGAAGTCCACAGTAACTCAAATAAACCACTCTTTACAACCATGGTACAGAAAAGCATCACAGAACGCACGACATGCTGACTTAGCATGGACGATATTTTGAGGATCAAAATAATAAGATTAATGACATGTAAGCAATTAACGATGTTTTAAGAAACTGTCATCTGGCATTATGATTCAACTGATCAGCTATTTATTAAGGCTTTAATGAGTTTGGCAAGATCATTGAGGGTATGAATAATTTCAAAAAGTTTAAATAACACGTTTGACCATTCATTTAAAAAGTTTTACTTCATTTTAGTCACCTTACAGAAAATAATAATTAATTATGTTGAAGGGGTAAAGCTGGCAAAAATCCTAGGAAACTGTTTAAATTCACAAAAACATCAGACCTTTTTATTTATTTATTTATTTATTTATTTATTTATTTATTTATTTATTTATTTAGAGAGAAATGTATTTTAACATGGCAAAATTATCTGTTTTTACCCTTAAGGACTATGGCACAACATTAACACTCCTGATGTATATTTGCAATTTTTTTTCCTTTTAAACTTTAATGTGTTGCAGGTCTTGACATGACTCAACTGCTCGGCACTTGGGGCTCAGCTCCACTGTTTACTTGGCACTTCAATCTGACAGTGCCTGGAAGACTCACAAAAAAGCCACTCATAAACAGCCCCGTGAGACGCGCAATATCTCATGCTGCTGCTATTGATGCTGCGTCTGCACGCCAGCACAGATATGCAGTGTTCCCCAATTTGCATTACTTTTTATCATCAGGAAAAAAGGAGGACAGAAAGCAGATCTGAACGTTGCAAACTACAAATACACATCTAGAGTGTACGGCCTTGGCTGGAAATGAAACAGCATGATGAAACAGAATGAAACAATGATTCACAGTTTCTTTTGCTGATTTTCGACTTCACTGGCTGAGCTAGACTATGTACTTTAGATATTTTTTTGGTTTGCAGAAAATATGTTTATATGTCTAATCCTACATTCACAATATAAAGTGACAAGTCAGTCGTCACTTGTGGCTTGTCTCTTGTGGTTGTGTAGTGACCGCAACATGAGTGTACACTGCCCAGCATTTTTTAAAATTCCGATGAGAAATGAAATAATATCTATAAGAACCTATATAAAGCTTCTAAAGCTAACTAGTTAAATACACAATAAACAAATGCACTAATCAGTGTTTGTACTAGCTTTATAGGCAAAGTAGAAAAGCAGACTAACTTTACCAGCAATGTACACTCACCAAAATGAATACTACGGTCCATTTAGAATCGTTAAATTGAATTCAGTCAAATTGTCGAGAAGCAATGCCATGTGTACCTGGGGAACCACAATTTATTTTGTGTGTGCGTGTGTGCGTGTGCATGCTATGTTGACCTGACAGAATTTGTAATGAATGAAACAGCACACCATACACTTTTACACTTTTCCCTGTACACTTTACAACATGCTGTGAATCAAATACCTCATGTGTTAGACCTAGCCAATGTTTCCACACACAAAAAATGTTTCTAGTACGAAACTAATTCCAGCAAATCCCCTATTTACTCTTTTTCTTGGTCAGGGAAAGAAGTGGAAAATGATTCACGATTTTATCAAAGGAAACATTATGCAACACACATAAGGGATCGCAGATAATAAACTTGGTTATTTATTTTGGCACCAGGACTCTGCTATGGTGCATTTTTATCGCGTCTCTGGGTTTGTGGTCTAAAATCTTTGTGGTTTGCAAGGAATGTATTTGGGTTTAGCAGGAAATCAGCTCTGTCTGCTCGTTTTTACTGACTGCTGACTCCTGACAGACACTTAAGCTGGGTGGCATGTTGAACTTTGTTCGGTGTCGAAAATTTCCTTGAGGTGGATTTTTTTTTTAAAGACAGCATTAATGTTAAATAGCAGAGAATTGTTTGAGGCATAGCAGAACACAGCATTTCTGCATATACAACACCCCCAGATGATTACATACCATTATAGACATCGTATTGCATAAAATCTCAGGCCATTTGCGATAAATCTGCCTTCAGGACTACAATCTTAGTCCTGTTCTGTCATCTCTTCTGTTTATGACATGTGGTTGCCATTTAGCCTGAATGTATTTCTTGGCAGTAACAGCAAAAATGGTCATTGGGTTATTAGTCTCCATTCTCAGAGATCTTTTACTTCTTTCTAATACATCTGAGCAAATGTGTACTCCACATTCATTGGCATTCGTTGATTGGTCTAAGAGTGGAGTTTAAAAGTTTTCCTTGGTGTCAAGTTCCCATTCTGCCTGTTAAATAAATGTGTTTATCACTTAAACCTGTTTTTAAAAGCTTCCACATCATCTTTTCCACACATGACCCAACAAAAATTATTGCTGTCCAAATGTTGTTTTAACAGAATTTACTCTCTCAAAGTTCATGAAGGCATCTCAGTTGGTTAGTTCCTATAACTGTGTTGTAGCATTAATTTAAAGAAGACAGAGGCATAAACTGCACACTGTCAAGGACTTTAACTCTTTAAAGTCCCATCTTAATTATTCAGTTATTCATCTTTATATTTATTCAGTAACTACAATGAAACTAATAGGAAATATAAAAAAGAGAGAGAGCAATGTAACTTTGAACTGATCTGTAATGTGCAGTAGAAATGGGAGAGACACAAGTGTATAAACTTAGTAATCATAGTCATAATCCACAGCATCAGTCAAATCCCAGAGAAGCAAGGTCATCATAGGAATATCCAATCATAAATAGTAGTACATTCTAGTGTCAAAACATGAAACACAGAACTAGGAGACAAGGCTCAGTAATGCAAGAAACAATTGACAACAAGCAAAGAAAGAGGAGGGTAGAAATAGACTAGATAAATGGACTAAATCAATCAGACTCAGAACAGGTGCCAACATTAGGTAACAGACAAATGCTGAGGTGGGGAGTGCTGGGAGTTTAAGGGGTTTAAGGGTTTTACTAAATATAACATAAAATTTATATACTCACCCAGAGGATAATTTCTTTTCTTAAAGGTTTCTTACTGATATCTCTAGAGATTTAATGGGACTTCTCACTTTTGTTTCATTTAGGTATCAAGTTTGTCACAAATTAGAAACCGAAAGAGGCAGAAAAGGAGACGTGTTCATTTGTTCTCATTGCTGTGTAGGAGAAACTACAGCGGTAATAAGGACATCTGGTTTAAGATTTTTTTAGCCACTGACAGTACACAGATGAATATTGAGTAATGCAATACTGAGACTGAACTGACATTCACTTCTGTGGCACTGAGTGTGCTGGCAGTATATCACTGTCTTGATCTGTAGCCATGTGGCTCTGTTTTCACTGAGTCTAATGACCATGTGCTAGTGCCACAATTCCCTGGCTCCAACCATCAAAACATCAGGAGCTGCCCCTGAATCCTGGAAAAAAGTCAATTTGAACCCTTAAGGACTCAACATGGTATTGATTAGGCATGTCTCTAGTATAAACTTAGATAGTATAGCTCTTTATTCAGCTTTATTCCAACTAGGGCATTCAGAACAGCCAGCACCACATTTACATTAATACATGAGACAAAGTCAATGTTCAGGCAGCCAACCAGGTTTGTAATAGGCATTCTTGAATGGAAGAGAAAAACACATCATCCTTAGGGTTCTGTTGGTGGCTCTCAACCTATGGAATTAAGTTTGTCCCAAAAGTATTGAACGTAACTTTTGAAGAAACGAACAAAAATATACAATGTGAAAGAAGAAAAACACTCTGAAACTGAAAACAGTGAACTCGGTGGCAAAACTTAAAAAAATAAATAAAAATAAAATAAAAAAAAACTGGTCTTCAAATAAACAGCATTCTTTGTTAATAGTTTCCTAAGCTTCGTTTTTGTTAATCATGGTTTATGGATTAACCGTCAGTGTTTTCATTTACGCTTTCAAACTTTTCATAAAGATTTTTTTATCTCTTACAAATAGGGCCACTTGGGTCACTTTTTGCATGACCACTTATTTTTAAATTTGAACTAGCATTAAATTTGCAAACATTTACAAAAAATAGACTTAAATAAGATGTTCCAATCTGTACATGTTAGTATTTGTGGTTTGTATTTGGTGCATTATACTGAGCACAAGGGGTCTCTGAGATTCCAGTAACAAAACGAGACTTCAGCTTGACTAGACTGGTTGTGGGCTTCAACCTACTTTGAAAGAAATTCTGTGTGTGCATGCTAAATATTTTACCAAAAGCCTTCCCACTGGTCTCCGAACAAAGACTCAATTCCCTTTGTGGCTGCAGGACTGACTTTAATAAAAGTAAGCAATTCTTTCCCATAGTCCCCAAATTTTTAAGAATAACGGCAGTCATGGCAGAGGAATACGTTACATGCTGTTGTTCTGTTTAAAATAATGCCACCATTGTCTTGTGCAAAAATGACCAAACAGTAATACTCATTTTCAAAGGAGGTGATTTCTATTTTGGATTTGTGATTAGGTCACTATCTTTAGATCTTTTTTCTATCAAGTGAACTTTTACTCTCAAGTCCACTCAAATTCCTCTGTCATTAAATCCTGATGTTTATTGCTCAGAACTATGGACTGTACCATCACTAAATCACTCAGGGTGAAGCCAGAACCATATGGCCTATGCTGCATGCCTACTGTTTCCATTGACTCCCTTTTATGGACCCATGAGACACAATCATGTTTGCAATCATAAAGTAGATGCATTACATCAATGACATGAAAATGGCATGACGTACAGTATACAGTATTTTGACCTGCATTAGGTTTGTTCTGCAGATATTTTGTTTGCACATTTATGGTCATTTAAAGCCAAAAAATGTAATCTCTTGTGTTTAGTGTCTCACAGACACCAGAAAACAACTTTTTTCAGTGCCATAGTTTCTGTTGCTGTTTGGATTGGCTCACTGGTAGCAGATGGAAAAAACACTCACTGTGAAGCAGTTTGCTGGTGGAATAAGAAATGACTGCCCAATTTTCTGTTTTATCAGCTAGAGTACAAAACATGTGCTTTCATTTCATTGCCATTTGACAGACACTGAAATGAAAAATGTGTTCAGACAGTTTTCAGGACTGTGTGCACAGATTAACACAATGATCTTCTTCTAGCTGGACTTCTTTTCCAAGTCCAATCATGAAAGTACATGTTGTTTCTGTTCTAGTGTATCCTGCTGGTTCTCCATGTATGAACTCACATATGAAGAATGGTAATACGAATATAGATTTCAGTCCTGGCAGGATGCAATGAGGATATGTGAGATAAAAGCAGATTAATAGTTTTGACCATGTGTGTGCACACATATTTAGCTCTGGATTGTAAAATGGACTGTATGTCCTTCCAATAATAGGATAGTGTCAAATTGTCCTCACAATCTTCACAGTCTTCACAAAACATTATATGGAAAACCAGCTTTTATTTGGAATATTAGCCAGTAATAGCCAAAATATTTCCTTCTACTTACTGAGGTTATGTTTAGATTCATGCACAGCATTAATTAGCTATTACAGTATGTCAGTGGAACGTTATCACAAAGATAGAAAAATCAACATGTACAGTATGTGTGTGCTTTAAAATACTACAAGATGTTAAATCCAATATCTGACCTACATCTTCCAATTCAATGAGAAATGTGTGTCAGCTGATGTATAGCTGAATATTCTCGCTCACTCATTTTCAGTAAGTGCTTCATCCTGGTCAGGGTTGCAACTGGGTCCAGAGTCAATCCCTGAAACACTGAGTGTGAGGAATTTGCCCTGGATGGGATGCCAGTTGGTCGCACATAGCTGCATTTTTAAGACCAGAATCTGCTGTGACGTGTAGTAATATATGGTGGCTTTATGAATACAAAACCAATTTCACCAAATCTGTAAAATCAGTAAAAATACTTATATTTCAGGTGTTAAAAGTTTGACCCATTCACTGAGGTGGTAAAGGCAGAATAGCTACCAGTGTTTCTTCTCTGTTGTTTTTGCTCTGGCTTTCTGAGACGATGGTGTGGAACAAACAGATGCTCAATCATCCTCTTGACGACCATCACTGAACCCTGACCTCACTACAGAATGAGTTGCTCAGATGTGATCAGTAGGAGATGAAGTAACTGTGGCTTCTTTATTCCAAACGTGCTGGTCAAGTCATTTTGTAACTTAAGGAGAACCGGCTGGTATAAATGAACTAGACAGTTAAACTGAGCCAAACACGAGTTGCATTATATAATATTGTATCTCAACATGGTTTCCTGGTGGCAAATTTATTTGAACTGACACATTATGGAAAATTTATATGAAAAGTGGGCAAAGTCAGAGTTAGGGTGAAGGGTGGGGGTTGTGGTTATACATTTTTTAAATATTTAATTTGAAAATTGCTTTTGCGATTTAGAATTCCAATAAATTTTTTGATAAATATGTTTGTTTATTACAAAAATATCTATAGAATGTTGGCACAAGCTCAGACTGGACATACAGTATCATATGTCCCAAATGATAAAAGATAAAACTGACTGAATTGAAGAGTTTTAATTAAGTATTTGTTAAGCGTTTTGTTTTGACTTTTTTTTTTAATCATTTGGTCAGATAACATGAGACATATGGTGTGTTTGCACAGAAATGAGATTTTAATGAATTACACCCAGAGCTAATGATGCATCTGTTTTGTAAAATGCAAGCGTTAAACCACATTCTTACATGTGCAACCTATTATCGTAGTGAAGAAAGAAAAAAAAAGAAAAAAAAAACAGGAGTCAGCTTCCAATAATTGTGTTTTTGTTTTTCATGGATACTAGACATTTGTAATTTTAAAGCACATAGAAAGAAAAGTGCATCGCTAACACAATAAGGGCAATGTAAGAGATAAGGCATTGAACAGTAGCTCACTGATAGCTGCCATATGTTCTTTACCTTCGTCTCCTTCACTTCTCAGCTGGGTTTGCTTAACACAGACTGGATGCTAATTACACCTAGGAGACCTTGTAAAAACTTCTATCCTATCATGTATTTAGAGACCTGACATTCCTTGTGTTAATGACATAGTCATAGTCATGCAAAATATAATTGTAAAAATATCACAATCAAAATCCTATTTGTGAAACACACACATTCGTTGTTGGGTGACTGCTGATGTATAATAAGTCTTATTGGGAGAAACGTAAAGTAAAATATCACTGCAGCTGCTCAGAGTGGCTTGACAACAATAGGGTTGTTAGTAATTTTCCAATAATTTTCTAATAACAGCTCTTCTCAAAGTGTTTTATTCCTCTTATACCACTGCAATTTGCCAGTAATTAAAGAGTGACATGTCACACATTTGATCTTTGTCTATTTACATTTAATATTGTGGAACGTCCAAGAAACCACGTTCCTCCAATCGTATTCACAGCCCCAAAGACATGAAGACATTATAATGTCAGAAAACATAATTTTACAGCTTTTCCTTTGACTGTTACAAAGTACTAACACTGGGGACTCCTTCCAAACTGCTTCATATGAACAATTACATACATTTTTTATCTGTGTATGTGTGCATCTGCTATACAAGTCCCTGTGGAGGTTGTTACTGTAGATGTTAACATATTAGATATAAAGCTTGCAGCCAGAACTGTTGTTATAGAAAATTAATCTTCTATGCAATCGGGATAGAGAATGTAGTATAAACTGGAATAACCCAACACATCGGAAATGATTATGACTAGAATTGTACTAAGCTAGCATTAAAATCAGTGGTAAAGGGAATAAATTTGGTAAATATTTGAAAGAAATACACAGTTCACACTAAAAGTGTCTGAATATATTGTTTTGTATTAAAAGCCACAATGGCAGGTTATAAGACCCAAATCCCATTACTTGTGTAATCTTAAATGTACATCTTTTATGAGCAGGCACTTACCAGTTTTATTATAATTACAGGTCATTAAAGTCTGTGGATTGAAAAGTGCAGGCTAAATCATGCCTACATATCTTCGTGGACCCTGGCAGAAACTCAGAGCTATTAAAGAGGTAGTAGATTTTCTGAAGAGATGAATTACCTGATAGGAAAAGCAGGCAGGGTGAATATATTGAGTCATGGAAAGAGTAAGGATTTGCAAAAAGGTTGACAGTTTCAACTTTTTGCTCTTTTTTTTTTGCACTTTTTTTGTCACTGTTTAGATGAGGAAGCACATTCAAGTTCATAGTCTTTGACTATATTTGCTTGAAAAATAGCGAACATTCCCAAGCACAAATATTTGTGGGATCAATTCTACACCAAAACACACACACATACACACAAATTCAGGATTCAGCACTTTCCAAAACCATAATGAAATTCATACTGAACTGTCAAACTAAAAAAAAAAAGAAAAAGAAAAGAAAACATAATGGCGCTGTTTATAAAACAATTTATAAGAATTCATGGTGCTATGGCAGAGCCACAAAAAAAGAGGCTAACATCTGGAACACATGATGCAACTAGTTTGAAATATGTACTGTACTTTTATTACTAAAGGTATTATTTTATATAGGAAGAAGTACAGTTAAAGTGTGAGCGTTGCTAATCTGCTTCTTTTCTTCCCAGAAAGAGGTTTGCCTTCATTTTAAAGGCAAATCTTACCCCTAGCAAGTTCAAAACAAAGAAAACATTCGCCAAAATGTACATTTCTTAAATAGTATTATCTACATAAAGATTATCTACATAAAATACAAATGTGTAAATGCACCCAAGGTGCATTTTCAACAGATTAAAATCTGAGCTCTCAGACCACTTCAGGAGGTTGTCTAACCACATGTGATAACCAAAACCTCTGCCAATAGATGATGCACATGCTCCATGAATACTGAAGTTGGCATATTTAAAAATGTTTATAAGATTAAAAATGGCACTAAAATCATGATTTACAGAATGAGGCAACAACAATGGAAGCAGGGGTATACATGTAATGAGCTGATTTGCATACAAAAGCGAGGTACAAAAGTTTGAATTGGGACGTGATGAACGACAAGAACAAAAAAGACATTTAGTTTGCTAGATTGTTGTGCTAATGAAATATTCTTTCATTAGCATGAGTGACAAAAATGGTCAAATACGACAAGTTAAGATATTAATGAGCCATAACGTCAATTAGCCATTAACCCTTAACATCAAATAGCCATAACATTAAAATCACTGACAGGTGAAATTAATAACGTTGATTATCTCATTACAATGGCACCTGTCAAGGGGTGGGATATATTAGGCAGCAAGTGAACAGTCAGTTCTTGAAGTTGATGTGTTGGAAGCAGGAAAAATGGGCAAGTGTAAGGATCTGAGTGACTTTGACAAGGGCCAAATTGTGATAGTTATACAACTGGGTCAGAGCAGGTCTTGTGGGGTGTTCCTGGTATGCAGTGGTTAGTATCTACCAAAAGTGGTCCAAGGAAGGACAACCGGGTGAACCAGCGACAGGATCATGGACGCCCAAGGCTCACTGATGTGCGTGGGGAGTGAAGGCTAGCCTGTCTGGTCCGATCCCACAGAAGAGCTACTGTAGCACAAATTGCTGAAAAAGTTAATGCTGGCTATGATAGAAAGGTGTCACACACAGTGCATCGCAAATTGTAAGTGACTGATATTCCTTGAAAATTACACACATACCTCCCCCATTCTACCTGTGATATACTGTGTGTAGGAGTAAAACATTGGCTTTTATAGGAAAATTATGAACAATGTGATGGTGTGAAGTGGCCCAGCGATTTACTGTTACCACCCCAAAGTTAATCTTCCTATATCAACACGTCCAATATATCGGCCATGTTGACCACCACTATCAATTGTTTATTCATTAAAGAAAGGCACATTGTACTTTCTATCCATTTATAGCCACATTTCATGTTGTGTAATGTCTGTGAAACAACTTAGTTCCCTCTATCACTTACGTTATAAGTCATAAGAAAACATAAGTAAAGCAGTCTCCTCGCCAGCCATTTATTTCTTTTATATTTTCTCTTTTAGCAGCTTGTCATGTTACTGAAAAACAGAAAAGCAACAAACTTCTCCATCCTGGAACTACTATCAGAGCTGCTGTTGTGGAAAATTAGTCAACATCTTCTGACCAATCTATATATCTATAATACCAATTTAATCGAGGTATGATATAATATCTATTATTACCATTTGGGTTTATAACTGCATGCAACCTCTTTCGTATCATAAGTTATAAAGGTATATTTTCTTTTTTTCTTATCCCAAAACTATGGGGATGCAACATTTTGCCCTTTAAACTGTACGTTTAAAATGAAGACTAATATTTGTACATCCCTTCCTGGACATATGCATGAAATAAGGATCTCTGACACTTCAAATACAATGGTTCCTACTGCGCAAGACCATGTGTGTGTGCTGAAGGACGTCTCTGGGGAAGCGAAGTGAACAACCACATGATTATGATTTCAGGTCCAGTCGTCAGATGAGATAACATAAACACTATAGCTATAAAACTCAGATGAGGGGTTCCTCCCCTTAGCTTATTCCAGGAGACAAACTAGAGCGGAGAGAAAGAGAGGAGATGGGATTCAGTATACACAGCAAAAAGTGGTCCTGATGAACCCGGGTTCAGGTTAAACAAGATGTGAAAGCAAAGTGGAAAGATGGAAACGAGAAACAGAAATGGAAACAAACCTTAACTCCTTTTCCGATTAAGCTGCTATAAAGGGCAAGGACTGTTAAGTGTAACAGTATGTTGAATTGTAACCTCATACAGAGTCAATGTGGTGTAATCAAGCATGTCAGTTATGGAATATCAATCTCTATTGAGGTAATATTTATGTATGGCTACTCTCAAAATTGAGTGCCAGTTAAAACAGAGCTGGAATGTGGAATGAATGAAGTAGAGGAAAGAATGCTGAGAGCCGATGTTGAATGTTGAGTACAAGGTGTTGTGTCTAGTTTTTTTCTTAAACCACAACATCCTTTCCCATGTTTCTGGAACCATCCTGGCAGGATGAGTAAATAAATAATTAATCCCCTTTGAATTAAACCCATCACTAAAGATGTCTGTTATCAGTAATTTATCACACATGTCAGTAGTTCTGATTGCAAGGCAAATCACACGTTTTTTTTTTTGTTTTTTTTTAAATTAATGCACTCATTCTCATACATTATTGTTGCTATAGTAAGAAGTCATTCACAGGGATTGGTATGGCAATTTAACTAAAACTAATTTAATTAAAATAGTGTTGTTATTGGACAAAGAAAATAAATATAAACATTGATTCTGTAAGGAGACATTTTTTTAACGTTTATGGAATGAGTCTCCAGTGACAGCACTTTGTAACAATCCATAATATTATCATTCCATAACATTGAATCCAATGGATGGACAAAAAATATGACGTTAGTGGAAAATAATAAACTTCGGGGTGGTAACAATAACTCCACAGGATGGCAGACGCAATGTCCGACCGGCCATATATCCTGCGCAGATTCTGGCTCCAATTTTCACCTACTGCACATACTCAGTGACGATAGCGAGTTTCAATTTCACCAAATTTAGGCTTTAGAAGCGCACGAGAGTTAATGGTGCCATTTTGTCCACTCATATACAGTATACACTCATTGCTTCCACCAGGTTAACTTTTAGGACATTATCAAAGCAATTTAATTACATTTGAGAAAACATATATATATATATATATATTTGTACTTCAGAATCAAGATTGCTAGATAGCATAGTGAGAGATAGCACCACCAGTGCTGCAAGACTGCAAGTTTCCACCAAAACCATGTGCAAGATATTTGTTGGAAGAACACAGAGAACCATAACTACACTCAGGGGTTGGAGTAACCTAGACAGCACACCTACACAGACATAAATCAGAGGGAAAGTACTCCAATATCACAATGCACACACACATACACAGAAAGATTTGAAGCATATGTGTATGTGTGTTATGAACCTTTCACTCTGAGTCAGGTAGACTTGCAGGACACTTATACATGTGGCTGGAGAAGAGCCAAATGTAAAGCAAAAAATAATTGTGTATACTGCTCTCTCTCTCTTTCTCTCTCTCTCTCTCTCTCTCTCTCTCTCTCTCTCACACACACACACACACACACTCTTTCTCTCTCTCTCTCTCTCTCTCTCTCTCTCTCTCTCTCTCTCTCTCTCTCTCTCTATCTCTCCCTCACTCTCTCAAACTGTTTGTTCTCTAGTACTCACTATGTGCTATATAGAAAGATGGACAGGTGTGTAAATTTGCTGTTGTGATCAAGAAAAAGAGCCCCCTGACCTCTCCTATCTACACAGGATTCTTACCTTCACTAGACATACTTTTGTGTACTTTCTCGATCTCTTTCTCTCTCTCTGTCTGGGTTTTCCATTTTTGCTTTGGATGTCTTTCACCAGTGCTTTACTAAAAGAGAATGTCTTGGAATGTCTTCTATAAAACCTAATTTAGATGTGAGTGTGGCTGGCAATTTCAGCAAGCCACAATGAGTTGCTAAACTGAAACCGTAATTGCGGATCTGAATCATGACATATCTTTTAACTAAACAGCAAAATAAACCAAAAAGACTTCCTTTGTTCACAAATTGTTAGTTAGTTGTGTTTCTTGTGCTTAATAAAACTGTTGCTATATTTCTGAAAAATGCATATGCCACACTTTGGAACAATAATGAATAAAGGTGGGGTTTGTGTTAATTCCCTTTCTTGTGTCTTTGTTCATATAAAATCAGACTGAATCCACCCTCAGCACCCTTGTTCATTTGAATTTGTATTACTTTCCCATGAGATAAAACTAAATAAATTAAAATATAAATAAATCTGGTAAAAGATGTACAGTAGAAGCCACTTGACACCAACTTTACCAACTGACACCAGGACAAGAACAATAACAACAGAGACTAAACAAGACCAATATATGGACCAACCAAGACCAAGGCTTAAGAGCCATATCAACCAAGACTAAGACAAGAACAAAGCTTATACCGAAGACTTAAGATGCCAGCAGAGACCAAGACTCACACAAACAGAGACAAAGACAAGACTAAGACCCATATCGACTGAGACCAGGATACAACCAAGACCCATACCAACAGAGAGCAAATGACCCATTCCAAGAGAGACCAAAACAAGACTGGACCCATACCAACCAAAGCCTATACAAACCACGACTAGGACAAAACCAAAATCTATACCAACCAAGCCTAAGAAAGGACCAAGACCAAGACTATATAATGGGACCTTACTGTGTTTTTTGCTTTACAAAGACAGCCAAAATCTGTGTTAATTATTGTAGATCATGGGGCCCTGTTAAAGAATAGTGATAATTAAATAATGTCATGAAAAATTATTACAATGCCTATTAAATTTTTGGGAAACCATCACGTATTTCAGGACTTGGTGAAGACCAAGAAAAGATCGGGACTAAATTGGCTTGTGACCGTGAGAAAACCATGATCATGGTTCAATGGTGTTGAGAACTATAGCTTCTCTTTAAATATCTGTGAAAATAAATGAAATTAATAAATGAATAAATGAAAGCTTCTGATTCAGTTGCTGTAATAAGGTCATATGAAGCATCTAATGATGACAGGTCTTTGCAAATAAAGCTCTGGATTAGAAACAACACCTCAGCAAGACTCAGTGTAATGCAGCACTACCTATCATCACTCCAGCATAAATACATACATACATAAATGCACACCCTTCCCACACACACACATGCACGCACACACATCTGTTTTTGAGTCCCTGGCAGGTAGTAATCAATCACTGGTTAATAAACAGGCAGGACTGTTTCCACCACTGATGAGCACTTTGAAATGTTTCAAAGTGTTTTCACAGCATCCCTGCTGAGCATAATTTTAAAAGAATGCATGCTGGTTTACCTGATAAAATAAGAATTTGCTGCAATGTTTAGTCAGATAGGGGTGTAATGCAATACTATCTATATCTGTATCTGTTTAGTGCTCCAAATATTTGTATCTATATTTGGATTTAAACCCAAATTGGGCATGGCCTAAACAGGATTTTTTGTTTTTTAAATAAACATGAACGCTACCACTCTGCCCCCAGAACCATAGGAAAACACTGGTGTGCTACCAAATTTGGTTCTATTTTCCAAAATATAAACAAGTTAATACCATAATTTCAACTGATACATCCCTGACCAGGCAGTTTCTAATGATGCTGTAAATATATCGTGCATTTAACATGGCTTTCAGACCACATGCTTCAGACTACTCGCTCGTACCCACCTGAAAGTAGGCCCACCCCCTCCACCCCCTTGTTTGCACAACTTTTGCCCTGTGACCCTTTCTGGCAAGCATTCTTTAAAAAAAAAAAATAGTGCTCTTCCAATTAGTATTTGTATCTGTTTAGAACACATTTTGAATAATGTCTTTATATTCACTTACATCACTACTGTCATTGCTTTGGGATCAAGGAAAAGAAAAAAAATACCATCAGAAACAACAAGGTCTAAGAAAAAAAGGATAAAGAGAAGGAAAAAGAGAGAGTAGTTAGCATTAAGTGGTTCTATTCAAGTTTCCACATTAAAATAGTGCTAGCCCAGTAGTCCCATTATTAAAATAAACAGAGCTCAGTTTCAGACAAAAAATATACTTCAGTTCTAATGTTTTGGATTTCAGGGTGGTGCTTCAAATCTGACCCCAATCATAAGCACATGCAAGGTTACTATGTTTTTATTATCTAAATCTGTTTTTGCAGTAACTTTCCTTACAATATGAGCCACATTATTGGCTTAGTTTCCACCTTAGTAAGTCTATTTGGGGTCTAACCTTATCTAACATGACTGATCCCCCACCCCCTACCCCCTTCTGCCGGAGGGGAAGGAATGAAAATGTAGTGGATGTGAGCAGCTTCACACACATTCACACACACACACACACACACACACACACCATCTACCTGAGACACAGAAAGTGTCCTCTCACAGTCTTTCTCTGGATAGAATTTAGGAACTTTGGATTTTGGGGAAGAAACTTGGTTGATACAATGCTTTATCACATGGATTAATTTTTTTTCAATCTGGATTACTTTTTTTTTTTTTTTCATAAACCTTTGTCTTAATGTTATTTTGAAGTTGCAAGAAATTCTTGGAAAGCTGGTGCAGTGGGTAAGTTTCTGACATCTCATATCCATCAGACCTAGCTGGTATTTCTACTCATTTGGTTAATTTAGTCACATTGGGAGAAAAAAATGCCCTGGCAGCAGATAAAATGTTTTTTTATGAAATGATGGCCATGTGTGTGTGTGTGTGTGTGTGTGTGTTAAACAGTCGTGACTGCAGTGATTGCTCTCTCTGTAATTCTCTTTACAATTTCATTCTTAGTCTCTTATTTCTGTTTTCTTTTGATATTTTCTTTGATTTCAAAGTGAATACTGCTCTGACAGTACTACATTTGGTAAGCAAATTTTTATTTTGATAGTAAATTCAAACAGCGCAAGTAATATAGATATATAAAAGTGAAAATGGGGGGGGGGTATGGTAATGTGTAAAGAATCACATGTAAATGAACTGTGAAAAAAATCACATGAAAAAAACAAATAATATGAACATAATTATATATGAAATTATGTGAAAAGTATTGCATGTGAAATTAAATGAATCGTGCTGAAAGATTCACATGTGAAATTAAATGAATCATGTGGAAAGAATCACAGGTTAAATTAAATGAATCAGGTAGAAAGAATCACGCGAAATTAAATGAATCATATCAAAGGAATCACATGTTGAACAAAATGAATCCGGTGAAAGGAATCACATGTTAAATAAAATGATTCATGTGGAAAGAATCACGTGAAATCAAATGAATCACATGGAAGGAATCACATGTGAAAACAAATGAATCACGTGAAAAGAATCACATGTGAAAATAATATCACATACCCTACATGTGGGGGGAAAGTGTGAAACAGTATGTGAAGTGTGTGTTTTTCACACGTGAATCACGTGTCACATTACTCGTGTGAAGTTTACAGAAAACGTTTAGTGCTTTTTAGAGTCTAAAAGGCTGGTTAGAGAAAGACAACTGTTTCTTTCTTTCTTTCTTTCTTAATATTCTTCTTCTGCTTCTTCTTCTTGGCCGCGTGATTCGAACAAATTGTCTATTTTAACGCGTAAAGAACGCCAGCAAATTGTTCAGCACGCAACAGCCTGTCATCTGTTGAAAGCCACATGCGGGTTTTATTGCAGTGGGATGACATTGTTTCTCCACCTACAGCTCTGCAGTGATGGACGCGCGAAGCTGGAGGATTTGAAAAGGACTGAATGTGAGACCGCGAGTCCGTGTCCGTGTCCATGATGCGCGCTTTCCGCGGAGGCTCGCGCTACCTGCGCGCCGGATTCCTGGCGCTCGTGCTTTTTTTCCTCGAGGCTCGATGCGGGAGCAGCGCGTGTCCTGCGCCGTGCGCGTGCCATGTTCCCGCCGAGGTGCACTGCACTTTTAGATCTCTGAGCGTGATACCGAGCGGGGTTCAGCCAGCTGTGAAAAGAATTAACCTGGGGTAAGACGACCTCACACAGACAGACAGACAAACACACACACACACACACACACACACACACACACAGAGAGAGAGAGAGAGAGAGAGAGAGAGAGAGAGAGACTCATTACTGCTAAATCTAACACTAACCCTAATTTTAACTTCAGTAACCAAAAGGATACATTTTTCTCTTATTTATTTATTTATTTATTTATTACGTTTTTCCTTGTGGGGAACAGGAAACTGTCCCTCCGCATGGAGTGGACTGTCTGACAGGTTTGACAAGATCATGCTCACATACACATTCACACTCATTCACACATGTAGCAGGTGTGATGTGCTACACTCCATTGCATTGTAATCCATCTGACTTCCATCAAAGTAAAGGTCTGTGCTTACATTTACTTATGTTTGTGAATATGAATATTCAAGGTAATAAAAAATAATTTAAGCAGGAATAATTGAAAGGTTATAGACATGCTTTACATCCATGTTGTTTGTCTTTATAGGTACAACAGTCTAACAATCCTAAAAGAACATGATCTGTCAGGTCTGGAAAGCTTGGAGTTGTTAATGCTGCACAGTAACACCATCCAAACCATTGAGGACAGAGCATTCAGAGACCTAAAGTCTCTGCAGGTAAAAGACTGTTTTTAATCCCGTTCGGCTCGGATGTGCTGAAATGCTGATGCTTGAGATGTGTACATCTGCGGTTCAGCTGTTCGGTCCATGACACATTGCGAAGACAAGCACAAATAAATCTTTGCACTGGAACAAAACACTTGGACCTCAGTCTGTTTGTTTCCAAAACAAACCATGCGTGTTGAATGATGGTCAGATGCTAAAATGAAACAGACGATAGATGAAAGGACTCATCAATCTGTTCATTCTAAACTCAAAAATATTACTAATGGAATACAATGACTGAATTATCTGGAGAGATTCAATTTAAAAAGATCGTGAAATTTATTCATTTTACAAGAATACGCTGCTGAATAGAGTGGTCGTTGTATAGTACTAGTATAAATGCCAACTCCAACTTTTTTGCTTAGGAAAGTTTGAACTGGTGCCATTTCCCAAGACAAATAAAGATTTCCAACTACTGATTGTAGCATACTGGAGTTAAGGACAGCAGTAGGATTCAAGTGCTGAGTATATTCATTGGGCTTTTTTTCCAGGAATCTGTATTATAACAAGCAACAGAAGTCATAATACAGGGAGACAGGCTAATGATGGCCCATAATCATAGCCCAGAACACAGGTAAACACAAGACTTGGACAAAACCAAAAACATAATCTCACAAAAATGTCAAAGGAATTCTACTAGTTTCACATTTGTAATTTTTCATGTAAGTCAGCTGAGGTAAATTTCAAATAATCTCCAACCACAAAACCATACTGATGCCAAACTAGCACAAATAAACTGCAGCTTAGTAATGCAAGAAACATGTGTAAGACCTCAAAACAGGCAGACCCAGGGCTAGAATGAACCAATACGTTAAACGGGAACCAGTATCCCAGAGACTGTGGTTATTTGGATAGAACAAGATAAAGTAAGCTAACAAAAAAAAAGATAAAGAATAAGATAAAATGCTTATATATTAAATATTCTACCCTACTGTAGTTTAATCTCTGGCTCAGGCAATATATTGAAAACCACACAAAATGATTTGCCCATGAGTAATATAAGTCAGTTAAAAATAAAAATAAAGTGGAAATTTACCTCTTTAAGGACTCTAAAGTTAGGAGTTAACATAACGTGAGCTGTAAGCATAGCAGTTGAGCACTTGTGCAGCTTATCCTTCAAAACATGTATGGGCACATTTTCTTTACAGGAGAGTTAGATAGTATGTTAACAAAAACACATTTTATGAATATAACAAATCAAAGCAAATTAAAAGCATGATAAAACAGATTCTATCCCCTGCACACATAATGATTTCATGACCTCGATTTAGTCCCTTGTATCTTCATTAAGCTCTGCAAAAATAAAAGGATGTACTGGATCAAGTGCTATTGTATAAGCTGGAATTTTGAGACTGAAAGTTATATCGTAAAATTAAACCAAATTTACAGTGATTAATGTGATTACCTGTAGGACTATTCATGCAACAATATATTGCCAATATACTAAACTTCTATTAGCTTTTAAATTGTCCCTTGCTTTTTTGTTACATTGCATTACATTTGACCGCAAGGAGGGGGGGTGGTAAACATTTCTTCCGTCCGTATTTTCCCTGATTTTTTTTTTTGGCAACCTCTTTTCTGAAAACCATGGCTTAAGTACCTGTGTACCTGAACTCTGAATACATGGAAATATTAACATAACAGCCTTTTTGAGCCAAACTTAAAAACGGCCTTTGCCACCGCTGGTCCGAAACTCTGAAATAGCCTCTCTCTTTATATCAGGCATGCTCCATCCATCTCTGCTTTTAAATCTTCTCTTAAGACTTATCTATTTTCCCTGGCTTTAAACATCCCCTAACTAAATTATTTTTGGGACTTTTATATTTTTGACTTTATTGTTTGTTTATTTTGTCTTTATTTTTTCTCTGTCTTAATTTATTTCTTTATTCACTGTACAGCACTTTGGTCAACCTCGGGTGTTTTTAAATGTGCTTTATAAGTAAACATTGATTGATTGATTTTGACATAACAGAATTTTGTGTTATATCTTTACATCAACTCAAACATTTGTCATGTGCAACTTGTTACACTATACAGTTTAACTGCTTAATAAGTGTTGCTTGATGATTTTGCCTCCTTAGGTATTAAAAATGAGTTACAACAGAGTGAAAGAGCTACGCAAAGAGACATTTCAAGGTCTGGACAATTTGTTGCGTCTCTATATGGACCATAATACCATCGAATTCATCCATCCAGAAGCTTTCTATGGTCTGACCTCTCTACAGTTAGTCAATCTCGAAGGCAACGTACTCCAGCAGCTTCATCCAGACACTTTTATAACTCTGAGATACAACCAGATATTCAAATTTTCATCTATCAAGACCATATATCTATCAGAAAATGCACTGACCACTCTACCTGCTACAGTGTTCACTGGTTGCTACCAGTTAGAGAATCTCTTTCTCAGTGGAAACCCTTGGTCGTGTGACTGTCAAATGGAATGGCTTGCAGCATGGATCGAAAGAAATCCAGGTATGGATGACAGCGCTCATTCCACCCAGTCACTGCTGTATATATTGAACTCATAAATCTGAGTGATTGCACATAACGTATTGACTTCTACATTCATTGAGAGGCTCAGACTATCAGCTGCCTTTTAACAGGCAAGTGAAGGCATTACAGGAACATGCTCTACACCCAACAGGCATTCAGCACAAACAAAGTGTCTAAGGCTTAAATTGTTTAACAGAAAAGAATACACATTTCTGTAGAAATTGTTACTATTAACTGTTGTTCTCACCTTGTTGCTTCTGCCTAAATCATAAATTTTGTATTTACAGGTGTCCTGAAATGCAAAAGAGACAGGAAGTTTTCTGGAGAACAGATGTGCCCCATCTGTAAATCTCCACTTACCTCCAGAGGCAGCAATATTATTTATCTGTCAAGTCAAGTCTACACATGTTCTAAGCCATGGATTTATTCCCATTTGAAACAGAGAAATATCACAATGGAGGAGAACAGCTATGCCCCAGTTCTTCCCAAAGACTTTATTGCTCCAATTGGGATGATGGAAATGAAAATCACAGATCAGTATAACAATGATGCCAGTGTTGCCTGTGTTGTACAGAGGCCAGAGTGTTTGGACAACTTGAATGTAACTAAAGGAGTAATGGGCGATGATGTTACAACACTCAGTGCAACTGTGGCTACATCACTTGTTTGTAATATTGATTATGATCACATTCGTCAGCTGTGGGGCATCTTAGCCTCTTACAGTGATTCTCCAATGAGACTTGAGAGGGAGTTTCTTTTCACCATGTCACCAGAAATGATCTACAAATACAAGCAAGCAAGATCAGCTGATAGTGAAATCTTCACAGAGATTGCTGCAGAAATTAAGGCAAGTCCTGCATGGTTAATGCAAGGTACCATTAATTTACAGCTGGACCGTACTACCACTACATATTCAACACTCCACATTAAATATTTGTCCAATATTGAAATGAATATTGAAAGCAATAAAGTGAGAAGAGACCGATTCAGCTGGACTATGATCAAAAAGCACAACCAGACTAAGACTGAGTTCTCAGTACTTTCTGGTGGTGTGGCTGAACTGACCTGTGAGACCTATGGTGATCCCAAACCCTCCATAGAGTGGATATTACCAGATGGAATCAAGGTGCGTGCGCCATATAGCAGCGAGGACCGGAGGATAGTAATATTAGACAGTGGGAAGCTTACTTTAAGAGCAGCAGATATCTCTGATGCTGGCATTTACCACTGCATTGCCACTAATTATCTAGATGCAGATGTACTTTCTTTTAGGGTTACTGTACTGTCCCCAGATGTTGAGGAGGAGGATGTCAATGGGGTTCGGCTTTCACGAACAGTAGGTGGGAGCTTAGTTCTTGATTGTGAAACAAACGGTATCCCACAAGCCTCTGTACAATGGATATTACCAGACCACACTGTTATGGACCAGTCTTTTGGAAGCAAGAAACTCTACCCAAATGGTACTTTAGCAATACATCCACTGACTGAGAGAGACAGGGGTTTTTACAGATGCTTAGCTGCTAACCATCTTGGGGTAGATTTATTAGCCTCCCAAGTAACTGTTCTAAGTGATGTGTCAAAAATTGTAACACTGACCAGCATAGACGGGTCTGGTGATGATGTACAGCTGGGCATGGAAGATAGCCATGTGCTTTACAGTGAAGGTCATTCTAGTAGAGTTAGCCAGGAATCAAGGACAGTTACTTCAGATAGACTGTACCCTAGGTTCAGGCCTTCACTTCACCATGGAGTAAAAACAAATAGAAGGGGAGGTAGCAGACACACCGGGTGGTCTAGAAGAGTGTTTGACAAAGCATCCAGGAGAGTAGACCCTGAGAAACTAGCAGACTATATCAAGAGATCTCAAAACAAGAAATCTGGGAAAGATAAAGATGGCAGTATAAACACATCAGATAAATCACAAGCTAATGTAGGACTTTCTGTTGATGACGAGACAGGTTCAGGGAATATAGTGTTTGAAGGTGATGTTTCTATGCCAGATCAAGCAATATCAAGTACAGAAAATCCAGAAAATATCTATGGTAGTGTTATGACCACATATCACCTACTAGAGAATGATCATAATAAGGCTGCTGAAATCACAGAGGTACTAAGAGATGATCTAAGCAATGTTATAACAACAACAGAAAACATGAGAACAATCACAACAGGTTCCTACTCTTACACAGATGCCAGCCCAATGGTGCCAAGTGTTACTCTTAGCAATTATGAATTTCAAAAAGATGAGACAACACCTTTTATACCCACTCAAGGTTATAAAGTTGGTCCTAGTAGTAGCAAATCCTACAGTTCAGAAAGAAGCACAAATATACCTTTGCAACCATTTATCGTAAAATTTACAGTTACTGAGACCATGGATGAAATGGGGCTTCAATTTTCTGGGGATATGCCAGAGACTGCAACTGAGGTACTGCCACATCTCAACTCTCAGGGCCGTAATGTGACATCAATGCTGGATCGACCAACACAAAGGGTGAACCCAGTAGTACACATGTCTACAGACCCTGAGAGCCAAACCACTTTTACAGCAGTCACCACAACAGAAAGAGAACAAGATGAGATCACATTTCATACTACTCAAAGAATCAAGTCTCCTCATCTGCCCCCTGGATCTACCATCATATCCCACCAGCAAATACACATTATTCCTCCTAATAAAAAGCGACCAGGAAGGAGACGTAATTTTTTCAGTAGGCGCAGAATTATTCGGCCGAACAAGATTACAGATATACAGTCCTTTCTGGATAAGCTCAAAAGGCCATCTGTAGAGTATGAGAGCAATGCCACTGTCTCATACACAGTGGAACTGACCACAAATTGTGATAATGAGAAAGGAATAATGTCTACTGTAAAATCCAAAACAGAAGAAGATTCAACAAGCAGATCTGAATTGCCTACCTCGTCTTTAGAAAAAATGGAAAAACTCATCACAACAACTCTGAGCATCCCATTTGTTACTTCATCAATGATATCCCCTAAGTCCACTACATTTAAAAGTGATGGTCAATTGAAGTCTGATATATTCACTCTAAGTGAATATATTCACTCTACAAATATCCCTGAGCAAAAACCTACAAAAGATCCAATGAAAGAAGTTTCCACAACTGTTGCAACTACAACAACTAAGGCTTATAAAGTAATACAGGGAAAGATACCATGGCATAGATTGTTCGGAAGCAAAGAGGGTCAGCGGGAAATTCTTAAGAGACTTAGAAAACCCTCCAAACCATCCATAACAATAAAGAGCACAACAGTCAGAACCATGACCACAACTGCACCATCAAGGGCCTTAACTACCCTACCTACAGCTGAGTCAATGGCAGTACCAGTGACTGCTATGCCTCCTGTCACCCAAAGAAATCAAGGCATTTCAGGGATATCCTTTGATAACTTATCAGGTTCATCAAAATTCACAGAATCACAGAATTCTTATGAAGGCATCACTTTATTTACTGCCAGTCCATCCAACAAATACCACACAGCAACAGTAGTGTACACGCCAGTAGTTACACCTATGTATGGAACCAGGGTATCCACAGCTACAACATCCCACATTACACCAATTCCACCATCCCTAACAACTACTAAAATGACATACAAGGAAGATACAGTTGAGTTCTCAGGCTCTGACTCTGGAGGGTCTGGGGGATTTGCTGGTAGATCTGGGGGAATTCGAAAGCCAGGTTTCCACAGACGACGTTTTAGAGGAAGACGGCCAGTTAAAAAATCTACCACACAAGCTCCAACTACCAAATCTGCTACATTTGAAACCACCTCTTTAACACCACGGACAACCTCAGGAGTAACCAAGCCCTTATATATACCTACTATAGTGGTTGCAAGATCCTCTATACACACATCATCTGACATAATAGACTCTGACGGTGAGGAATGGAGAAACACAGCCAAACCTAGCAACACCCCAAAAACTCATTCTATAGCAAGTGAACCTTCACCAACACAGAGCTTATCTTATACAACTAATATGGCATACATCACACCACAGTCAGAAACCCCAAAAACCAAAGTAGGAATCAATACAAATAAAAGAATTCCCCTAAGAAGAGGTGGAAGGTATCAAACACAAGAAAGAATAAGGCCAAAATTAACTAATAGAAACAGGGACCATCTTAAACAACCAAGGGCAACTGCTTCCCCTGACACTGAAAGGGATGGATCTAAAAAGAGGACTAGTCCAGAGAGGACACTAATCTTTGACACAGTGACTGTTGTCACAGCACAAGAAAACAACAAGATCACTTCATTTCCATCCAGCAGTGATATCTCTAATGAGATTCCAAATACTTATGATCACACTACAGTGTATGACACTATATCATCAACTACCAATGGATTTGAATCATCTACAAAGGATGTAACATCGAAGCCAAGAATCATTGGGGGACATGCAGCCAGTTTTACAGTTGAGTCAAACTCTGATTCTGTCCTTCCTTGTGAGGCTACAGGTAACCCTGAACCTGCCATCAGCTGGAAACGGTTCTCCCCAAGCACAGGTACCCATATTTTGAATGTCTGTAATTAAGGTTTTATACCTTAAGGTTTGTGTTTTCCTTCTTATAAAGATTTTGCTGTTATGCATTTGTTTTATTTCTTTGGTTTTATATTTCTCCATTTTTATTTTAGGGACTGCATTGACCATTAAAGGAAAGGTGGGTAAATTTGAGGTGTTCAGGAATGGATCATTGTTGATCCAGAATGCAAACGTCAAAGACCGAGGACAATACCTTTGTCTGGCTGAGAATGCTTATGGGTCTGACAAACTCACTGTCATGCTGTCAGTGGTGGCTTATCCTTCCCGGATATTGGAAGCAAAGTTTCGAGAGATCAAAGCCCACGCTGGTGAAAGGGTTGAGCTGAAATGCAAGACAGAAGGAAGACCAGTGCCACTTGTGTCATGGATTCTAGCAAACCGAACTCAAGTCAGGGGTCAATACAATGGTCATGGCAGAGTAACCGTTACACCAGAAGGTACTCTGGTCATCCAACAGGTATCAGTATATGATCGAGGACATTATAAGTGCATTGCAAGTAACCCAGCTAGTATAGATACAGTGACTGTGCGTCTTCAGGTGGTGGCAGCTCCCCCTGGCATTTTGGAAGAGAAACGGGAGCTGGTGAGGGCTTATGTTGGGCAGAGTGTATGGATGCCCTGTACAGCGCAAGGAGACCCTCAACCCACTACACACTGGGTTTTGATGGATGGGACAGTTGTAATGCCACTATACACTAGCTCCAGAGTGTATTCATTTCCTAATGGTACCCTTCAGTTGAAAAACCTGGATGTCTCTGACAGTGGAAAATATGAATGCATTGCTACAAGTTCCACAGGATCTGAGCGGCGAGTGGTCACACTATCTGTGGAAAAAACAGAAATTGCCCCCCAAATAATTGAAACATCAGGCCGGAGGACCGAGCTGGGATATGGCAGCCAACTTCGCTTGAACTGCTCTGCAACTGGCATTCCCAAACCACAAATTATTTGGAGACTTCCATCCAAAGCCCTTGTGGACCAATGGCACAGGTAATAAAGAAAAATTTGACACGCATCATACATTTAGATAAAAATTACACTATTATCAAATATCTTAATTCAGAATGTAAAGACTTTGGACATTTTTAGTTGTATCACTTTCTCATTACTGTTTGCTAAATTTACTAAATGCACCACCCTGTCCCTTGATAGCATTTTGAGTAGTTACTGGTCACCACTGCTCTGAAGATTTTAATGTCTATCCATGACCTGCATTGTAACCAAAATATGTATATTCCCTTCACATTAATGCTTTACACAAAGCCACAGCTTTCAATGAACTGTGTTTAATTAAAGATGCATCAACTAATCTTTTTTCATTAGCTGTAGTGTATAGTTGGAGGAGACCTTAAGTCCATGGTCATAGATTAACTGAAATGAATTTATCAACATAACATATGGAAAAAAATAAATAAATAGAAGCAGTGCATTTGAAGAAAGACTACTCAGTGATTACCTAGAATAGGAAAATGGATGCTATCATTGGATCTTGTATAACCATCATGTATCAGCATTATATCAGCATTACCCTCCCTATGACAGTGTTTTTCTTTCTATATATATCACAATGTGTAATTCTGACAAAGAAACATTTTTAATACTTGCATAAATACAACTTCTCATTAACCACCAAGGTTCTAAAGTAACCTTCTTATTTTCTTACCAAACTCATTTACTTTATTACAGAATGGGCAGCCGTATCCAGGTGCTGGAGAATGGCACGCTTGTCATTGACTCAGTAAGTGACAAGGATGCTGGAGACTACCTTTGTGTTGCACGCAGCAATGCTGGAGATGATCTACAACTAATGAAAGTATCTGTGGCAATGAAGCCAGCTAAGATTGAAGCCAAGTTTGTTGGGAAGAAACAGGTGCCATATGGCAAGGAACTAAAGGTAGATTGCAAGGCTTCTGGTGCCCCTGTACCAGAGATTTCATGGGGCTTGCCAGATGGTACATTGGTCAACAATGCTCTTCAAGCTGATGGCAGAATAAGAAGTCGATCCAAACGTTATATATTGTTTGACAATGGAACGCTTTACCTGAATAAGGTGGGGATGGATGAAGAAGGTGACTATACCTGTTATGCAGAGAACACCTTAGGTAAGGATGAAATGCATGTTCACATCACTGTTGTGAGTGCAGCACCTCGGATACGCCCCTCAGCCCTCACTTATGCCAAAGTCAAGCCAGGAGGGAACATCCGCTTTGACTGTGAAGCCATAGGTGAACCCAAACCAAAGATTCTGTGGATGCTACCATCCAGTGACATGATTGCTGCATCAAATGAACGATACCTGATGCATGTCAATGGTTCTCTTGATATCCGCAATATAAAATTAGCTGATGCTGGAGAGTATGTTTGCATAGCTCGCAATGCTGCAGGTGATGAGAGCAAAGTGTACAAGTTGGAGATGGATGGAAATCCACCTATCATCAATGGCTATTTCCAGAACAGGACAGTTGTTAAGGATATAGCAGAAAAGTATTCTAGGAAGTTAATAGACTGCAAGGCAGAAGGAGACCCTCCTCCAAAGATCACATGGATAATGCCAGACAATATCTTTCTCTCAGCTCCTTACTACGGGAGCAGAATTATTGTCCATTACAATGGGACTCTAGAGATCCGCAATGTTAGACCTACAGACACTGCTGAGTTTATCTGCATGGCACGGAATGATGGAGGTGAAGCTGTCTTGGTAATACACCTGGAGGTTACCAACCAACTTATGAGGCCTATCTTTAAAAACCCCTTTAACGAAAGAGTGGTGACTCGACTAGGGAAAACTACAGTACTTAACTGTTCTGCTGATGGAAATCCACCTCCAGATATGATCTGGACTTTACCCAATGGTACCCAGTTGACTGGAGGGCCTATTAGGGGATCCCAACATCACCTGGGCAGTGATGGTACATTTGTCATATATAATCCGAGCAAAGGGGATGCTGGCAAGTATCGGTGTGCTGCAAAGAACAAGGTTGGATACATTGAGAAACTGATTATTCTAGAGGTTGGGCAAAAGCCTTACATTCTGACACGGCCGAAAGGGATTATCCGCAGCGTGTCTGGAGAACCCCTGTTCCTCCACTGTTTGGTTGATGGAAGCCCTCGTCCCAACATCTTATGGACTCTGCCAGGAGGTCATGTCATAAGCCATTCTCAGAAAACTGGTCGCTACCAGGTAATGGACAATGGTACGCTGGTCATCCATCAAAGCAATTTGCATGACCGTGGGAATTATGTGTGCCATGCAAAGAATAATCTAGGGGATGCAGTTCTAACTGTGCCTGTCATCATAATTGCATACACTCCCCGTATCACTAATGGACCCCCACCAAATATAAAGACAACAACGGGCACTCCAGTGCAGCTAAACTGCATTGCTGTTGGAATACCAAAACCAGAAATCACCTGGGAACTGCCTGACCGATCTGTTCTCTCCACAGCCGGAAAGGGACGTTCTGCAGGCAGTGAGCTACTCCATCCACAGGGCACACTTATAATTCAGAAGCCAACAAGAGCTGACTCTGGCCCTTATAAGTGCTTAGCAACTAACCATCTTGGGACAGACACCAGAGTCACATATATGACCGTTATTTAAACCAGGCAATAAACATCCACCAGTGCTCTTAAAATCATCAAGACAATTGCCAGACACCAATATTTCCAAAAACTCCCCTGTATATTAAGTGCTGTTACGGCATATTTCATCATTTAGAGAGCTAGCGGTAGTAAATGTTTTACATTTATTTAACCATGTATCACTCTAAGATTCACATGGGTGGTATACCAAGAAAGATGGAGAAGGATGGATGTATGGAATAGACTGCACCGATCTGCTGTTTGGCATGAAAATAAATTTGGGACAAGGCCCTGAAGTGTACAGTCTAAAAAATGCTTTATGACTATGAGTAGTTTTATGTTGAAAAGATATGTGGTACTAACCTCAGGTCCTGATGCATACAGAGCTGTTATTGGCATGTATGAGATTTCACTGCTTTAATTTCTCTTTAAACTTTTATTGCCCATATAATAAGTAATATAGGGAGCACCTGACATTGATCACCTTTTTTTTCAGTGTCTTTTTTAGTACACTTTATGTTGATGTAAAATATTTGCAAGTTATACCATTTTAAGACTGAATTAATATATTTTGAGGGGGGAAAGATATCACAATTTTTTATGTGATTGGTAGTATAGATCAGTATACATGGATAGTGGTCTCATTCTTATATTTTACTAAAGAAACAATAGTGTTTGTCACTGTATAAATGGCTTTTGAATAATTTTCACAAATACCAAAATCTGTGTGTCATATTTATGTGTTTTTATACTTCATAACTGTATTTTCAAGATTACATATGTAGAGGTCAGGTTTCTAGATCTGATTCCTAACATGTTGTACTTCACCATTTTATAGAAAGTAACAATAATACAAAAACCTTGTACATAGACCATGGTACATAAACCTTGTTGTAGTACACAGTGATTCTAAAGAACAATCATAAACATTTAAAATATTTTTTCCATGGAATGTCGATGTCTGTAGAATATTACTTTACTTGTGAAACCAGGATTTTCTCCAAGATACTTTATATTTCTCAGAAATATATAAAGAGATTGGTTGGTAAAGAGTAGAGCCAACAAATGTAATGTGGACAATACCTATTTCTATATATTGAGAGACAAAGGGATGGAAATGCACTTTAAATACTTATATCATAAGCACTTTTAACTCTTTGCAGGTTTTCAAGTTAGGGTTTCAAGGAATTTTCCGAATTCCTAAAGGGCCATTCTTAGCATTATATAAATTAATCGGTAAGCCCGTTTATCCTTTTTACATTATTACTTTAAATTAGCACAACATCTCTGAATTATCACACAAATGTGTACCAATCATTATTTTATACAGCACATTATCCCATCTGCCTGCATTTTATTGACTCTTCAACAGTTCATTGGAAGTTACTGCTGAACTATGAATGGGGATTATAAAATTCAGTTTTTCTTGTTTTGAGACAAAACGTGGTCCAGAAAATACGTAAGTCAAGCTGGAAAAGGTCTTTTCCATAAACACTGGAATGTGGAATTGGTTTGTAAGCCAGAGAAACTGCTAGCATATGTTCACAAGAACAATCAAGTGGCATTAGCTGGTTTGGCAAGATATATTGTGTAACAAACAGTAATTTGGGGTAAGTTATGTAATCATGCCTACAAAAGCAAATCACTCATAAATTGTCAGAAAAACTTAATTTTTAGTACTGATATTTATGTTTGAAAAGGTCTTGCTATTGGGTCTTCAGTCTCTAAAGCTTACTAGCTTGTGTGAATTTACATTATTTTTGATACCTCTAATATATATTAGCCACATTTAAACATTTTGCAGATTCTTTTATCTAGAGGAATTTACAATTACAAACTTATAAAGGTGCTTGGGATTTGAACTCACAACCTTCTGATCAGTAGCCCAAAGCCCAAACAATTGTCACCACTGGACATGGGTTTTCCAAGATTTTAAAATCTTTATAATATATGAATGGAATGATCGTACAAACTTATCCCTTTGTTGTACTATATTTATTAACTCCTTATTACTCCTTGACTGGAGGGCGGAACCACATCGTTAGCTTAGCTCATTAAAATGAGCTCATTTGGGCTGAATTAGTCAGACTTTAAATAGCTTGCATTTGGAAAGCATTGCTTGCCTAGGAGCAAAACAAAAATTGAATACAGAAAATATATGAAAATTTCAACGTTAAATCAAAAGAATTAAAACTTATATAGTTATTACAAATAATGAGTCTTAATACTGGGAAGATCAGTGTTGTGAATACTTGGCAACAGTGTTGTGAATACTTGGCAACACTAGCTGTTTTTCTTACTTTTCTTAGTTGATTTAGTTTTGATCAAATGAATAAAGAAATAAGAAAATATGTTTTAGTTTATGTTATGTCTCAAATCCATCCATGCTGTCCCTTGGGTAACATCTGGCCAGTGGATTCCCCCAGTTAGAGTGAACGTTTTTGGGATTCCAGCTGGCTGCAACACAGGACATGAAGAGTAATGGAAAAATAAAGCTTGCCCATTTCCCTCAGAGGCTCTCTCTCTAAGGCCTGCCATATCTGATACTATTTCTCCAACAGAGTTTCTAGTCCATATGGACAAACTCTGACCAACTCCTTAAAGGGCGTCAATAACTCTCACTTCTGTAATCTCTTCATCTAATGACATGATCCTGCTTAATATGGACAATTTATACAATATATTGCTTTAATAATTTGTCATCTCTAGTGTGATATGATGTATCAATGAGTCATACCTTTTAATGTGCACACCCAACACATGAAGGAAGAAGGTAGTAGATAATCAATTACATACATGCAATTGTTCAGTCTGCTAAAATAGCAGACTTAAATTTGTAACACAGTTCGCTTCCTCAGATTCTTCTGCTACCACAGGGTAAATAATTTAATGAAAGCAACAGGTGGCATGGTGGTGCAACAGGTAGTGTTGCCGCTTCATAGTTCACTGGTTCGTTTCTAAGCTCGGGTTACTCTCTGTACTTACTTGTTCTCCATGTGCCCTGGTAGGTGGATTGACAATGCTAAATTGCCCCTAGGAGTGAGTGAAGTTTGTCTTTAACAAACGTAATCCATCCATCAGGTGATTATTATCTATTCTTGCTTTTTAAGGAGTAATTCATCCAAAAAAATTTAACAATGAATCAAGACTTGTTACAGCTTCTTTTTACATGGATTAATTTGCCTAATGTTAATATTAGCTCTCCATTCATTAGCATGTTTCTGCATTAGTATCCTCACAGCATTCCATTGCTATAACCTGTGTCTGGATATCTTTCACCCAGCCTGCTACGCTGATACTGGAATTTCACAACGGCGTTTGAAAATCCACACTTCGGTCCCACAGACACAAAGGATAGATTCATTTTTCTGTTTCCATCACAGGGTTTCCCATCCCTGATTGCGAAGTAACACAAAACTGGAAATTAGGAGCATAAATTCGAATGAAAGTGTGGTGTGCTGTGATGTCACTAAATATTTATCATTGAACATTTTCAGATCAAACATATGAAGTTGCTTTCCTTGATAAATTAAGTTCCACACTGTATAATGTGGTCCAGATGATAGATTATAAACTTGGCTTAACCAGATGGACCGGTCAGCACCTTTCCCAGACACCCCAAGGCCCACTGTTGATTAGCCAAGACTTCAAAATCAGTTTCACTATTACATCCCTCAGGGTTCAAACTCAGACCACATATAGACCACACTTTTATCTTACTCTAAATATGCAACAGCACACGTTTCTTTTGGAGCCAGGAGACGCTTCCTCTCTCTGAGCTGATGTTTCCAATTCTACAACCAGGCAACTCAATACAGTGGTTATGGTTCATTAGGGACAGAGGAGTGAAGGGTCTGAACATATGTCTGCACCCTGTTTTTGTAGCAGTGGGTGGGCAGGGAATGATGTCGTCCTCTACTGTGCACTTACTCAATGAATGGATCTTAGCTCATGCTTTATGTAACTTCACTTTGGCATAGTCCATCTGTTTCATATTAGTCCTCAAAAGCCATTTTACTGGAGGGCATGCTTGTCAAATATTGCTTTCTGTTGACTTAATTAGTAGTTCATGGCATTCAGTGGGATCAAAGGTGTTTGTGTCTCAGACTGGGAAAACCCATTGGAATTTCGCAGTTGCAGCCAAAATTTTGGGAATCAGCCAAAAAAGAAAAAAAAACCTTGTTTTGGTCAAAATTGGCTAAAAACATACATTGACAAATCAACTTTAAAAATCATTCATTCATACTTCACCAAAATTATGTGGAAATGTTTTATTTAGATCTAGCCTAGTATATCTTTCTGCAAAGATCACGCTGCTTAAGGAGCCAGGTTAAAAATATGATGGTAAAAACAGTCAGCCTGCCTAAAGATTTCTATAGCCTTGCTAGCTAAGTGTGATTACTCACACGGTGAATGTCACACTTTGATCAAGTTGTTAGGTATCCAGAGATAGCTAGAGATATCTGCACTACCCTGATACCTAAACTTTAAAAGTGACTTATTTAACTCACCTTTATTTTGGAAACCCAGAAATGGTTGAGTACTTTGAGTGCAGTGTGTGCTTATGATACATGAAGGTTATGTTGTAGCTCTGTCTATGGGGTTTATGTTAAGGTCATGCCTCATCGCTGTTTGGTTCTAATATTTCCCACCACTGGATCTTGATGTTAACTGCTACATCTGTCACGTGGCTTTTTACACGTACAAATAGGTAGCTATAAAAACAAATCTGAGGATACTGTGTGTGATGTTTTATTTACTTTATGAGAACCAAATGTATTGCAGCTTGTGCGCAAAATGTACATCTAACATCTAATATACAAATAGTCTCTTTAGTGGAAAGTTAATAGAAAACCTAACAAAAAAAAAATTTAAAAATCTTTTCAGTTTAGATGTAGGAATAAAAATTGAGCTAAACTAATATATGGAAAACCAGTAATTTGTGTGGTGTGCACGTGGTTTAAATAGAGGTTCTATTTAAAATGGAAAAAAAACCAAAAAAACTTCAAAATGTGTCTGACACAGGTTATGACTACCACAGGTCAACAGAGAGGATTGTCAGGTAAGTGCTACTCATTCATCCAGCCAGTGTTTTCATACACTCAGACCGTTGTCCTACTTTTTGCTCTTGCTCAGACATACAAGGAATGTTTGAGCAATAAAAACATAGTGCAGGTCATGGAATCTACAAAATCTCCACACATCAAAGTTTATTTCCACATAATATACTTTGCAGCTCTTTCGGTGACTTCATTCACTCGGAGTGCCCAAAACATCAGTGGGTCATTATAATTGGCCACAGAGGGAAAATAAACTGTTTATTTCAGTTGGTGTTAATGGATAATTACTTGCTCAGACCAGGTTTACCCTCAAAGACAAAGTGTTGCATCGCTTTTGGGCATTTACGAAGGCAATAAAATCAGTAGATTATTTGGAAGAGGCATCATTTCTGTTGTGTTGATTACATTTCTGTTACAGCAGCTCTGACAGTAGTGCTGGCATGTTTGAAAACATTAGTATTTCTTTAGTAACAGCTCATTCACAAGGGCTCATAAGGCAGATGCTCTACATAATCTAAGCCTAATAATAAACTGATTTTTTTTAACCATGTTGTTATGTGACAAAGAGAAACGTATACTCATGGGAGGAGATGTTTATTTAACATTTATGGAAGGAGTCTCCAGTGTCAGTGCTTGATAACAGTCAAGAAAAAGAAAAAAGGGAGTCTGGTGAGGGAACAAATGTTTCTAGCTGCTGTAACATAAGTGATAAGGAACTAACTTACTTCAGGGACATTCCACAACATTAAATGCAACTACAAATGGATATAAAAAAAATACACAGTGTTGTTCTTCAATTTAAAAGATGTAATATTATACAAAATATATAAAAGGAATAAAACTCCAACCCATCAATGATTATTTTCCTATAACAGGACACCCTGTAATGTTTAATACCTTACATATAGTTTAGATAGTAGAATGAAACCTTTCAACAAAAGAAAAAGATTATTATTTTAGACCGTGTTGTAACTGATCAATGTACTGAATATGTTCCACAACCCTGAGTACAAAATCCATGACTATCCATCAAAAGAAATGTATTCACTGATATGTTTCTGATACATTATACAACACTCAAAACTGATGGTTGCAATTGCACTGATGCAGGAATTAATTAACCTCAGTGGATGAATACATTTGGTTGTAAAATTAAATACCAGCTGGCAGCTGTATGCAAAACAGAGTCCAGAACATTCCTCACCACAAACATCACTCACTTCACAACAGGACTAAGCATTACACCATATTACACAAATCAACACAACACACCAACATCAGCAATGCACAATTAAGACTTTATTTTATAAACTACATAACTAAAACTGCATGCTCTCTAGATGTAACTAGAATATGCTTCTCAATTCACTTTAATATAATAATTAAGTAGAAACTGCATAATTAATGGAAGTAAAACTAGAAATTGGCTCAAACTATATTTTGAAGAAATTACATTTCCTAATGTTTCCTCTGAGAGAGAGAGAGAGAGAGAGAGAGAGAGAGAGAGAGAGAGAGAGAGAGAGTGTGTGTGTGTGTGTGTGTGTGTGTGTGTGTGTGTGTGTGTGTGTGTGTGTGTGTGTGTGTGTGAAATAAATCCCCAGCTCACTTGGAACCATACTATTGGATTGATGATTTGTCGTCAGTTTTTGGAAATCTTAAAGCAGCAGTACACAGCACTTGGAGATTTAGGGATTTGGAGACCTCTGTGGTGGATATATGTAACTGCAGGCAGCTCACAAAAATTTTCAAATGTCAGCCCCCTTTTCCTCTGTGAATTAATTTGATGGTTGTGAAGCAATGCACATTCAAGTGACCACATTCTCCTCAGTATTATAGAAATGTCAACTTTGTTATGACTAGCAAGGTACAAGACCCACTGATGTTATGTATAAACCATGGGTGAAATAAACTGTAAAACTTTTATTAATCTGGATTTATACAATATACACTAAACTTTCAGTGAATTAAGTAGTGCGTCTCCTACCAGCAAGGTTGCTTTACAATTTGAAAATAAAACAAACATAAAAAGACGATCATGGAAATGACACAACAAGCAGAAATGGTTAATAAAACCAACACTTAGAAACAGAACACGGAACAAAATACACACTCCAAAAGACTCATTGTTGTTGTAATACAACTAATTACAATAATTGTGCATTGTTATTTGGTTTGTCATTTATTATAATCATCGTAAAAAAAAAATGTGATTTTAGTATGGATTAATGCATGGAGCAGCAGGAAGCGATGCAGCCACACAGACGCAGGGTCCAGGGTTTAGTCCTGAGCCTAAGTTACTGTCTCTGTGGTCTATGTGGAGTGTCACCATGGGTTCTCTCCATGTTCTCGCCATGGGTTTCCTTCATGTTCTCAGGTTAATTCCTACCACACAAAACCATGAATGGGCTACACTAAATTGTGAATGTATGTGTTTGCATGGGGTCATGTGATCACCTGGTGTCCCAAACAGGGAATATACCAGTCTCATGTTTAATGTTCCCCTGATACGATCTAGATACATCACGACCATGTCAAGTATAACGCAGTGTCCTCCTACCAAAAACATTGCCCCGTGGTGGATGGGCTGGATGGTGTACTCCTAACTTTGACTCTGGATCCAGCATGACCCTGACCAGGATAATGAGTGAATGAGTATCAATACACAATATACTACTGATGTGGGGGCCTAACTGGGGGGGGGGGGGGATGGAAAACAGTGTTTTCCATCAGCCGGCAAGAAAATCTAAATGGTCTCTACACTAGAACAGAATGGTTTTGCCCTACCTAGAGAGGCAAACCTATATTATACCTTTGAGTAGCTGAGACAGCTTGCTGTGACCCCTAGTTCCTTTTCTCTTAACCTTGTACAGACGGGGAGCTAGATTCCAGACCCCGAAGTCGTTGAAAAGCAGCCACGATATAAAAAATGCTGATCAGGCAACTGCCAGCATTGGTAATAACAGTAACCCTACACTGAACAAACAGCTGCCTTTGAAAGCAGATGTTCCTGAAACCCAGCCCAGAGAGTCCAGGACTGAAGAAACCACAGCCATGAGATGCCACTTTGCTTTCAAGCTTGTGTATCCCTTCACATTTGTTCAGTTTAAACCTTGACTGGTCTCCAAATTCCTGCTGCTTCTGATTAGTTTTTCATTTTTTAAGAGGTGGGAAACATACTAGCTGCACTTCTTAAAGGAAAAATCCACCCTGTATGACCATCGATGGCATCCAAGATTTATTTTGTAATGAAATTCTGGGTTGAATTTTTTAACATATATATGAAATTCTATTTCTATCTATTGAAAATATTTCCACTTAACTGTTTCCTACATTACCCACAATGCCATTCCACTGCTTTAGTGGTGCCAGTGCTATTTAGCCATTGCTTCATCTCTACCTAAAGAGAGCAATGCAGCATCATTTTAGTCCTTTAGTCTGTCCAGCTCTCTCACCTCCTCACTCTGCTCAAACAGATCAGCATCCAAAGCTTCAACTTTTATGGTAATGCTGCCGTCAACGTCATCATGCTTGTCATTTCATAGATCATAATTAACCAATCTGTGCTAGCAATAACAGCATCTCCCTGTGACGTCTGCACAACACAAGTGCTAACTTTTCATGGGAATAATCAAAACACAGCACCAATCAACAAATTAGGACCAGAATGGCTGAAAACATCACAAATATTTCTATATTAACATATATAGTGTGTTTCAGGATGGAGTCCCACTCCACAGAGAGATTTGGTCTAATTTTTACTGTCAAGAAGATGGAGACCAATAAAAGCCTGTGCTGCTTTTATCTCCATGTGTTGCTATGAGAGAGAGGTACAACAGCAGTACTGCCAAAGCTGTATAAAGAGACAGGCTTATTCTAGCCAGGACTATGTAGAGAAGAAAACGTTTCCTCTCCTTTCCCTTCATCGCCACCCGTGAGGGAGGTGTTTGTTTTGGCGGGGATAGGATACGGTAGCCTAGGTCGCACATAAAAGAACTGGGGCCGAATGAAGGGGGTGCAGACGTTAGGGAGGCCCAGGAGGTGGGAAATAGGTGGGAGTTTTTTAAATGGAAAACCAGGAGCAGTGTCGAATTCCTGCTTTTCTTTTTCTCACCCCCATCTTTTATAAGAACAAGGCTTTAGTGTTCCTTGTATCAGGAAAACAACACCAATGTGATGTTCTGGTCAAAACTGCTCAGGTAGTTTAGCTATATTTTTTCAATGTCTATCACCTCTTTCTGAACTCCCAAGATAACTCAAGGACTTTCATGAGAACTTCAAGATCATATGTATAACATTCAGATTATTCTCGGGTTGTAAATGAAGCAGGTTGTAAAACATTACATTAAAATGTAAGAGGGCAAATCTGGAGTTAATGTATAGAAGGATTTGACTCCAATAGCCGATGTAATTCTCTCCTTCTTATTGAATGCCGATTTTAAACCTTCACTGATCAAAGCAGAGACAGAAGTGTTGAGCTGTTGAGTACAATGCGGAAAGTATGTCAATATTGGTGCTGGAACAGACTCAAGAGCAATAGCTGGGAGCACATACGATGAGGATTACCCTGCTGTTTTCACACGTGCAAACAGCAAAGTGCCCCTGGGCCGCAACGCATATCTGCAGTGGTTACAAAAATAATGCTATCAACATCATGTGCATGAAAAATTAGATGATGATTTGTTGTCCTCACAAGAAGCTGTGGTAAGCTGTGGAAGCGAATGAGATAATGTGGAAGTGATGTGCAAACTAATACCTCAAACCTCAAACTCAGTGGTACAACTGCAAAAGCACAGTAAGTAAAATCACATTTAATAATGCTGACACCATGTTAACAAAATGAGTCATCCTGAATTTGTTTTTATCAGCAGTACTATACAGATTTCAACATATTCGTGTTTGTACTGTGACTATCCTGAAACAAGCATTAAAAGTGGAATAGGGTCTGGATTCAAGCAAGTACAAGTGAAGTGCTTTATAAACCAAGCATATAAATTTGTGACTTGTGTTCATCAGGAAGTTACAAAGGCAGCAGGTTGTCTGCTTTTTCCGTATTACTCATCATGAGATCATCATAAGCAAAAACACTCTTTATACAGATTCCAAAACCTCCTAAACTCAGGACTCCTAAACCTTGACTGGGGTTTGAGACATAAAACATGGTTTCCTGTTCTTAGATCCATGGTATATGAATATGTATTTGCTTCTTTGTGTAACAGTGGAGCCTCACAAAGAGAAACACTGAATCCATGTGTTTGAGGTTTATCGAACATTTCAATGACGTTGGGCAGGCAATGTAGAATAAATGACAGCAAACAGACAAATGGCCAATGCGAAGACAATATTAAAGAATAAGGGTCACAGGAATAATAATGCTGAGAACCTAATAATAACTAATTGGATGGCAAGACTTCACAATAACAAAGCGTTTATATACACTCATTGCGCACTTTATAAGGAACACCTATACATCAGCAGTGTGGCAGCAGTGCAATGCATAATGTTCACATCAACCATCAGAATGGAGAAATATGTGACCTCAGTGATTTTGACTGTAGCATGATTGTTAGTGCCAGACGGGCTGGTTTGAGTATTTCTATAACTGCTGATCTCCTGGGATTTTCACACACAACAGCCTATAGAGTTTACTCAGAATGGTGCAATAAAGAAAAAACATCCAGTGGGTGGCAGTTCTGCGAACGGAAACGCCTTGTTGAGGAGAGAGGTGAACAGAGAATGGCCAGTCTAGTTTGAGCTGACAGAAAGGCTACAGTACTTCAGATAACCACTCTGTTCACTTGTGGTGAGCAGAAAAGCATCTCAGAATGCACAACACGTCAAACCTTGAGGCAGATGGGCTACAACCAGGGGTGTCGCTAGACCCTTTTTACTGCAGCAGCCCTAGTAAAATGATACCGGGCACCAGTAAAATTTTCCTGATAAATCATTGTCTGATGAGGTAGATTACAGTAGATACGTCTGAAAATAGGTTTTTCTATTCAGTGAGCGTTATCATTTACATCATTTTAATAAATTTTTACATGAAGGCTGATTGTAGCGCCAGCTGAAGCGAAAATATCCTTTGCATCCTCAATCATATGCCACCCCACCCCCACCCCCCTCACTCTGCTCCTCCTCCCTTCACTTTTCCTCCATAGAAACCTCGACTTGCAGTCAGACAATAATTCATAATACGACATTGTAGCTGAGGAGAGGTAACTACCAGGCTAACGCTTATCACTGTATTAATGAGTAGTATGTGAATTTGTATTTAGTTGAATCCCGTTTTCCTGATCTAATTTACTTGGAACAGGTTTGATCGATAACGTTAGCTTGTTAACTGTTTATCTCTTCTAATTTGGCATTCTGCCACAAATGATGTGTTTAGTTATCATCAGTGAAAGCTTTTTGAAGTGGTTTGTTCATTTAAGGGGCTAGTTAGTCAGTTTACTCATAGAAATGCTAATCAAACACACCTACCTTTCCCTTTCAAGTAATCCTGAAGACTTTGGTTAGATTTTTCAGATGTGTTTGATTAGTGATGGAGCTAAACTCTGCAGGACAGTGCAGTGGCTCTCCAGGACCAGAATTGCTCATCCCTGGTTTAGAAGCTAATTCCACAGATTCAGTGGCCTCTTCCAGTATATTGTCTGGTGTTTGTGTAAACAAAACATAATGAATTTGTTTTTGGGGCTCTGATGGACTAGGATCGAAGAGGGTGGGTTTGAAATTGAAATATTCTGGATAATTGTGATGGGATTTCAGGTGCCAGCTTTGTGTTTCAGAAAAACATTTCTTCTCTTGTCTTTTTGAACACCGAGTGGATTTACTTCAGGAATTTTAATATAAATTAGGTATGGTCGAGTAGCAAATAAAATGTAAACATGCACTGAGGAATTTAATGTTGTTAGTAATTGTTTAAAAATTGCCATGGTAAAACAGAGTTCCAAGATATAAAAATATGGAGTTTGTCATCAACCAAACAGTAACCAGATCTGATAGCTAAAAAAAGTTTACGTGGCCAATTTTAGCAAAGCCGTTTACATTAAATTAAAATGTAAAATTGAATTAATTAAATTATCTGCAGCACATACTCACATTAATGTTTGTTACATAATATGATAAAGTAAATAAATAAATAAATACTACTCCCAAAGTCACTGGAATAATTATTATATATATAATATATATAATAATTATAATTAAAATAATTTCTTCCTGGGAAGGCATGCCCCTGGACCCCCTAGAAATTTTTAAGTACTTTTTGTTCTTGTGGGGCCTGTTATGCCCCTGGCTACAACAACACTACCAACATATCCTATGATATGTGTGTGTGTGTGTGTGTGTGTGTGTGTGTGTGCCTGCTCCTTCCTTAAGATTGTTGAGTCCTGATGTTTAGGTTATCAGACCAGTCTCACCTCCACCATCAGATCAGCATTCACTCCCTCCTACTCTCAGCTCTTTATTAGTGCTGAGGCATAGACATCATCAATTTCTTCTTGATTAGTTTCTTTCATACTGGTGGTGTTTTGTAATTACCTGTTTAACCATTTCTGATCTGGTCATTCATATGTCTTACATGAAATTCTTCATATTAGACATTCATATGTCTTATATGAAACACATTTGAAACCACTTGGTAGAGGCACCAAGAAGAAGAGCTGAGCTTTATTATATTTATTATAATATGAATATGATATGTGTTTATTTGTTGTGCATATACCATAGTTTTTAGAGAAATGAAAAAAACCTCCATTCTCATTTCTGTTGTACGAGTTTCTTTTCCATTATGGTGAGTGTTCTGATTATATTTAATGCCACTGTAGTAATTTGTTGGTTTCTAATTGCTGTTTATTTAGAGAAAAAAAAAAGAAGAAGAAAAAAACTTTTTACATGTTTTGCCAGTTTTTTACAATAAAATGGCGGTAGTGGCATTACAACACAACCAGATTATTAACTATACAGATTTACCAGGTTCAGACTGTTGGCTAGAGTGTATTTGCTTGTGTGAGGAAAACAGTGTAATTACTTCTTGAACACCTGACGTAACTGAAGGAGAATTTCTACATTGTACATAAATGTGAAACCAATGAGAAATGCTTATAGTGTGATATAAGAAAAGACACTTGAGACATGAATGTTGAACAAAAAAAGAGACTTTATTGATTATTTAAAATAAAATAAAAAAAGAATACAGCTATTATAAACCTATATTAACCTATACATTTATTACATTAGGTTATTATTTACAGATATTAGTTCATTTCATACTACAGCATATGCTCAAGTCTAGGAGTTACGGGTTGTGCATTAATATTGTCTGTCGTGGGTTATTCCTTAATCTTAAACTATTAATCTAAGAAACTTAATATATACATACTTACATACATACACCGTATTTCATTGCTAATGTGATTAACACATTTTATCCATATGAATTAGATTTATATATATATATATATATATATATATATATATATATATATATATATATATATATATATATATATTTGTTTGTTTGTTTTTTTCTTGTGCTGGAGTCTAGGAGTTACGGAGCCCCTGAAGTGACCTGTGCAAAAAAAAAAAAAAAAAAATCACAGAGACTTTTGGGTACACATGAGAAAGTTTCTCGTACGCACGCGTTACAGTTTCCGGTGTGTGTATAGCTGTCTTCCATTTGCGTCATGTCGCTCTCTGATTACATACCTATGTCGGGAAGCAAGAACATAAGTAATGTCTTTGTATTGAAGGCCAACTTTAAAAAATATCTCTATAAATTCATGTGCATCCATGCTCTCGGTTTGTTTACGTGTAAATTAACAACGGCAATGACGCAAATGGAAGAGAGCTATACACACACCAGAAACTGCAACACATGCGCACACGAAAGTTTCTCGTGCGCACGCAAAAGTCTGTGTTTTTTTTTGTTTTTTGTTTTTTTTTTGCACAGGTCACTTCAGGGGCTCCGTAAGGAGTTAAATACTTACCACATAAAAAAAATGACTACTGCTAGAGCCTACAGGTGAAATACTAAGTACAAATAAAATAACAATAATTATAACAACAACAACAACAACAATAATAATAATAATAATAATAATAATAATAATAATAATAATAAAAGACTAATGCTGGGGTCTAGGTATTAAATACTTACCACTGATACTTACTACACAATTTAGACAGTTGGTGATTACGAGGTGGTGAGTATGAGGTGGTGAGTATGAGGTGATGAGTACGAGGTGATGAATACGAGGTTTTGAATTTCATAGCTCTCTCATATATAATGAAATTAGACTCGATAGGATTCGGACGGGCCTCCTGATATATTCTTCCTCCTCAACAGGATCCACACGCTGCCTTCTACTAGGAGGGGCTTCTTCGTTGTCCTCTTCATCCCTCCTCCTCCTCTGGCTTTGGACAGGAATCAAAACGTGACCTAAAACATAAGGTTGACCAACCACACAGTCAGCTATGTTGGCACTGATGTGAGGACGGGGCACACGAGTAACAGAAGGGGGTGGGCTCATCGCAGTGGATGGTCTTCTTATAGGAGATAGCCTCCTCACAGGGGTTGTTCTTCTTATAGGGGATAGCCTCCTCACAGGGGTTGTTCTTCTTACAGGGGATAGCCTCCTCACAGGGGTTGGTCTTCTTGTAGGAGACAGCCTCCTCACAGGGGTTGGTCTTCATGTAGGAGACGGTGTCCTCACTGGGGTTGTTCTTCTTGTAGGAGAAGGTGTCCTCACTGGGGTTGGTCTAATTATAGGGGATGTTGTTGTTAAAAGGGATGAGAATCTCAGTGGAAATGGGCTTCTCAAAGGGGGTGTGACTCTCAAAGGGGATGGGCTTCTTAATGGAGATTGCCTTAGGAAAGGGGGTGTGATCCTCAGAGCAGATAGGCTTGGTAAAGGGGATGGGCTTCTTGAAGGGGGTGGGCTTCTAAAAGGCACCTCATTCTCATCACCACCATCTTGCTCCTCCTCATGCTGATCAGGCATGTGGACATCATCCTCGTAGTCACTCAGCTCGGTGTTATAACAGAGCTCCTCAGCAGGAAACTGTGGGTCAAACTCCCTCCGTCTTCCTGTGTCGAAAGAGGTGAACAGAAAGTGACACACATCGACGGCTATGAAGAATAAAGCATCGCTGACCAAAATTAAACCAAACAACTGTATATTTTTGCCTAAGCAGCACTGCACACTGGTCAGATTTATTATTTATTTATTTATTTATTGCCTTTCCTCATAGCAGCTCTCTCTCTCTCTCTCTCTCTCTCTCTCTCTCTCTCTCTCTCTCAGCTTATAACATCTTGACCAATACTTTTCGTTCTCAAAAATATCTTAGAAACAAGAACAATTAGGAAATTTCCTCTGTCTGTTTGCTTTTGTTAGATATACATAAAGATGTGCAAAGACAATTGTGTACAAAGAATAAATATTTCCTTCAGTTTTCACCACCGGCTTGTGTGATTTTAAAACCGATTAAATACCATGATCCCGACCATAAAACCAGTTTTAAACTCAGTTATCACACTCTGAACATTTCTAGAAATGTTTCACTAAATGTTTTAACTCTTTCGCCTATTGTAACACTGTTTGTAATTTAATTTCTGCCCACTTTAACACATTTTTCTTTCCTATTAGGTGTACAGCAGTTGCTGAAACACACAGATGAACAACTAGATAATAAACTGGGATATACATTCCACGTTATTGTGAGTATTTTTAACCCGTTTTAACACGATTATTGCTTTCCGGAGTTTCTATTCACTGTTTACACCCCGATAAAAATCACAAAAACCCTGAACACTGAAAAACAATTATTTAGCAATATTAGCTATGCTAACTAGCCGGCTCGCTAATCTTAGCTTCGCTAATGTTCCTCCTCAGCGTAACTACTCGACTTTAGTAAACTTTAAGAAAATATATCGGACTTTTCTAACAAGATAGCAAACACAAAACAAGCGCTAACAAGCCCGCTAACATTAGGCTAATTATCATGTTTCCTAAACCGAATGGTTCATTTCTGAAAAAAACAACACTGTTTTCCTCTTTCCTGTTCGCGTCCCTGTAATTTGCTGTTTGTACTTTAACACATTTAATGACATTTTAAGCGCGTTTGTCTGTTTAAACACTCTTAAAACTGTCTGCAGTGTTGTAACCGTTATAGCTATAATACTCAAACATCAATGTGCTAATGCTAACAGCTGGTTATCTTAGCTACAGGTCCTCCTCAGCATTAACTATTTCACTTTATACAACTTTTCTGACAAACCCGCTAACATTAGGCTAATTATCACGGATATAAAACGATTAGCCAAACATTAACGAACACATCGCTTTTACCAAAACCCTCATAATGCTGTTAATGATATTCCTGATTGCGTTTCCGCCTGTTTAGCGCTATTGTGACCACTTTTTTGTAATAAAGCGGTGTTTAAAACACTTGTCGCTTAACTGAAAACGAGAAAACTCGGTAACTCACCGTTCCAGGGGTCGTACAGTCCGCTCCATCCGGGCTGAGGGTCTTCCTCCTGGGGCTCCATCGCCCATTCTCCAGCGAAGGTCATAGTTGACGATGCAGATGTTGTGCAGAAATAATCCCAGAGGTGTTGCAGCAATAATCCAAGTGTTGCACACATACAATTATTCACATTATATATATATATATATATATATATATATATATATATATATATATATATATATATATATATATATATATATATATATATATATACACACACACACACACACACACACACACACACACACACACACACACACACAGTACTGGGCAAAAGGCACCCTATTTTTTAAATATCTTATGACTTCTACATTATCAAGGCAGTACAAAAAACATTTTAGATTCCCAAACATTACTTTCTAGCACAAAATTAAATGTTACAGAAAAATGTTTCAGTGTCATTAAAGAAAGCAGCATATTACGTAAGAGACACTTTTCAGACAAAAAACCACAATGAAGGCGGCTGGGTTTTGCTGCAAAAATAAGAAGCAAGTGCTTCTTATATATATATATATATATATATATATATATATATATATATATATATATATATATATATATATATATACACACAGTCTAATCAGCAAATCATGTGGTGGTAGCAGTGTAATGCAATGCAAAAAAAAAAAAAAAAAAACATGCAGGTACAGGTCAAGAGCTTCAGTTAATGTTCACATAAAACATGGCATAATTGTTAGTGCCAGATGGGCTGGTTTTCTCCTGTGATTTTCATGCACAACAGTCTCTAGAGTTTACAGAGAATGGTGCACAAAAGTGAAAATATCTCAGAATGCACAACTCATTGAACCTTGAGGCAGATGGGCTATAACAGCAGAAGACCATGTCTGGTTCCACTTCTGTCAGCCAAGAACAGAAAGCTGAGGCTGCAGTGGGCACAAGCTCACCAAAACTTGACAACTGAAGACTGGAAAAATATAGCCTGGACTGATGAATCTCGATTTCTACTGAAGCACACAGATGGTAGGGTCAGAATTTGGCGCCAAAAGCATGAATCCATGGACCTGACCTGCCATGTGTCAACAGTACAGGCTGGTGGAGGTGGTGTAATGGTGTAGGGAATTTTAATTTTTTTATTTTTTATTTTTTTACACTTTGGGCTTGTTAATACCAATCAATCATCGCTTGAATGGAACAGCTTATTTGAGTATCGTTGCTGACCATGTGCATCCCCTCATGGCCACAATTTACCCATCTTCTAATGGCTAATTCTAGCATGATAGTGCACTGTCACAATGCAAAAGTCATCTCAATCTGGTTTCATGAACATGACAATGAGTTCAGTGTTCTTCAGTGGCCTTCCCAGTCACCGGATCTGAATCCAATAGAACACTTTTGGGATGTGGTAGAACAGGAGATTCGCAGCATGAATGTGCACCTGAAAAATCTACAGGAATTGTGTGATGCAATCATGTCAACATGGACCAAAATCTCAAAGGAATGTTTCCAACATCTTGCGGAATCCATGCCATGAATAATCGAGGCTGTTTTGAGAGCAAAGGGAGGCCCTACCCAGTATTATTATAGTGTTCCTAATAAAGTGCTTGGTGAGTGTAAATTAAAAAACTAAGAAATGAACCGGAAGTAAATGAGGGAATTAGGTTAGTTCTCAGATGAAGATGACTTTTGCTGGAGTGGATGGGTAGTGTTAAGCTGTGATATTGCTCAACCTATAGTATTGCTTGACAAATTCTTGAAAATTAAGTACAGGAATAAATAAATAAGTAATTAAAATGTGAAATTCAGTGAGGACTGCTAAAGTGAAAGCCAGAAAGTTGGTTAGATCACTGGTGACACTGAATGGAAAATGGATTTTTCTATAATGTTCTGGCGTTCAGTGTAAAAATAAATAAATAAATAAATAAATCAAAAATGTAGCTCTCAGAGTGTGACTTCTGCTATGATGCTCAGCAAAAAGCCACCAATAGGAGCAGAGGTATACAATAGTAGCTACAAGACAGGTAAGCCAGGCGATTGCATAGGGCCTTGAGTTTTGAGGTGGTGGCCCTGAAGGCTGAAACTAAGTCCATGAAAATTTTAAAGTGCAGAACTCCCCAAAATGTACAATGGGTAACATACACACAGCATACAACACTATACCAGGAAACCCCCATCTCACATTCAAAATTAAGAGGACTGTCTAGAAGCCAGAAAAAAAAAGAAGAAGAACTGAGGAAAGTGGTAGAGATAATCTAATAACGAAAACACCAGGCAGCTTTCCCATATCATATGATAGCTCGCCCACAGCAACCACATCTGCTGATCATGCCACATCACAGGGCAGCATAACACACTTAGAGGAAAGCGCTATCTACCCTATTCTGCATAAACTCTCTGACAGGACACAGTGTCACTGTGATTGACAGGGGCTGTGGCATCATCAGGATTTGAACTTTCAATCTCACTACAGTATGGCGAAAGCTTTTCTGTTGTGCCACTCAGGAGCCCAGCTCAAATTGCCTATGTAATGTAATATATTATACACAGTGCTCTCCACTAATATTGGCACTCTTGGTAAATATGAGCAAAGAAGGCTGTGAAAATTGTCTTTATTGTCTAACCTTTTTATCTTTTGTTCAAAAAATTCACAAAAATACCCTGCTCTCATTGATTTCAAACAATTGCAAACAAAACACAGGTTTATCCAAAAAATATCTTAAATAGTTTAAATATAGGTGTGCAACAATTATTGGCACCCTTTTGGTCAATACTGTGTGCTACCTCCCTTTGCCAAGATAACAGCTCTGAGTCTTCTCCTATAATGCCTGATGAGGTTGGAGAATACATGGCAAGGGATCTGAGACCATTCCTCCATACAGAATCTCTCCAGATCCTTCAAATTTCAAGGTCCACACTGGTGGACTCTCCTCTTCAGTTCACCCCACAGGTTTTCTATGGGTTTCAAGTCAGGGGACTGGGATGGCCATGGCAGGACCTTGATTTTGTGGTCAGTAAACCATTTTTGTGTTGATTTTGCTGTATGTTTTGGATCATTGTCCTGCTGGAAGATCCAACCACGGCCCATTTTAAGCTTTCTGGCAGAGGCAGTCAGGTTTTCATTTAATATTTGTTGATATTCGAGTCCATGATGCCATGTATACTAACAAAATGTCCAGGTCCTCTGGCAGAAAAACAGCCCCAAAACATTAAAGAGCCACCACCATATTTAACCGTGGGCATGAGGTACTTTTCCATATGGCTACCTCTCTGTGTGCGCCAAAACCACCTCTGGTGTTTATTGCCAAAAAGCTCTATTTTGGTTTCATCTGACCATAGAACCCAATCCCATTTGAAGTTCCAGTAGTGTCTGGCAAACTGATGATGCTTGAGTTTGTTTTTGGATGAGCGTAGAGGCTTTTTTCTTGAAACCCTTCCAAACAACTTGATGTAGGTAGACTTTCTGACCCCATGACGCAGCTAACTTCTGCAATTCTCTAGCTGTGATCCTTGTAGAATTTTTGGCCACTCGAACCATCCTCTTCACAGTGCGTTGAGACAATACAGACACACGTCCAATTCCAGGTTGATTCATAACATTTCCAGTTGACTGGAACTTCTTAATTATTGCCCTGATGGTGGAAATGGGCATTTTCAATGCTTGTGCTATTTTCTTATAGCTACTTCCCATTTTGTGAAGCTCAACAACCTTTTGCCGCACATCACAGCTATATTCCTTGGTCTTACCCATTGTTATGAATGACTAAGGGAATTTGGCTTACGTGTTACCTCATATTTATACCCCTGTGAAACAGGAAGTCATGATTGAACAGTTTCCTGTTCCTAGTCACCCAGGTGTACTAAAATAATTTTTAAATATCAATGGGAATATACAGTACTTCAAATATATTTTTCTCATATGAATTCCTAGGGGTGCCAAAAATTGTAAAGTGTGACAAGGCATAATCTTATAACACCGCTGAAATTGCACAGTGTACAATAGACTTAAATATAATCCATAATGCCTAGTGTGAAAGAAGCCTTGAACAAACTTTTTCCCCGTGCGAAAAAGGTAAACAACAGTAAGTGTTGAGTAATACTTGGGTCGCTGATGAAGAGCTTTAAGAATTTGATCCAAGATATTAGGCACTAGCAACCATATAAATACACCAGCAGTCAGCTGAAATGGCTGCCATTTAGCTCGGAGTCATTTTCCTAATGACATCACAGGCAGTAAAACCATGCCAGAACACTGAGGGAATGTAAAACTTGTTGTAATTGGTGGTAAAACACATTCTCATTGGTGTAAATGTCTATTAGATCAAATATCTACATTACACACCAAATCAGGGCCGTCTCTAGACCCTTTTTTGCTTTTTTGCTGTGCCCCAGTAAAATTTTCCTGATAAATCATTGTCTGATGAGTTAGATTACAGTGGATACGTCTAAAAATAGTCTTTCCTATTCATTGAATGTTATCATTTACATCATTTGAATTATTTAAAACAAGGCTGATTGAAGAGGATACGCAGGATATTTTTGCTTTATCTGGAGTTACAATCATACGAGTGACCTACTCAGTACTGGTTAGCTTATTTTTATTTATCCAGATGGATATACGAACTTATTTCTTTCCAAGAGGTGGCAGAGGGAGAGAAGAGCATCATCATTCAGGTGAGGGGAAGCAGACATCATGGACAAACATTGCATTTGAATGATCTACATTTCACTGCAGAATTTTATTTCACTACCCCTCAAATAAATCTTTTATAACCTGGACCTTAATCTACAATCACAAGATCAACAAATTACCCAGAACTGTAAAAATGTCTAAGCATTAACCCCTTCACACTTAAGCGTGAGTTTTACTTTTTTAATGCAACCGTTATTTTTGAACTATTGCATTCAGTAACCAGTACGTAGGCAATTTTAGCAAAGCCCTTTACAGTAAATTAAAATGTAAAATTTGACTAATGAAATGATCTTCAGCACATACTTACATTGATGTTTGTTACATAAAATGATTAAAGAAAAATAAATAAACAAACAAGCAAATAAAGAAATACTACTCCCAAAGTCACCAGAACTGAATGCTTTGGTTCTGTTTTTGCAGGACCCATCCCCCCTCCCCCCCCCCAGACATTTTTAAGTACTTATGTAAAATTCTTGGGGGGCCTGTGCCCCAGTAGTGCTCAAACTCTAGAAACACCCCTGCCCCAAATTTAAAGATTAATGACATGGCAAAGAATGACTATTTTAAATGAAAGTGAAGTGACATGTGAAGGCCAATGTATGGTAACCCATACTTGGAATTTGTCCTCTGCATTTAACCCATCCAAGTTAGTGCACACCCATTAGGAGTTGTGAGTAGAAATTTTTTGAAGCCAGAAACAGTATCTGGGTGTGTCTAATACTTTGTGTATTCTCAGCATGTAATATGAGGATGAGGTAGGTTGTTCTCTTAATATAAAGGGCTTTTGAATTGGGGTGTGACAAAGGCAACAAGATTAAATTCTTATTTTACTGAGCTGTGTGTGAAGTGTGATGATCTCACGTTCACAATCTGTCACAGAAAGGTAGTTGTCAAGGATGGACACCAACTCTCATGCTTTTTGCTGCTGTACAATGTTAGCAGGTCTGTTAGAATTTCCACCTTGTACTGTAAGTATTTCATTATGCAATTTAATAACAGTTCATTTGGAGGTACTTCAAGTTTGTATTCAGTATAGAATATAATACCATATGTTTTTATGTATCTACTGGATTTTAACAATGTTATTTGCATCTTTAGTATACATCTTTTAGTTTGGTTAAATGCTTGACCCCTCCTTATATCATTTCATTATTCTTGAAATAGAAACTAACTTCTGCTTCCCTTTAAAAGGAGAAGTCAGGGTCAGAAGCTATTCACATGGGAGAAAACATTTTCAGTTCTATCTCCTGTTCACTGACTTTATTCATTCATTCTTCTTCCTGGTCAGGCTCAAAATGGATCCTGAAAACACTGGGTGTGAGGCGGGAATACATAATGAATGGAATGCAGTCCATCACCAGGCGTATTGTAGCAGATTTATCACCGCATGAAATGATACTGTATTCTATCTTACCATATCTTATCGTTGCCCTAACAATTAAAATCATATCATTTTGTTTGGAAACCTGAGCTTTACACATCTAACAGACATACAGTACTGTGCAAACGTTTTAGGCACATGCAAAGAAATGCTGTAGAGCAAAGATGCATTCAAAATAATGAAATTAAATGTTTCTATATTTTTAAAAAAAATACCATGAAGAGCAGTAAACAGTAGTAAATGAAACAAAGTCAATATTTGGTGTGACAAAAAATAAAAATAAAAATAGTAGTCTCCGGTACAATGTGTGCAGTTTTATAAGGAAATGAGCTGGTAAGTTTTATTGAGCATCTTGCAGAACCAGACACAGTTCTTCTGGAGACTTTGACTTTCGCACTTGCTTCTTATTTTTGCAGCAAAACCCAGCAGCCTTCATTGTGTTTTTTGTCTGAAAAGTGTCTCTTACGTAATATGCTGCTTTCTTTAATGACATACAAACATTTTTCTGTAACATTTAATTTTGTGCTAGAAAACTAATATTTGGGAATCTAAAATGTTTTTTGTACTGATTTGATAATGTAGAAGTCATAAAATAAAAAATCTATAACAAAGTTTGTACTTAAAAAAATAGGGTGCCTAAAACTTTTGCACAGTACTGTAGATTCACACTCATTTACAGTTGCAATCAAAATTATTCAACCCCCATTGCAAATCTGGTTTATTGTCAAAATTTACAGGCTTTCAGCTGTTTGCAATGAAGAAATCAAACAAAAGCAATTGAAACAGTTCAACACAACGAATGCTTAAATGATTTCCCCAAATTCAACTGAAAATGCAACTTATAATGACTTCTCCAATCTCAAAATTATTCAACCCCCTGAATAGAATCCCTCACAACAGCACAAATATGCAAAACAGGTGTTGTCTCAAGCACACTTGATGCAACTAATCAAGGGCTTCATTAGTTGCACCAGGTGTGCTTGAGCTGGAACACATGAAATACCTGAACTGATGAGGGGTTTGTTGAGTGTCACGTTTGACTGCATGTTAGAAATATGGCTAGGTCAAAAGAATGGTCCAAAAAGTTAAGAGAAGAGATAATCGCCCTTCACAAACAAGGAACAGGATATAAAAAAGATAGCGAAGGCACTGAATGGTCCTGGAGACACCAATGGAAGCATAGTTCGCAAGTTCAAAGTTAAGGGAACAGTGGTTACACTACCTGGACGGGGCAGAAAAAGGAAGCTAACAACAGCTGCAACCAGATTTCTGAGAAGGCCAGTTGTGAAAAACACTCGAGTGACTGCAAAAGACCTATAGCAAGACTTGGTGGCAACAGGCACTGAGGTTTCAGTGAGTACAGTAAGGCGTGTACTAAACGCAGAAGGTTTCCATGCCAGAACTCCAGGACATACACCACTACTGACCCAAAAGCACAAGAAAAGTCGGCTCCAATATGCTCAAAATCATATACATAAGCCACAGAAGTTTTGGGATTCTGTTCTGTGGAACTTTTCGGCACGATGGATCAGCGGCATGTCTGGAGGAAGACATGTACTGAAAAGAACACTCTGCCCACAGTCAAGCATGGTCGTGGCTCGGTGATTCTCTGGGGCTGTTTTGCATCCTCTGGCACTGGAAACCTGCAGCGTGTGGAAGGCAAGATGGATTCATTGAAGTATCAGGCAATCCTAGGCTCATGAGGAATGGGCTAAGATTCCTCAGGAATGCTATCAGAAGCTGGTGTCTGGCCATGCATCTAGTTTGCAGCAGGTCATAACAGCAAAAGGGTGCTCTACTAAGTACTAAAGATGCTTGCCATGAAGGGGTTGAATAATTTTGAGACTGGAGAAGTCATTATAAGTTGCATTTTCAGTTGAATTTGGGGAAACCACTTGAAGCATTCGTTGTGTTGAACTATTTCAATTGGTTTTGTTTGATTTCTTCATTGCAAACAGCTGAAAGTCTGTAAATTTTGACCATAAACCTGATTTGCAATGGGGGTTGAATAATTTTGATTGCAACTGTATACCTAGGGGCAATTTAGTGTAACCAATCCATCTACATGTTTTGGGGAAATTACAAAGACGAGTAAAAATGTACAGGAAATATAAGGAGAAAAATCAGAGATAAAAATGGCACAAATATAGAATACAAAGAAATACACACTTATCAGCCATAACATTAAAACCAAGACCTGCAGTTTTGGAGATGCTCTGACCCAGTCGTCTAGCCATCACAATTTGGCTCTTGTCAAAGTCACTCAGATCCTTGCACTTGCCCATTTTTCTTGCTTCCAACACATCAACTTCGAGAACCTTGCTGCTTATATATCCCAGCCCTTAACAGGTACCATTGTAACGAGATAATCAGTTATTCACTTCACCTCCCAGTGGTTTTAATGTTATGGCTGTATATAAAAATAAAATATATTCAATAAATAGTTTTTTTTAAAAATAAAACAAAGAATTGTAAAATAATGGACTAAAAATGTAAACAATAAAAACTAATTATAATAATATATTAAAATGTGCATAACATGCAGACAGCAGCTTGATTGCGCAGTTCAAGCATATGGCATAGTGCCCCTATTTTTAAGCTCCAAACCTCTGTACAGTGTAGAGTGTCAGGAAACAAAAAACAGAAGAGAAAGTTTTCTTAGTTTGTGGCTGTGTTCCTAGTATTTTTTCTTCACCCCCCCAAATCACTGTAATGTGATACTTTAAATTATTTCAGGACAAACTTTTAGAAGGGGACCATTAGACTGAGAACTACATAGAGGCCGAGGCGTGTGTAACAGGTAAGTGCACTGTCATGTGAAATATCACTGATATTTGTCCAGGATTACAAAGCAAAATGATGACTTCACTGGTAAATTCAGACAGGATGTTGAATAATAGGAGTGTGTTTCATTAAAGACATGTTGTGGCTCTAAAGGTTCACAGTCCTATAAATACTGAATGCTTATAGCAGGGAAAAATGCAAACACAAAAATGCAAATGTAAGTGTGTTTGAAATGGAAATTGGGTTTATGCAAACCTTGTTATTTATGTGCTTTTTAGTTCTGTAGCTTGAGCATCCAGTATACAATGTGATGACACATTACTAACAGTTTTCAAAATCTGAATTTGAGGTTATGTGGAGCTATTTTGAGATTCCCAAAGATCTCAAATGTACTGTGGGTTTGAGGCTGAATGTAAAAAGAAATTTGAGAAAGCTTACTTTCAAAAACATACCTAACAGTTTAAAATTATTTTGTGCGTGTGGAAAGGACATGTATATTTTTTAAATAAATAAATGTTTGAATTTATTTTTTAAATAAAGAAATGTTTGAACCTAATTTTAATATTAAAAATATAAAAAATATAAGTTATACAACAAAAAATGTCAGTTACTGAATCCAGCTCAATATTTCAGCCTTTACCCATATTAAATGACAGCAATCTGCACGTATTTCTCAATTAATGCTAAAAATAAAAGCAAACAAGGCTGCAAACTGTTGTCAATACAAGTAACCTGATAAAACATCTTTTGCTGTTTAATCAGTATCTTTACCAGTGTGAGGGCAGCTGGCCTGAGCATACAGAGCAGTGTCAGTGAGCGTGGTCAGTAGAAATGTGTCACGTGCTTTCTCAGTGCTCATTGCTCGCAGAACTGACGTGCTCCCACATGCAAAAGTTTCTTTGCATTCTCATTTCCCTTCTCCACACTCGCAAATACCTTCATATGCAAGCAATTCATGGCACCTTGTTCACTGTTACTGCTTTGCATGCTCAGGTTGGCCACCCTCACACTCCCTATTAAAGATACTGTTTAAACGGTATAACGTTAAACATAAACTCAGCATGAGTTCACTGCTAGCAGCACACAGCAGCTAACAGAGCTAAATAAAATGTTCCATGACATCCCCGATAGTACCATGACTACTGTAAGTAGGCTATCTATCGATGAGTACCAAAATGTACATCTCAAACAGGTTTCATGTTTTAGCTATTATCAGGTGTCATGATCAAGGCAGAGCCAGAAAAAATAGGATGTAGGAAACCTGACCTCAAACTGAACTTAAATCAAATTTCAGTCTTGCTATCGGATAACCCTTCCTTTTAATGTTTTGTATTTATCTACAGAAACCCAGCAACTAATGGAGTTCACAGAAGAAATGTCAATGAGCCTGGTGAATTTCAGGAACCTGACTAATTCCTCATGGCATGGCTGTTCCCGTAATAACGTCCTGAAGACAACGGTGTTCCCGATCCTGTATTCGCTTCTCTTCTTGCTAGGAATCATCCTCAACGGCCTAGCAGCATGGGTGTTTTTCAGCATCCCAAGTCGCTCGCACTTCATCATTTACCTAAAGAACATTGTGGTGGCTGATGTCCTCATGACTCTGACGTTTCCATTTAAGATCCTGTCTGACTCAAACATGGCCTCGGTTAGTCTCCGCATCTTCGTCTGCCGCATTTCTTCTGTGGTTTTCTACTTTACCATGTACATCAGCATCATTTTCTTTGGCTTTATCAGCATTGACCGCTGTAGAAAGACTCTCTACCCTTTCGTTGGCACCAGTCCTAAAGGACTGGCCCGCAGGAAGCTCCTTTCAGCTGGTATCTGGGTGTCCCTACTGGCACTTTCGCTGCCCAACATGATTCTCACCAGCATGGTGCCTAAATCAGACCACTTTAGCTGCAGTAGCCTGAAAACTGAGCTGGGCTTAAAGTGGCATGAAGTGGTCAACCACATCTGCCAGGTAATCTTCTGGGGTAATCTGGTAGCAGTAGTGGTGTGTTATACACTCATCACCAAAGAGCTGTTCAAATCCTTTGCACGGACTCGCGTTATGAATACCGCAGCTCAGAGCCAGCAGAGGAAGAAGAAAGTGAGAGCTAACGTGTTCCTCGTCCTCGCAGTGTTCTTCATATGCTTCGTGCCATTTCACTTCGCCCGAGTGCCTTATACCCTGAGCCAGACAAGGGAACATCACTTTGACTGCCGCCAGAAGCTTATCTTCTTCCAGGTGAAAGAGAGCACGCTGTGGCTGTCCTCTCTGAACTCTCTTCTAGACCCGGTCATCTATTTCTTCCTCTGCACGTCCTTCAGAGACTCGCTATTCAAAATCCTACGACTCTCGTCTGGGAGTTGTGGGGCATTGCAGTACAGTACGGATACTCCTGCAGATAGCAGCCCTATGGGAAACCGCTCAACACAAATATAGTCCAGCGGGTTTTCTGTGACTCTTTTCTTAATTATCCTAAATGTGACTTTACAAACTGCATATTCAGAATATACTGTATATTTTTATGAAAATCATAACATAATTTTGAAACCAGTGAAAAATTAGAGACATCAAAGGATCTAGACCTACAGCAATGCAAATGTTGATGTCTACCTGTATCTCAGGAGGAATAGTCAGTTATACAGTTTAATCTTTTTGATTGTCTGTTTGAAATATGTATATTTTATCAAATGCATATATTTTCTTCTGTTACATAAAAAGCCACCAAGCTGCATTTATATTTGTAGGAGATTCCTTCATTTTCAAGAAAAAAAGAAACAAAAATATTCACAAATGTAAAAAGTTTAGAATTATGAATTATGTTTTAACCAATTGTAATGTCTGACTGACTCACTTGACTGTTGCATGTAGATCACTAAATACATCTTCAAATAGCATGACATCATCCCACCATGTTCTTTTTTTAAACTTTTACAATTACGTAAAGCACGTTTTTCATTTCCTTAGTGGTTAGCACTTTTGCCTCGCACCTACAGGGTTGGGGGTGCGATTCCTGCCTCCGCCCTGTTTGCACAGAGTTTGTATGTTCTCCCCATGCTTAGGGGGTTTCCTCTGGGTAGTCCGGATTCCTCCACCAAGTCCAAAGACATGCATTGTAGGCTGACTGGCATCTCTAAATTGTCCATAGTATGTGAATTGGTGTGTGAGTGTGTGTGCAATTGTGCCCTGCGATGGGTTGGCACCCCGTCCAGGGTGTCCCCCGCCTTGTATCCTGAGTCCCTTGGTATAGGCTCCAGGCTCCCCACAACCCTGTGTAGGATGAGCGGTACAGAAAATGGATGGATGGATGGACATTTTTTTTATTTCACAATGAATTTTCTAATCTGATTTGTCAGAAAGTGTTGATTAATTTTCTAGAACAGCAGCTCTGACAGTAGTCTCACGGCTGTTCCACAACATTAAATGTAACTATATATGTGCTTACCAAGAAATTACTAGTATAAATATTTCACAAACCTCATATCTATTAAACACTTCTGAGATCACTGTTAAGCCTTCTCCTTAAAAAAATATTCATACTGCACATTTCTGTCTCACAGCTTTCGAGTGAATAAAATATAGAAACCCTCTTCATTTCCCAAAAAAAAATGTAGCCAGTGTAAACTGGAACTCTGTCCCCCCTTGAAATTCACTCCCTGGACTCCATCCCCTCCATTTCCAGCCCTGCCTACCATAAAGATAATGGAACAGGAGGCTGGAAACAGATTAAGAAATTAAAGACTAAACTCAAAACAGGTGCACACATTAAGTTATGGAACAATGACAGGACAGGGGCAAACAAAGGTATATGGTAATGTGAACAAATAAGGCACA